>NW_026844589.1:2794049-2810510 GCF_025583915.1 Anolis sagrei ordinatus | reverse complement strand
AGAGTTGGAAAGGGACTCCAAAGGGCCATCCAGTCCAAGCCCTGTGAGTGTATGGCTTTAGGACAAAAGGAAGCGCGCGTGGCTTGCTGGGAAATGTAGTCCCTTCCGCCGCGGCTTCAGCTCTGAGCGCGCGGCTATCATTCGGAAAGGGAACTCTATCTCCCGTCGTGCTTTGCGCGCGGGGAGAGGGCGGGAGCGTTTTGGAGCAGAGGGAGAAAAGGATGGAGAGAAAGAGGCGGGGCTGCTGTTTGACAGGAGGGCCGCGCATGCGCAGAGAGGGAAAAGGAGGGAGAGAAAGTCGGGGCTTCTGTTTGGCAGGAGGTCCGCGCATGCGCAGAGGGGCGGGGGAAAAGGAGGGAGAGAAAGAGGCGGGGCTTCTGTTTGGCAGGAGGGCCGCGCATGCGCAGAGGGGCGCCGCCGCAGCCGTCAGAGCAGCCGCGGCGCGAGCGGGGAAGGAGCCTTGTGCGCGCTCTCCGTCTCTCTCCCTCTCTCTCCCTCTCTGAAGCCCGGCCAGCCAATCAGATCGCTCGCTTGCTCTTTTTCTCCTCTCTCTCTCTCTCTCTCTCCTTCAGCCCGGTTGGTTTTGTGTTTCTCTCTCCGAGGCGACTCGGTCGGGCGAGAAATTCCCCATCTTCTTGTATTTTGAATATATATATTTAAATTTTACTATTTCTATCTATTTTCAAAACAACCGCAATCCAGGAAGATGGTGGACCGTGAGCAGCTGGTGCAGAAAGCCCGGCTGGCCGAGCAGGCTGAGCGCTACGACGACATGGCGGCTGCCATGAAGAACGTGAGTGTTTGGCGCCCGCCCGCCTCCTTTTTCGCCCCCATTGATCTCTATTGGGGAATCGATATCTATTGGTTTCTAGGCTATTGATACATATATCTATATTCATTTCAGGGCTATTCATAGAGGTTTTTGAGGAAAAGGTATATTAATCTCAGGGCTATTCATATATATTGATTTTTGAGGTATATATATATATATAAATACCCCAGAAATTAATATATATTTACCTCAAAAATCAATATTTCTGGGGTATTAATATATATTGATATCTGGAATAACATGTATTAATATTTATTCATATATATTGATGTCTGGGGTATTAATAAATATTAATTTCAGGGGTAAATAGATATTATAATTCAGAACTATTCATATATATTGATTTCTGGGGTATTAATATATTAATTTTGGGGGTTTTAAGGTATTAATATATATTAATTTCAGGGCTATTCATATATATTGATTTTTGAGGTATTAATATATATTTATTTCTGGGGTATTAATATATATTGATATCTGGAATAATATGTATTAATATTTATTCATATATATTGATTTCTGGGATATTAATATATATTGATTTCAGGAGTAAATATATATTGATTTCAGGGGCAAATATATATTAATTTCTGGGGTATTCATATATATTGATTTTTGAGGTATTAATATATATTAATTTCTGGGACATTAATATATTGATTTCTGGGGTAAATGTATATTGATTTCAGGGCTATTCATATATATTGATTTCTGATGTATTAATATATATTAATTTCTGGGATATTAATATATATTAATTTTTGGAGTTTTAATATATATTAATTTCTGGGGTAAATATGTATTAATTTCAGGGCTATTCATAATACATTGATTTTTGGGGTAAATATATATTAATTTCTGGGGTATTCATGTATATTGATTTCAGGGGTGAATATATATTAATTTCTGGAGTATTAATATATATTAATTTCAGGGCTATTAATATATATTGATTTCTGTGGTAAATATATACTAATATATTAATTTCTGGTTTATTAACATCTATTGATTTCTGGGGTATTAATGTATAGATTTCTGGGGTATTAATATATAGATTTCCGGGGTATTAATAGTTTATTAATTTTAGGTTGTCACTATATAGTATATATTAATGCCTGCGGCATATATATATATATGTGTGTGTGTGTATATATGTATATATATTATACACATACTGTATGTATGTGTGTGTATATTATATATATACATACACACATACATACAGTATGTGTTTGAACAGTTATATATGTACCTATATATACATGCATATCTTTAATATGCTCCAATATGCACATACATGCATCTATAGACACATATATTTAATCTGCACATACATATATACATATATGCATAATTATCTATAGACACATATTTAATGTACATAGATATACACATATATATAGGGTGGCCTAAAAGTCCCCATAAATGGGAAAAATTAGCAAACTCGTATATTTATCTATTTCTAGCTATCTATCTATATGTGAGTATTTTGCAACTAAAGGTACATTTAGCTACAATTTCTCATTTGCCCCAATGTATTTTGGGTCATACTTATGCACCTACACCCACACACACATAATATACATAAATGCACACACCTATATGTATATGTATCACATATATAATATGTATACTTATGCACATATATATTTATACACACATGTATTTTATGTGTAATATATACATATATATATATATAGAGAGAGAGAGAGAGAGAGAGAGAGAGGGAGGTATATGCATATATAGATCCACATATCGGTGTTGGTCTGCACACATAGATGTATATATAGATACCCCCATATATATAGAGAGAAGGGGAGTATACTCATATATAGATCCACATATAGTTGTTGGTTTGCACACACACACACGTATATATAGATACTCCCATATAGAGAGAGGGGGGTATATACATATATAGGTCCACATATAGGTGTTGGTCTGCACACATACATATGTATATATAGAAACGCCCATATATAGCGAGAGGGGTATACGCATATATAGATCCACATATAGGTGTTGGTCTGCACATACATGTGTACGTATAGATACAGACAAACACACACAGATCCACATATAGGTGTTGGTCTGCACACATATCTATATATAGATACCCCCATATATAGAGAGGGGGGTTTATGCATATATAGGTCGACATATAGGTATTGGTTTGCACGCACACACATGCATATATAGATACCCCATATACATGTAGAGAGAGGTATATACATATATAGGTCCACATATAGGTGTTGGTCTGCACGCACTACATATGCATATATGAATACCCTCGAACGTAACACATAGACAAGAACAGAGGGGGAAAAAGGAGAGTTACAAATGGAAAAGAGTGATTTCCAAAGAAGGGAAGGAGTGCAATTCAAATTGTCACGGCATATATATATATATATATAGCAAAAAGGGGAGGTTATGCAAAAATTGAAGGATGGATGAAAAGACAGAATGTCCAGCCATT
Source organism: Anolis sagrei ordinatus (assembly GCF_025583915.1). NCBI lineage: Eukaryota > Metazoa > Chordata > Lepidosauria > Squamata > Anolidae > Anolis > Anolis sagrei. Next base: position 2,807,199 of record NW_026844589.1, on the reverse strand, counting down.
TTTCTTTTTTACTGTTACAGTACTACTCTTCCAATATGACACAAACTGGGCTGTTGTTATCATTTGTATTGCTTGGAAAGGAATTGGTAGATTTTGTTCAATACATTGGATCCGGTTCTGATTCCTATATATGTGTCTGGATATGGGGAATGTTAGGAATATTGCATGGCAAAGGTGGCAGCCGTTGAGTCCTTCAATGGGGGAAAATAGGGGGGAAATGCCCTTTTATTTGGAAGGCGAACAAATAGAATATGAGAGAGAAAGGAAATGTCGGTGTGCTTGGAAGTGAGCTAGACTCCTATTCATATGTGTGTGTGTATGTATATATCTCTATCTGTCTAGCTGTCTATCTATATAAGAAGTGAGCTGGACTCCTATTCATATGTGTGTATGTATGTATATATCTATCTCTATATCTATATGAGAAGTGAGCTGCACTCCTATGTGTGTGTGTGTATGAGAAGCGAGCTGGACTCCTATTCATATGTATGTATGTATATCTACATCTATATGAGCTATGAAAAGTTGCAGCTGCACCAGAAAAGGTTGTGTGTTTGTGTGTATGTGTGTGTATATATATATATATATATATATATGAGAGAGAAGAGAGCTGGACTCCTATTCATATGTATGTATGTATGTATGTATCTATATCTATATCTATATGAGAAGCGAGCTGGACTATTCATATGGGTGTATGTATGTATCTTATCTATATCTATCTATCTATATATATCTGTCTATATGAGAAGTGAGCTGCACTCCTATTTGTGTGTGTGTGTGTGTATGTGTGTGTGTGTGTGTGTATATATATATATATATATATATATGAGAGAAGAGAGCTGGACTCCTATTCATATGTATGTATATATCTATTTCTATTTATCTATATCTACATCTATATGAGAAGCGAACTGGACTATTCATATGGGTGTATGTATGTATATATATATCTATATCTATATGAGAAGTGAGCTGGACTCATATTCATACGGGTGTATGTATGTATATATCTATATCTATATATTTCTATCTATATGAGAAGCAAACTGTACTTGTATTCATATGTGTGTACGTATGTAACTATATCTATATCAATCTATATATGAGACGCGAGCTATACTATTCATATGTGTGTATGTATATCTATCTATATCTCTATCTATATAGAGAGAGATATGAGAAATGAGCTGTACTCCTATTCATTCACATGTACGTGTGTGTGTGTGTGTGTGTGTGTGTGTATATATAATATGGGAAGTGAGCTAAACTCCTATTCATTCATATGTGTGTATGTATGTATGTATATATCTATATCTATCTATCTATCTACATGAGAAGTGAGCTAAACTATTCATTCGTGTGTGTGTGTATATATATATATCTATATCTATCTATGAGAAGTGAGCTGCACTCCTATTCATTCATATGTGTGTATGTATATATCTATATCTAGCTATCTATATATCTATATCGATGAGAAGAAATTGATGATATAGTTGTCTGGTTTGTGTTATACTCACAACAGACAACAATAGAAATCGATATTTTCCCCTTGTACACACATTCCATGCACACACACACCTTTGGGTAGAGGAAGTCAACGAATTGGGAGAAACTCTCTCTATATATGACTTTTTTTGTTTCCAATGAGGGCAATATATACTCCAATGCCCTCATTCCCGTTGATGCATGTGTTCCGACCAGATATGGCACCATGACGGGATGAAAAAAGCCCTTCTCGGTGATGAATCATCCCTTCTTTTGGGAAGGGGAAAGGAAGGAGGTGACACAATGCAATGCTTCTCATGCCTCCCTTGCTGCCCAACTCCAAGTGGAGCGTATGTCCAGAAACGGGCCAGTTTTTTGCCTGGATTTGGGGGACATTTCCCCATCCGTTTCCATCCCTCGCTTGCTGCATTCCTTCCCAAAAGGTGCCACGGAGCCAAGACCCGCGTGTGTTGTTCTCTTTGCGGCTCCTCCCTTGCCGTGCCACGCCTAAAAGGAAGGAAAGGAAAAAACCTAAAGGGTTTCATGGTGGGAAGAATACAAAGACCCCCCCCCCCTCCCCTCATCCCCCCTGGCCTCTTTCAGTGCTTGAAAAATGAAAGGAATTGGGTCTAATGTGTTTGAGCATCGTAGGCGCGGCTTCTCTGATTTTTTCGGTATGGTGGAAACTGGGTTGCTTTGTCATCTTCGCGAAGTCATTGTCTCTGATGGAAGGAGGAGGAGGAGGAGGAAGAATCCTGCTTTATCATAGGGCCTAGTTGAAGTGCCCCCCCCCCCATATATATGTGTCTGTGTGTGTGTTTAGGGGCTGCCTTTGTGTCCTTTTGGGTGGCTGACCCCTCTGTTTCAGAAATGGGAGGGATCCAGTGGCTGCTGCTGTGCCTTTTTTCCTTTCTCTTGTTGCCCCCCCCCCCCCAAAATCTGGTGCCTGGCCAGTGCCACTCCCTGCCACCGCTCCCCATTTGTTCGTTCAATCCCGGTTCCCACCTCTCAGGCCTCTGCAACCCCACCCACCGCAATTGCCAACTCCAGGCAGAAGCCGCCTGAAGACAGGACCATTGGTGGCCATTATACACACACACACAAGACATAGACACACGCATACATATATACTCATATATATAGACACACATATACCTTGTACATATACATATGCACACACACATATATACTCATACATATATAATTATACACATAACACACAAACATATATCCACACATGCACCTATGATATATATTCACATATACACATATATAATCACACATACATATGCAGGCACACACGCACGTATGGTATATATACACACGTACATGTACATACATATACATACATATATACTCAAACACATATACACACATATATTGTATATACAGTATATATACACACACATATAGTCATACACACATATATGCACATATGGTATATATACCCACATACACATATATACACACACATGCACATAGGTATATATACACACATACATTTACATACATATACACTCTCTCTCACACATATATGTACACACACATATATACGTCTCACACACATTTACATACGTATACACTCTCACACACACATATATGTACACACACATATATGTCTCACACACATATATATGGTATATATACCCACATACATATATAGTCATACACACATATATACACATATATACATATGTACTCATATATATACACACATACATACACATGCACCTACGGTATATATACACACATACATTTACATATATATATACTCTTACACACATATATACACATATATGGAATATATACCCACATACATACATATACAGACATATATACTCAAACGCACATATATACACACATATCTACTCATGTATATATACACACATACATATATGCTCTCTCACACACACATACACATGTCTATCTCATTCAACCAGACCTCTCCTGACTTCCTTACCTGTGTACAGGGTGGAGAAGAAGGCATAGTGTGTGTGTGTGTGTGTGTATATACCTATGTGCATGAGAGAGAGAGAGAGAGCCTCTCTTTGCAATCCAGTGGCTGTGTCTCCATGCTCTCTTTTGGAGAGATATTCCTGCCTTGGAGGGGTGGGCCGCAAGGGTCTTTCTCTGATCCCCCTTTGCTTTCGACAGGGAGCTTTGTCATTGGGTTTGTGCGCTATTCATGCCAGGATGCGCCTGTGTACGGACCACCGTTCCCAAACGTTATCGAGGGCTTTGGGGGGGGTCTTTGTGCCTTTGTGTCTCCCCCTCACCCCCACCCCCCCCCCCCCCCTTTGTGCCTTTGTGTCTCCCCAAAGTCTCCCTGCATAGGAAAAAAATGAATGCAACGAGACGTCTGGATGTGTTTTCTATCCTTTCCGTTACACAAGGTGCCAGGGATACGAGGCGTATTGGGTGTCCTGGTGGGTAACATTGAGCTGCCCTTCCTTTCTCTCCCTTGTGGGGATGGTGCCGCAAGCCGAGGAGAAGGGATCTTTTGCTCTGATCTTGCAAACAAAGCCATGGTGGGAGGCAGTATCAAGTCGTTCCAGAAGATTCTGCATTTGTCATATTGCAGAGAGGCTAGACTGGGTGGAGAGAGGAAGGGAGGGGTGCTTTGCAAGGGGGAGAAAGGCTTCCCTGCCTTCCTTTGCCTCTTTGCCTCAGCCTGCCTGCTCCGATGGAGAGGGAATACTGATCCAGAAATTGTCGCAGTCTCACTGCCTGCCTGCCTGCCTGGGAGATGCTGCTCTGCCTCTTTAGTATTGCACCATTTTGCCGTAACCTTGCGTGTGTGTGTGTTGTGTGTGTGTGTGTGTGTCAAGCAGATGGGGCTGCCGGCAACACTCGGAGGGGAAGCTGCCTCTCAAAGCGGGTGGGCACGGCGAGCATCGAAAATGCACGGCGGTGCTGTATTTAAACATTTCCAACCCCAGGTCTGCATTACGATACAGTCAGGAAGGAACCGCACAACCCACACTGTGCGTTCCGACCTCCCCGTTCCATTGTATAACTTCTCATCCACCTTTCTGCAAAAGGCCACCCTACCCAGATCTGCATGCATTATCCGCCGATATATTGCACAGTCCTAGACGCTTGGGAAGTGTCCGACGTGTGATCCAATACAAAAGCCAGCAGAGTGATCTTGTCTGCTGTGTAATTATAATAATACTGGCATAACCCAGTCAGGGTGGTCCCAGTGGTGATCGGCACACTGGGTGCAGCGCCTCAAGACCTTGGCCTGCACTTAAAAACAATAGGCCCTGCAAAATTACCACCTGGTCGCTGCAAAAGGCCATCTGACTCAGATCTGCATGCATCATTCGCCGATACATCACACAGTCCTCAACACCTTGGCCTGTACTTAAAAACAATTGGCGCTGACAAAATTACCATCTGTTGGCTTCAAAAGGCTGCCCTACTTGGGTCTGCACACATTATGCACTGATACATCACACAGTCCTAGACACTTGGGAAGTGTCCTTCGTGTGATCCAATACAACAGCCCTTGATTGCTGTGTAATAATAATAATACTGGCGTAAGTCAGCCAGGGTGGTCCCAGTGGTGATCGGCACCACCTCAAGACCTTGGCCTGTACTTAAAAACAATTGGCACTGACAAAATTACCATCTGTCAGGTGCAAAAAGCCACCCAACTTGGATCTGCACATTATTCACTGATACATCACACAGTCCTAGATGCTTGGGAAGTGTCCGACGTGTGATCCAATACAACAGCCCTTGATTGCTGTGTAATAATAATAATAATACTGGTGTAAGTCAGCCAGGGTGGTCCCAGTGGTGATCGGCATACTGGGTGCAGTTCCTGACAGATGTGCTTCAAAGCTCTGCTAAATAATAATAATAATAATAATAATAATAATAATAATAATAATAATCGAACTGCAAAGACTCTGGCACAAGCCAGTCAAGGTGGTCCCAGTGGTGATCAGCACACTGGGTGCAGTGCCTAAAGACCTTGGCCTGCACTTAAAAACAATCGGCGCTGACAAAATTACCATCTGTCAGCTGCAAAAGGCCACCCTACTGGGATCTGCACGCATTATTCACCAATACAGCACACAGTCCTAGACACTTGGGAAGTGTCTGATGTGTGATCCAATACAAAAGCTAATGGAGTGATCTTGTTGTGTAGCAAATAATAATAATTGTTAATATTATTGTAATTATTATTGTAGAACTGCAAAGTCTGGCACAAACCAGTCAAGGTGGTCCTAGTGGTGATCGGCACACTGGATGCAGTGCCTCGAGACCTTGGGTTGCACTTAAAAATAGTCAGCACTGACAAAATTACCATCTGTCAGATGCAAATAATCAGAATTATAATAACAGAATTGCAAAGACTCACAGACTCTAGCACAAGTCAGTCACGGAGGTCCCAATTGTGATCGGCACACTGGGTACAGTGCCTCAAGACCTTGGGCTGCACTTAAAAACAATTGTTGCTGACAAAATTACCATCTTTCAGCTGCAAATAATAATTGTTATAGAAGAACCGCAAAGGCTCTGGCACAAGCCAGTCAAGGAGGTCCCTGTGGTGATCGGCACACTGGGTGCAGGGCCTCAAGACCTTGGGCTGCACTTAAAAACAATTGTCGCTGACAAAATTGCCATTTTTCATCTGCAAATAATAATAATAATAATAATAATAATAATAATTATAATAATTTTTTATTTTTATTATTATTATTTCTTATTATTTATTAATAATAATAATAATAATAATAATAATAATAATAGAAGAAGAATTGCAAAGGCTCTGGCACAAGCCAGTCAAGGAGCTCCCAGTGGTGATCGGCACACTGGGTGCAGTGCCTCAAGACCTTGGGCTGCACTTGAAAACAATTGTCGCTGACAAAATTGCCATCTTTCATCTGCAAATAATAATAATAATAATAATAATAATAATAATAATAATAATAATAATTAGAGAAGAACTGCAGAGGCTCTGGCACAAGCCAGTCAAGGAGGTCCCAGTGGTGATCGGCACACTGGGTACAGTGCCTCAAGACCTTGGGCTGCACTTAAAAACAATTGTTGCTGACAAAATTACCATCTTTCAGCTGCAAATTATTATTATTATTATTATTATTATTATTATTATTACTATTATTATAGAAGAACTGCAAAGGCTCTGGCACAAGCCAGTCAAGGAGGTCACAGCGGTGATCAGCACACTGGGTGCAGTGGCTAAAGACCTTTGCCTGCACTTAAACACAATCGACAAAATTTGCAGCTGACAAAATTACCACCTGTCAGCTGCAAAAGGCCACCCTACTCAGATCTGCGCACATTATCCGCCGATACATCACACAGTCCTAGACACTTGGGAAGCTTAATTGAAACACCTCCTCACTTCCTGTTATCTCAGCTCCGTTTGTAACTAGGAGTCGGATGTTTGTGACTCGGAGGCTGCATGTACATCGTGCTTTGAAAAAGCCAGGGACTTGCGTGTTGCAGGGAAGACGAGTGAGAACCTTAATCCCTTCTCAAGCATCTTCAGCTCATCTGCCAACATCTGTCTCTTTGCATGTGGCCTCCATGGCTGGCGCAAAGATCAGGGTGGCTCGGAAGTGAGATTCCAGCCCGATGCTCCTTGACCCCTTGTCTCCTTTGCTCAGATCCTGCTCACGTTTTCTCCTGGCCATTGCCTTGCAACTCCTTTCCGTAGCAACCCCATGATGTCACGCATCACAATAGCAGCCGCAGTGGTAGCCTAGAGCCTTCAAATGGCATTTTTCCAAAGGAATGCAGAAATGTATGGCACGTGGCCGCCTTGGGGTGGGCACCTTCATACCCGAGCGAACCGAGGGAAAGTCAATTGATCGATCCTGAGACTCTGCTGCCATTTGCAACCCTTGATTAGGCGTATTCAATATCATTATTTAAGAATTATGGAGGATCTTGATGCTGGGCTGTTGTAAGTTTTCCGGGCTGTCTGGCCATGTTCCAGAAGCATTCTCTCCTGACATTTTGCCTGCATATGTGACAGGCATCCTCAGAGGTTGTGAGGCTTCTGAGGATGTTTGCCACAGATGCAGGCGAAACATCAGGAAAGAATGCTTCTGGAACAAGGCCATACAGCCCGGAAAACTTACAACAACCCAGTGATTCAGACCATGAAAGTCTTCAACAACACCTTGATCTTGATGCTGTTGTCCAGGGCCAAGAGGAGTGGGTGTGGTGGGTGTATCAGAAACTAGAGTTGATGTGGTCTATCTAATGCAATTTTTTGAATCGGCAGCCTCAATAACCAAATCGAATCTAAAGTTGACCAAAAATTGATTCGTAAGCCTCTTGGTACTAATGTTGGAGAGTGGTTGCTGGTCAGCGTGGTCTCTGTTCAGAGAGGTACCTGGTCAAAGAGGTCCTCAATCAAGAGGTCCCTGGTGAAAGCAGTCCCTGGTGAAAGGGGTCCCAGGTCAATGGGGTCCCCGGTCAAGAGATTCCTGGTCAAAATGGTCCCTGGTCAAAGTGGTCCCTGGTCAAGGGGTCCCTAGTCAAGAGGTCCCTGGTCAAGAGGTCTCTGGTCAAAGTGGTCCCTGGTCAAGTGGTCCCTGGTCAAGAGTCCCTGGTCAAAGAGGTCCCTGGTTAAGTGGTCTCTGGTCAAAAGGTCCCTGGTCAAGTGGTCTCTGGTCAAAGAGGTCCCTGGTCAAATTCAAAGAGGTCTCTGGTCAAAGAGGTCCCTTGCCAAAGAGGTCTTTGGTCAAATGGTCTCTGGTGAAAGAGGTCCCTGGCCAGTGGTCCCTTGTCAAAGAGGTCTCTGGTCAAGTGGTCTCTGATGAAAGAGGTCCCTGGTCAAAGAGGTCCTTGGTCAAGTGGTCTTTGGTCAAGAGGTCTCTGACCAAGTCCCTGGTCAAGAGGTCCTGGTCAAAGAGTGTCCCTGGTCAAAGAGGTCTCCGGTCAAGTGGTCCCTGGTCAAAGAGGACCCTGGTCAGCGTGGTTCCTGGTCTAAAAAAGGTTGGGAACCACTGCTGTAAGGCTGTGCAAGAGTGATTAGAATGTGGAAAAATGGGGTGTTGTTTTTTTGTCACTCTACACATATAATGTGTACTGGGGATGGCCCCGAAGCGGGTGCTTCCTCAGGCACCTTTCGAACAGACGTCACTGCTCGCAACCAGCTGCCAATGGCAGGATGTCTCGATCAATAGCCATTAGTTGTAGTTCTTGCCACCTCTCTGGTGGTGGAATTGCCAGTTCCTGTGTCATAAGCCTGAAGAACAGCAACTAGGTGTTGGTATACTCCATCTTGGTTATGGTTTGGAATCAACTGAGCTTGGGTTCTAAGTTTGTGTGATAATACATGATACCTCGGACACTTCCCAAGTGTCTAGGACTATGTGATGTATCGGTGAATAATGCGTGCAGATCCATGTAGAGTGGCCCTTTGCAGCTGACAGATTTTGTCAGTGCACATTGTTTTTAAGTGCAGGCCAAGGTCTTTAGGCACTGCACCCAGTGTGCCGATCACCACTGGGACCCCCTTGACTGGCTTGTGCCAGAGTCTTTGCAGTTCGATCTTTAAATCTATATCAGCTTTTCCAGTTGCTTCTCGTCAATCCTTCTGTCACCTGGGCTTGCAACATTGACGATCCATATTTGGTTTTTTCCCACAATCGTGAGGTCAGGAGTCTTGTGCTCCAAAACTCTGTCAGTCGGAATTCAGGAGTCCCAGAGTGGCACAAGTTCCAGTGGAATAACAACAACAACAATTATTATTATACTAAACTATAATAATAATTATAATAATACTATAATTTTGTTGTTGTTGTTGTTGTTGGTATTCCACTGGAACTTGGGCCACTGTGGGACTTTCGAATTCTGAATAATAATAATAATAATAATAATAATAATAATAATATAACAATAATTATAGTAATACTATAATTTTGTTGTTGTTGTTGGTATTCCACTGGAACTTGTGCCACTGTGGGACTTTCGAATTCTGAGTAATAATAATAATACTAAACTATAACAATAATTGTAATAATACTATAATGTTGTTGTTGTTATTCCACTGGAACTTGGACCACTGTGGGACTTTCGAATTCAGAATAATAGTAATAATAATAATAATAACAATAATACTATACTATAATAATAATTTTAATATACTATAATTTTGTTGTTGTTATTCCACTGGAACTTGTGCCACTGTGGGACTTTCGAATTCCGAATAATAATAATAATAATAATAATAATAATATAAAGTATATTATTATTATTATTATTATTATTATTATTATTATTATTATTATTATTATGATGCTATGTAACTACTTTGAAAGTATTTCCTCTACTCCAGAAACTTCATTTTTGTGGCTGCCGCAAACTAGGTTGAATTGGTGAGATATCTCTGTGATGTGATATTCACTGCAAAATATGCTGCAGGATGTCCCTCCTGCAAAAAAAAAAAAGTTTAATTAACCATTTCCATGTATTTATGATAGAACCAATTAGGAAATTACATGGATCACCCAGGGAAAAAAATCATGTTACATAGTGTTGTTATTATGTTTATTTATGCACCAGGGCTGCCTGGTGGCACAGCGGGTTAAACCGCTGAGCTGCTAAACTTGCTGACCGAAAGGTTGGTGGTTCGAATCCAAAGAGCGTGGTGAGCTCCTGTTGTTAGCCCCAGCTTCTACCGATCTAGCAGTTCAAAACATGCAAATGTGAGTAGATCAATAGGTACCGCTTCTGCGGGATGGTAATGGCGCTCCATGCAGTCATGCAGTCCACATGACTTTGGAGGTGTCTACGGACAACGCCAGCTCTTTGGCTTAGAAATGGAGATGAGCAGGAGAAAACTTTTACCTTTTTTAAAGACAACTTAAGCGGGTACTCTATCTCAGTCCGTATGGAAAAGAGCACAAAAGGCCCGCTGCGTTTCCCTCCTCCCTCTTTGCAGGAGAAGTGTGTCCCTCGGTGGCCAAGTGCCCCAAAGGTAATAATAGCATTAGGGCGAAGTGTGAGGTTACCAGTGACCTTTAATGCGCTTTGACACACTGACAGGGTGCGATCGCTATGCAAAGAGAGAGCCAAAATCTGCCCTTTGCCATTCATCCTGCAGCAGGACGTTAACCCAACAAGTGTTAACCCTTCCCTTTGCAACCCAAAGTGCTATCTATGTGTGTGTGTGTGTGTGGCTGGAGTTGTCAAACCGACAAATCTATCCTAGATTTTATGTATTTCCTCCACCACAGACCTCCCAGTGTTTCTGACTCTCTCCATTGGTGTGGAATTTGCATGGCCCCGCCCACTGCCTCTCCCTATGGTGCACTGCAAACACAGAGGAACTATTGGAGGGGTCTGGAGGCCTGACCACATGATGGAAGTTGTAGTTCACCCTGCATCACTGTGACCTGACCCCCCACCGACAATTGACCTGGACTACATTTGGCACACAGACCCACAACCAAGGCAAAATACTGGAGAGGTTCACCAGGAATTCATCTTGATTTATAGGAATGGACAAACTGGGATTTATAGTTCACCTGCCATCAAGGAGCACTCTGAACCCCACCAAGGATGGACCTACAACTAACTTGGCATACAGAACCCTCATGACTAGCAAAAAATACTGGAGGTCTTTGGAGGGATTTATAGGAGTTGTAGTTCACCTACATCCAGAGTGCACTATGAATCCAAACAAGGATGGATCTGGACCAAACTTGGCATGCATACCTCATATGCCCAAATTTGAATACTAAAGGGTTTGGGAGAGATTGACCTTGAGTTTTGGGCGTTGTTTTTTCTCCACCACAGATATCCTGGTGTTTCTGTCTCTCCCCATTGGCGTGGAATTTGCATGAGCCCACCCACAGCCTCTCCCTTTCCGATGGCACACAGCAAATGGACCTGGACCACATTTGGCACAGAAAACTCCCATGTCCAATGAAAATTACTGGAGACCCCTGCTCCTCTTCTCCTTCTCTTCTTCTTTTTCCTTACCTCCCTCCTTCTCTCTTCCTCCACCTCCTCCTCTTCTTCTCTTCTTCTCCCCTCTTCCTCCTCTTCCTCTTCTCCTTTCCTTCTCTTCCTCCTCTTCTTCCTTTCTTCTTCCTCCTTCCTCTCCTCTCTTCTTCCTCTACCTCTTCTCCTTCCTCTTCTCCCCTCCTCCTTCTCTCCTTCTTCCCCTCTTTCCTCCTTCTCTCCCCTTCCTCTCCTTCCTCTCCTCCTCCTCCCCTTCTTCTCCTTCCCTCCTCTTCTTTCTCCTCTTCTTCTTCTCTCCTTCTCTCCTTCCCCTCTCCTTCTTCCTCTTCTCCTTCCCTTCTCCTTCCTTCTTCTCCTTCTCTTCTTCTTCCTCTACCTCCTTTTCCTTCCTCCACCTCTTCCTCACTCTCCTTCCTGTTTTCCTCCACCATTGCCTTTTTATACTTTGAAACCATGATCATTACTTCCTCTCCTTCTCTCCCCCCTGCTCCTCTTCTCCTTCTTCTCTTTTTCTTTCTCTGCTTCCCTCTCCTTCCTCTCCTCCTCTTCTTCCGCCTCCTCCACCCTTTCCTTCCCTTTTCCCCCTCCTCCTTCCTCTTCTTCTTCCCCTCTTCCTCCTTCCTCTCCTCCTCTTCCTTCTCCTTCTCTTCTTCTTCCTCTACCTCCTTTTCCTTCCTCTCCTCTTCCTCCACCTCTTCCTCACTCTCCTTTCTGTTTTCCTCCATCTCCTCCACCCTTTCCTTCTTCCCGTTTTCCCCACCTCCTCCTTCCTCTTCTTCCTCCTTCCTCTCCTCCCCCTCTTCCTCCTGTTTCTCCTTCTCTTTTTCTTCCTCTACCTCCTCCTCCTCCCTCTCCTTCTTCCCCTCTTTCTCCACTGTAACATAAAGGCCTACTTGATCAATTCTGAACTGTGGGTTTCAACCTGCATTTCCTTTGTGGAATTTAACTTGCACTTCCACTCTCTGTGGTTGTCGTATGTCTTTTAAGAGCGTCTTGTCTCTCGTTGTCATGATGTTGTGTCCTGCCTCGACCTTACATCAGAATAGAGCCTTCCAGCCCATCATACTATCCAAACCATCTCCCTATCCTAGACTAAGATGACCTCATTGTGGCACATTGGTTGTCACCGTCCTCCTTTGCCTTCCCAACCAAAAATGGCCGCTCTTCTTGGCTCTGCTGTTGTTCAACTGCCACAAAATACATTGAGCTCTCTTTTGTGGGCAGGATCTGGCCCGTTTTCATGAACCAACTCTACGGTCTGTTGTGTTATTAGCCAATTAACTTGCCCATTCAAGTTTGTGTTATTTGTGTTAGTCATCAGACCATTACACAGCGCAAAGCCGACATGGGCTCACGATTTGGCCAGATAACGCCGCCTGGATTGTACAAACAAACAAGTAAATAAGTGATGCGAAGGTGGCGAGTCTTGGGTGGGGAGAAGCTCAATCACAGGGAACAGCCTTCTCCTTATTAGCCTGAATTAATTCCTTTGATTTCCTGCAGCGAAGAGTGTGGGGGAGAGGAACCCCATCACTTCCCGGCTTCGGGAAATCAAGCTGTAATGGCAAACGGGTGCCTCGATCCAGTGGTAGCTTTCCAAATGCAAAATTATTCCCTGTCTGGAAATCTTTTCTTCTTCTTTTCCTTCCTCCCTTGCTTTCCCTCATACATTTTTCTTCCTTCCTTCCCTCTTCCCTTC
>NW_026844589.1:2772376-2793949 GCF_025583915.1 Anolis sagrei ordinatus | reverse complement strand
CTCTTCCTCCTGTTTCTCCTTCTCTTTTTCTTCCTCTACCTCCTCCTCCTCCCTCTCCTTCTTCCCCTCTTTCTCCACTGTAACATAAAGGCCTACTTGATCAATTCTGAACTGTGGGTTTCAACCTGCATTTCCTTTGTGGAATTTAACTTGCACTTCCACTCTCTGTGGTTGTCGTATGTCTTTTAAGAGCGTCTTGTCTCTCGTTGTCATGATGTTGTGTCCTGCCTCGACCTTACATCAGAATAGAGCCTTCCAGCCCATCATACTATCCAAACCATCTCCCTATCCTAGACCAAGATGACCTCATTGTGGCACATTTGTTGTCCCCTTCCTCCTGTCAATGAGTCTCCAACCAAAAATGGCCGCTCTTCTTGGCTCTGCTGTTGTTTAACTACCACAAAATACATTGCGCGGAGCTCTCTTTTGTGGGCAGGATCTTGCCCCTTTTCATGGACCAACTCTACGGTCTGTTGTGTTATTAGCCAATTAACTTACCCATTCAAGTTTGTGTTATTTGTGTTAGTCATCAGACCATTACACAGCACAAAGCCGACAAATGGGCTCACGATTTGGCCAGATAACGTCGCCTGGATTGTACAAACAAACAAGTAAATAAGTGACGCGAAGGTGGCGAGTCTTGGGTGGCGAGAAGCTCAATCACAGGGAACAGCCTTCTCCTTATTAGTCGGAATTAATTCCTTTGATTTCCTGCGGCGAAGAGTGTGGGGGAGAGGAACCCCACGGCTTCCTGGCTTCGGGAAATCAAGCTCTAATGGCAAACGTGTGCCTCGATCCAATGGTAGCTTTCCAAATGCAAAATTATTCCCTGTCTAGAAATCTTTTCTTCTTCTTTTCCTTCCTCCCTTGCTTTCCCTCATACATCTTTCTTCCTTCTCTCTTCCCTTCATTTTCTCTCTTCCCTCCCTCCCTTGCACTCTTCTGTTTTCCCTTTCCCTTCTTTTTCTCCCTGACCTCCATCTCTTCCTCTTTTTCTCTTCCTCTCATCCCTTCTTTCTCTTTCCCCCTTTTCCCTTCTTTCCTTCCTTTTTTCTTCTTCCTTTCCCTTCTTTTTCTTCCCTTTTCCTCCCTTCTTTTCTTCCCTTCCCCCTTTCCCCTTCTTTCTTTTCCTTCCCTTCTCTTATCCCTTCCTTTTTTCCTTCCCTTCTCTTTCCTTTCTTCCCTTCTCTTTCCTCCCTCCTCTCCTCCCCTTTCTTTCCTTCTTTCTTCCTTCCTTCCCCTTCTTCTTCCTTCCTTCCTTCCTTCCTTCCTTCCTTCCTTCCTTCCTTCCTTCCTTGTTTTCCCTTTCCCTTCCCCTTTCCTCTTTTCTTTCCTCCCTCTCCTTTTTTTTTTCCCTTTCTTCTCTTCCCCCTTTTCCCTTCTTTCTTTCCTTCTTTTTTTCCTTTCTTCCCCTTTCTCTCTCTTTTCCTTCCTTCTTCCTTCTCCCCTTCTTTTCCTCCTTCCTCCCCTCCCCTTTTTCCCTTCTCCTTCCTTCCTTCCCTTCCTTCCTTCCTTCCTTCCTTCCTTCCTTCCTCCTTCCTTCCTTGTTCCTTCCCTTCCCTTCTGCCTTTCTTTATCTTTTCTCCCTTCTTTCTTCCCTTCCCTCTTTTTTCCTTCCCTTCCCTCTCCCCCCTTTTCCCTTCTGTTTCCTTCTTTCCTTCTTTTTCCTTTCCTTCCCCTTTCTCTCTGCTTTTTCCTTCCTTCATTCCTTGCTCCCTTCTTTTCTCCTTCCCTCCCCTTTCTTTCCCTCCTTTCTTTCTTCCTTCTCCCTTCTTTCCTTCCTTCTTTTCTTCCTTTTCCTTCCCTTCCTTTCCCTTCTCTTCCCTTTCTTCCTCCTTCTTTTTCCTTCTCTTCCCTTCCCTCTTTCTTTCTCTTCTCTTTCTTTCCTTCCTTCTTTTTTCTTTCCTTTTCCCTTTCCTTTCTTTTTCCTCTTCCCTCCTTCCCTTCTTTTTCCTCCCTTCTCTCCCTTTCTTTCCTTCTCATTCCTTCCTTCCTTCTTTTTCCCTCCTTTCTCCTTCCTTTCTTCTTCCTTCTCCTTCCCTCCTTCCCTTTCTTTTTTCCTTCCCTTCCCCTTCCCCTCTTCTTTCCTTCCTTCCTTCCCTTCCTTCCTTTCCGTCACCCACATGTCACTTAGCAGCAGCCACTTCATTCCTTTTCTTTCCTAGCCACATTCCCGAGGGCCACAAGCTTAAAAATCTAGCTTTGAACGTTGCCCAGCCTGGCAAAGGAATTTTACAGAAATGGGGAGGGGGGCTAGAAACGACAGGTAAGTATTCTCTCCAGGGAACATTAGAAAGACATGCGCATTTCAATAGTGCGGCCAGGCAACAGAGCCCAAAGGGTGCACACACACACACACACCCCCGACACGCAATGCTCCCTGCTCCCATTGTGTTTCCTTCCTTCCGAATCCCCTTTCTGCCCACCTTTCCAGGAAACTGGATCTCCCCCACTTCATGGGGCCCAAATTAAACCTCCCTTTGAGGCCGTGTCAGAATTCTAGGTCAGATGCCATTAAATGCCGTGGTACGGTTTCCTGGAGCAGTGAAGCAAAGTCTAAGTTTGGAGAGCTGACGAAGTTTGCCGGGAAGCTTTGGGGGAAGGGAGCTGGCTGCCCGGAGGGAAGAAAATGGAAATGTCATCGGCAGGCGGAGAAGCGTTGGGTTTCATGGAATCATGGAAGGGACCCCCAGGGGCCCTTCTTTCTGCCAAGCGGGGAAACACCATCCAACCCTTCCCGGTAGATGGCCGTCAAGCCTTGACTTCAAATCCCCCTGAAGATGGACACCCCACTGGTTTCAAGGCAGCAGAAAATATCCCTTGATCTGATCACTGATGCAGCCTAGAATCTGTTTCCATATGGAGACCATTTCAGCCTAGATTGTATGTGTTTCCTCCACCACGGACACCCCAGTGTTTCTTTCTCTCTCCATTGGTGTAGTATTTCCATGACTCCGCCCACTCCCTTAACCCTTTTCTACCATTCCTATGACGCACAGCAAACGGAGAGAAATTGATCAGCATACTGTAGAGTTTGGGGGACTGACTCAACATGATGGAAGTTGTAGTTCGCCCTGCATCAAGACAGAGCACTGTGACCCCCACGGACAATGGACTTGGACCACACTTGGCACACAGCACCCCCATGACCAACGAAAAATACTGGAGAGTTTGGGAGGAATTCATCTTGATTTATAGGAGTTGTAGGTACTGGGATTTATAGTTCACTTGCCATCAAAGAGCACTTTGAACCCCACCAACGATGGATCTGCAGCAAAAAATACTGCTGGGCTTTTGGTGGTTTTGTATGAGTTGTAGTTCACCTGCAACCAGAGAAACTGTGACCCCCCACCAACGATGGATCTGAATTAATCTTGGCATACAGAACCCCCCATTACCAACTGAACCCACCTTCATTTCTGGGGGTTGTAGTTCACCTACATCTGGAGACAACGTGACCACCACCGTCAATAGACAGGGACCAAACTTGGCACACACAACCCCCATGACCAACTGAACTCACCTTCATTTCTGGGGGTTGTAGTTCACCTACATCTGGAGACAACGTGACCACCACCATCAATAGACGAGGACCAAACTTGGCATACAGAACCCCCATGACCAACTGAACTCACCTTCATTTCTGGGGGTTGTCATTCACCTACATCTGGAGACAACGTGACCACCACTGACGATAGACAGGGACCAAACTTGGCACACACAACCCCCATGACCAACTGAACCCACCTTCATTTCTGGGGGTTGTAGTTCACCTACATCTGGAGACAACGTGACCACCACCGTCAATAGACAGGGACCAAACTTGGCACACACAACCCCCATGACCAACTGAACCCACCTTCATTTCTGGGGGTTGTAGTTCACCTACATCTGGAGACAACGTGACCACCACCGTCAATAGACAGGGACCAAACTTGGCACACACAACCCCCATGACCAACTGAACCCACCTTCATTTCTGGGGGTTGTAGTTCACCTACATCTGGAGACAACGTGACCACCACCGTCAATAGACGAGGACCAAACTTGGCACACACAACCCCCATGATCAGCTGATCCCACATTTGTTTCTGGTGGTTGTGGTTCACTGACATCTGGAGACAACGTGACCACCACCGTCAATAGATGGGGACCAAACTTGGCACATACAACTCCCATGACCAACCGAACCCACCTTCGTTTCTGGGGTTTGTAGTTCAACTACATCTGGAGACAACGTGACCACCACCGTCAATAGACGGGGACCAAACTTCGCACACAGGGCCCCCATGGCCAACTGAACCCAACTTCAATTTCTGGGGGTTGTAGTTCACCTACATCTGGAGACAACGTGACCACCACCGTCAATAGATGGGGACCAAACTTGGCACACACAACTCTCATGACCAACTGAACCCACCTTCGTTTCTGGGGTTTGTAGTTCAACTACATCTGGAGGCAACGTGACCACCACCATTAGTAGACGGGGACCAAACTTGGCACACATAACCCCCATGACCAACCGAACCCACCTTCATTTCTGGGGGTTGTAGTTCACCTACATCTGGAGACAACATGACCACCACCGTCAATAGACAGGGACCAAACTTGGCACACAGAACCCCCATGACCAACTGAACCCACCTTCATTTCTGGGGGTTGTAGTTCACCTACATCTGGAGACAACGTGACCACCACCGTCAATAGATGGGGACCAAACTTGGCACACACAACTCTCATGACCAACTGAACCCACCTTCGTTTCTGGGGTTTGTAGTTCAACTACATCTGGAGGCAACGTGACCACCACCATTAGTAGACGGGGACCAAACTTGGCACACATAACCCCCATGACCAACCGAACCCACCTTCATTTCTGGGGGTTGTAGTTCACCTACATCTGGAGACAACATGACCACCACCGTCAATAGACAGGGACCAAACTTGGCACACAGAACCCCCATGACCAACTTAATCTACTGTAACGGGTTTCATTGCATGCCCTTCGGGATGAGAAGGGTTCCCGGACGTTCTTCAGATTTTGGGGCGATTTCTTATTTTGCTCATGAGTGAATCTGTGCTCTCCTTCCATTAATTTTTATTTGACAAAATAATGCAAACCTTATATACCAACGTACAAACAGAAACAAGTTTTAAGAGATAGATTGATTGATAGACAGACACAAACCTACCTACCTTGGACTGGATGGCCCTTTGGGGTGCCTTCTAATGTCAAGATTCTATAATTGATACATCCATCCATCCATACATACAGGGGGTTGGACTGGATGGCCCTTGGGGTCCCTTCCAGCTTTCGGATTGTATGATTGATTGATTGATAGAACCATACAGGGGTTGGATTGGATGGTCCTTAGGGTCCCTTCCAGCTTTTGGATTATATGATTGATCGATAGAACCATGCACTCAGGGGTTGGACTGGAGGACCCTTGGGGTCTCTTCTAGCTTTTGGATTGTATGATTGATTGATTGATTGATTGATTGATTGATTGAATCATACATACAGGGGTTGGACTGGATGGCCCTTGGGGTCCCTTCCAGCTTTTGGATTGTATGATTGTTTGTTTGATTGTTTGATTGATTGATTGATTGATTGATAGAACCATACATACAGGGGTTAGATTGGATGGTCCTTAGGATCCCTTCCAGCTTTTGGATTATATGAGTGATTGATTGATAGAATCATACATACAGGGGTTGGACTGGATGACCCTTGGGGCCCCTTCCAGTTTTTGGATTATATGATTGATCGATAGAACCATGCACTCAGGGGTTGGACTGGATGACCCTTGGGGCCCCTTCCAGCTTTTGGATTATATGATTGATTGATAGATTGATTGATAGAACCATACATACAGGTGTTGGACTGGATGGCCCTTGGGATCCCTTCTAGCTTTCGGATTGTATGATTGTTTGTTTGTTTGTTTGATAAAACCATACATGCAGAGGTTGGACTGGATGGCCCTTGGGGTCCCTTCCAGCTTTCGGATTGTATGATTGTTTGTTTGTTTGTTTGATTGATTGATAAAACCATACATGCAGAGGTTGGACTGGATGGCCCTTGGGGTCCCTTCCAGCTTTTTGGATTGTATGATTGATTGATTGTTTGATTGATTGTTTGATTGATTGATAGAACCATACATATAGGGGTTGGATTGGATGGCCCTTGGGGTCCCTTCCAGCTTTTGGATTGTATGATTGTTTGTTTGATTGATTGATTGATTGTTTGATTGGTTGATAGAACCATACATACAGGGGTTAGATTGGATGGTCCTTGGGATCCCTTTCAGCTTTTGGATTATATGCGTGATTGATTGATTGATTGATTGATTGATTGATAGAACCATACATGCAATGGTTGGACTGCATGGCACTTGTGGTCCCTTCCAGCTTTCTGATTGTATGATTGTTTGATTGATTGATTGATTGATTTATAGAACCATACATACAGGGATTGGACTGGATGGCCCTTGGGGTCCCTTCCAACTTTTGGATTGTATGATTGATTGATTGATTGATTGTTTGATTGATAGAACCATACATACAGGGGTTGGACTGGATTGTTTGATTTATTGATTGATAGAACCATGCACACAGAGGTTGGACTGGATGGTCCTTAGGGTCCCTTCCAGCTTTTGGATTGTATGATTGTTTGTTTGTTTGATTGATTGATTGATTGATTGATTGATTGAACCATACATACAGGGCTTGGACTGGATGGCCCTTGGGGTCCCTTCCAGCTTTTGGATTATATGATTGATTGATTGATTGATTGATTGATTGATTGAACCATACATACAGGGGTTGGACTGGATGGTCCTTAGGATCCCTTCCAGCTTTTGGATTATATGATTGATTGATTGATTGATAGAACCATACATGCAATGGTTGGACTGCATGGCCCTTGGAGTCTCTTCCAGCTTTCGGATTATATGATTGATTTATTGATTGATTGAACCATATGTACAGGGGGTTGGACTGGATGGCCCTTGGGGTCCCTTCCAACTCTCGGATACTATGAAGCAGTCACAGATCCTTTGAATCCAGAGATGAGTGAGGAGCAGACAGGATTGGCAGGCGTTGTCTTTGGCTATAATTACGACTTGGTTCAACCTGGGACAGGCAGAGCCGAGGGAATTCCCAACACGCCTGCGTGAAATGCAGAGCGATAGCACGAGTGGCACTTGGCTTGAGAAAAAGAAATCCATGTGAAAGGGATGTCGGAGTCTTAGCCGAAGAGGAGTCAAGAGTGTGATGCAGCAGCTCAAAAGGCCAATGCGATTCTAGACTGTCAATCACACTAAGATTGACATCCTGTCCCCTAATATGAGAGCCACCTCAAACCTACCCTGCGGCTGGTTGTCCATAGCATTGAGCGAACCTCAGAGGCATTTTTGGAGACTCGGGAAGATGGGCAGGAGCAGATGCGGGACTCATATGATCCCCCACAGGAGGCTGAGGTACAAAAGCCACTCATGTTCTATTGGTGCGACTTGCATCAATAGAGGTGTGTGTGTGTTGGGGAATTGGGACGCTTTGGCCCTATTTTGGGCGAGGCTTCGAACCCCTTTTGGAAGGGAACTTCTGCCCTCTTTTGCATAGTCAGTGCAAGCCTCTGGAGCAAGTTGCCAAGAATATCTTGCAGATCTTGTCGTCCGTCACCATAGTTGGATTATTTATTATTTATCGTATCAGGGGCGAACCAAGGGTACAGTTGTAAGGTATTTAACAAACACAAAGTTTGCAAACTTGGCATTATATTGAATGTCCTTTGACCAGTAGCTGGCCACTTGGAGTGCCAGGCTGGGCCAGTCGGATGTCTTCACTGTGTCTGGTTGTGAAGCCCAGGTTGGGACAGTAAGATGTCTTCACTGTGTCTGGTTGTGAAGCCCAGGTTGTGCCAGTCAGATGTCTTCACTGTGTCTGGTTGTGAAGCCCATGTTGGGCCAGTCAGATGTCTTCACTGTGTCTGGTTGTGAAGTCCATGTTGGGCCAGTCAGGTGTCTTCACTGTGTCTGGTTGTGAAGCCCAGGTTGTGCTAGTCAGATGTCTTCACAGTGTCTGGTTGTGAAGCCCAGGTTGGGCCAGTCAGATGTCTTCACTGTGTCTGGTTGTGAAGCCCAGGTTGTGCCAGTCAGACGTCTTCACTGTGTCTGGTTGTGAAGCCCAGGTTGGGCCAGTCAGATGTCTTCACTGTGTCTGGTTGTGAAGCCCAGGTTGGGCAGTCAGATGTCTTCACTGTGTCTGGTTGTGAAGCCCATGTTGGCACAATCAGATGTCTTCACTGTGTCTTGTTGTGAAGCCCAGGTTGGGCCAGTCAGATGTCTTCACTGTGTCTGGTTGTGAAGCCCAGGTTGGGCCTGTCAGATCTCTTCACTGTGTCTGATTGTAAAGCCCAGGTTGTGCCAGTCAGATGTCTTCACTGTGTCTGGTTGTGAAGCCCATGTTGGCACAGTCAGAAGTCTTCACTGTGTCTGGTTGTGAAGCTCAGATTGTACCAGTAAGATGTCTTCACTGTGTCTGGTTGTGATCCCCAGGCTGTGCCAGTAAGAAGTCTTCACTGTGTCTGGTTGTGAAGCCCATGTTGGCACAGTCAGAAGTCTTCACTGTGTCTGGTTGTAAAGCCCATGTTGGGACAGTCAGATGTCTTCACTGTGCCTTGTGATACCCAGGTTGGGCCAGTCAGGTGTCTTCACTGTGTCTGGTTGTGAAGCCCATGTTGGGACAGTCAGATGTCTTCATTGTGTCTGGTTGTGATCCCCAGGTTGGGCCTGTTTGATGTCTTCACTGTGTCTGGTTGTGAAGCCTACGTTGGGTGAGTCAGATGTTTTCACTGTGTCTTGTTGTGAAGTCCAAGTTGTGCCAGTCATCACCTCGTTTTCCCTGTAATAGGTAGTAAGACCACCTAAAGCTTTGGAGAGCTTCTGTTCAACCATTTCGAAGCTCCCTGGTTGAATGGTGATGACACGATCGTCAGCATAGATGAAACTTTCTGTCTCTTCTGGCAGTGGCTGGCCATTTGTCTAAATGTTGAACATTAATTAATGGAGCAATCATGCTCCCCTTAGGCAGGCCATTCTTCTGTTTTCGCCATCTGCTTCTCTGTTTGGTATCTGAGAGGCATTGCGTTGCTTCTAGTTCTGCAGAGAACGTGTCCGTCTTGCTGGTTGTCTCTCCCCAAGCAGTGCTTGCTGTACGGGACACACAGTGCTTTCTCAGCCTGCGGCTATGCATTTCGCGGTTCCCGCATGCCATCTTATTAGCTTTGTATACTGATCACTGCCTGGAACTTCCTTGCAAGGTCTCGGAGAATTGCACAACTAGGGTTTACGGTTAGTTAGGATTTGCATCCTGTTGGGATGAAAGAGCATCCGGTTCTCTCTCTCTCTCTCTATCTCTCTCTCTCTATCTATCTATCTATCTACTTATCTATATGTATTTATCTCAATAAATAGATCAACAGATTGATTGATTGATTGATTGATTGATTGATAGAGATGGATAGGTGATAGATAAATAGATCAATGGCTAGATAGATACATAGATACATGTACATAGATATATACATAGATAGAAATTGATAGGTGATAGAGAGATGATAGATAACTAGATCAATAGGTAGGTAGGTAGGATACATAGATAGAGATGGATAGGTGATAGATGATAGAGAGAGAGAGGGAGAGAGAGAGAGAGATGGAGCAAGGGTGGGATGGATGGATAGATAGAAGAGATAGATAGATAGATAGATAGATAGATAGATAGATAGATAGATAGATAGATAGATAGATAGAGGGAGGGGGGATAGATAGATAGATAGATAGATAGATAGATAGATAGATAGATAGATAGATAGATAGACAGACAGACAGATAGATGGAGTGAGGGTGGGATGAATAGATAGCTAGATAGATACATAGATAGAGGGATAGATAGATAGATAGATAGATAGATACATACATACATACATACATACATACATACATACATACATACATAGCGATGGATAGGTGATGTATAGATGATATATAAATAGATCAACAGATAGCTAGATAGGTACACAGATACATAGAGATAACAGGTGATGGATGGATGGATRGATGGATGGATGGATGGATGGATGGATGGATAGATAGATAGATAGATAGATAGATAGATAGATAAATAGATAGATAGATAGATAGATAGATAGATAGATAGATAGATAGATAGATGATGGATAGGTGATAGATAAATTGATCAACAGATAGAGATGGATAGGTGATAGATAAGTGATGGATAGGTGATGGATAGATAAAAGATAAATAGATCAATGCATACATACATACCTATATAGAGATAGGTAGGTGATGAATAGATGATAAATAGATTGATTGATAGATAGAGATGGACAGGTGATAGACAGAAAAATAGATCAATAGATCGATCGATCGATCGATCGATCGATAGATAGATAGATAGATAGATAGAGATGTACAGGAGATAGATAAATAGATGAATAGATTGATAGATCAATAGATAGATAGAGATGGACAGGTGATAGATTAGATAGATCAATAGATAGATCGATAGAGATGGACAGGAGATAGATGAATAGATTGATTGATCGATAGATAGATAGATAGTTAGATAGAGATGGACAGGTGATAGATAGATAGATAGATAGATAGATAGATAGATAGATAGATAGATAGATAGATAGATAGATAGATAGATAGAGATGGACAGGAGATAGATAGATGATAGATAAATAGATCAATAGATAGATTCATAGATAGATAGAATCTGAGAGTTGGGACCCCAAGGACCATCCAGTCCAACTCTTAAGAGATAGATAGATAGATAGACAGACAGACAGACAGACAGACAGACAGACAGACAGACAGACAGAAACATAGTTTGACCTCTATTATGCCGTTTTTGGATTAGATCAACTACTTTCAAAGTAAGTACCACATAATTATTTACATGGATGCATAGGACACATATAGCTTTTGCCTACTATATCCCTGCCCTCTCCAATCCTTCCCCATTCAGATAGTTTCGACCATGGTGTGAAAGCCATTCAGAAATTGTCTACTCTGACAAAGTTGTGTTGTGTTTAGACCTGGGAAGGGCTGCTGGTGAAGAGCGGAGGATCTAACCAGGTGTCTTGTGTCCTCCTCCTTCCCTCCCCCCTTCCTTTGACCCCCGAAATGCAGGTGACGGAGCTGAACGAGCCACTCTCCAACGAAGAGCGCAACCTGCTCTCTGTGGCCTACAAGAACGTGGTGGGGGCGCGGCGCTCCTCGTGGCGCGTGATCAGCAGCATCGAGCAGAAGACCTCCGCCGACGGCAACGAGAAGAAGATCGAGATGGTGCGGGCTTACCGCGAGAAGATCGAGAAGGAGCTGGAGGCGGTGTGCCAGGACGTGCTGAGCCTGCTGGACAACTACCTGATCAAGAACTGCAGCGAGACCCAGTACGAGAGCAAGGTCTTCTACCTGAAGATGAAAGGGGACTACTACCGCTACCTGGCGGAGGTGGCCACGGGGGAGAAGCGGGCGACGGTGGTGGAGTCCTCCGAGAAGGCCTACAGCGAGGCCCACGAGATCAGCAAGGAGCACATGCAGCCCACGCACCCCATCCGGCTGGGCTTGGCCCTTAACTACTCTGTTTTCTACTACGAGATCCAGAACGCCCCGGAGCAGGCGTGCCACCTGGCCAAGACGGCCTTCGACGACGCCATCGCCGAGCTGGACACCCTCAACGAGGACTCCTACAAGGACTCCACCCTCATCATGCAGCTCCTGCGCGACAACCTAACGCTCTGGACGAGCGACCAGCAGGACGACGACGGCGGCGAAGGCAACAACTAGGGCCCCTCGGACGGACTGGCAGCCGCACGCCGATGCTACTCCTGCAGTCTTTATGTTTTTTTCCCACCAGTTTTTTGGGGGGAGGGGGTCAGGGGTGGGGAGGGGAGGGGGAGAGGAGGGGCGACCTTCCCGGGAGGCTCCCCACAAACCTGTCTTGGATTGCCTCTTTGACACTTTTGCCAAAACACCACTCGTGGGAAGTCAGGCCGGCTGGGGCGTGTTTGGGAAGGGAAGAAGGGAAGGAAGGAAGGAAGGAACGGAGCCTCGCAGTGGCATATTATGGACTGTTCTGTAGACAACTAAATAGTAATACCAGGGGAGCTGTCTTTAAGTTATCTTAACCGCTAGGCGTTGACGATGACTAACTCGAATGGAATGGCCCTCTTTTTTTTAACGTTTTCGTTTTTGGCCGTTGCGTTGCACGTTTTGGTTTGCCGTTCCGTGGTTTCCAGTTAGCTTTTTTCGGTCCATCTCTCCTTTGTTTCCTTTTCTTCCCCTATTTATAAACCTCACCCATCGTGACGTTTAACTAGTTGTGTGTCTCTTCTCCCGGTCCTTAGTTTTGGAGCGCCACTTGCTGACGATCGCGTCACTTTTACAGGCGAAAAACTCGCAAAACACCCGCGTCTTGGAGCTTTCTCGAGATACTTAAGATAGCTCGCAGTATTAACGCTCAACCGCAGTTTACAGTATTTCTACGCGACAGCCATATTTGACATCAAGCCATCGAGTGTGAACTTGCTTTGCTTCTTCTTTTGTTTTCTTTTTCCCTGACTCGCTTGCTCTCCTTTAGTCCACCATCTTTAATTTCCTCGTTCCGATTCATAGCCATTTTCATTGGTGCTTGGCGAGCGGCTGTATAGAAGTTTCCAAGAATCAACAGGAGGAAAGGATAGCGAGAATGGAAGTAATTAGAATTTGAAATATTCCAAGGGGAAGCCAGTGGACTGATGCCATTTCTGGGCGTCTCCTGTGACAGCCCCTAAATTCATTCTTGATTCCTTTCTCTAAAAAGGGGGTTGCAACCTCTCCTTCGTGCTGTCTCTAACAAAGGTTTTCTGCTGGGTGGCAAGATCACTTAGAAGATACCTTTTTCGTTTTCATGTCTTTGCTGCATGCAAGCACGCATTGCCGATGATGACCTTGGTGAAAATGCGGAGCAAATTTGGAACGAAATTGTAGGCACTCCGGAACTTGAGCACCGAAACCGAATGCTTTTTTCCTTCTGTGTCTTTGCTGCATGCAAACACGTGTTGTTGACAACCTTGTCTAAAATGCAGAGTAAATTTGGAACGAAATTGTAGGCACTCCGGAACTTGAGCACCGAAACCGAATCTCTTTCCCCGAACGAAACTTCCGTCTCAAATTAGAAAAAAGAAAAGGGTAAATTTTCCAGGAAAGGATGATTCTTGGAAATTTTAGTTGTTTTCACGTTTAAGTTTTTCCTCGTCGAAAGTGGGAGAATCCTCACTTTTGTGGCTCGTGTCTTTGCGTCGCATTCGATCGCAATGAGGAGGGTCCCTGTTTTGTTCTTTTTGAGGGGCCAACAAAGCGCTCGTAAATGCGGCATTGGTGGATGGTAAGATCACTTAGGAGATGCCTTTTTTCCTTCTATGTCTTTGCTGCATGCAAACACGTGTTGTTGACAACCTTGTCCAAAATGCAGAGTAAATTTGGAATGAAATTGTAGGCGCTCCGGAACTTGAGCACCGAAACCGAATCTCTTCCCCCGAACGAATTATAAACGAATTACGTCTCAAATACTAAAAAATTACGTCTCAAATTTTAAAAAATTACGTCTCAAATTATAAAAAATTACGTCTCACATTATAAAAAAAATAATAGCGTAAATTTTCTAGGAAAGGATGATTCTTGGAAATTTTAGTCATTTTCATGTTGTCGTTTTTCCTCGCCGAAAGTGGGAGAACGTCACTTTCGTGGTTCGTGTCTTTGCGTCGCATTCGATCGTTGCGAGAAGGGTCCTTTTTTTTGTTTTGTTTTTTTCCGAGGGGCCAACAAAACGCTCGTAAACGCGGCGTCGGTGCGGACACCGTTCCTTTAGAAACCTGCCACTCGCTCATGCTTTGTTGCCGCGCGGCGGTTTGCGTCGGATAGATTTTTGCGTCCGGTGGGTTTTTTGCGTCCGATCCGATCCGAGGAAGACTAGGAGAGGCTTGCAAAGATTTGGGACGACGGAGCCCCGAAACGTCGGGGAACCGGAGGGACATCTTCCCGCTTCTCTTTCCGTTTGCCGTCGTTGTCGTCGTCGTGTCGCATGAGCCGTGGCTTTGTTTTGGTTTGGAAGTGCTTTATTGGAATTACGAAACCCCTTCACCTACACAAAACACACACACATATATATAGAAACCGATATATATATATGTCTCTTCTTCTCATATACCCCTCGCTTTTAGCTCTGGCTGCTTTAGGAAAACTATACGCGCAAAGGGGGGACAAGACCGCACAAGAGGGCTCAATTCGGAGGGAGGGTTTCGGGGGGATTTGTGAGCAGCTTGAATGGTTCTGATATTTTTCCTCTCGTTTTTCTTTCTTTCGTTCGAGAAATGCACTTGCCTATGATAGCCGTCTCTCCAGTGAAATGAATTAACTGCTCCATTACTCTATTGATACAATATTGTGCATGCTGGTGTCGTATTTCTATAAGAGTAGCTTGAAATTTATTAACTTATACTGTAGGTGTTATGTATTCCTATGACAAAATAGTCTTCAGCGATTTTTTAAAAAAAGTTTTTTTTTAATTTATTTTGAATTATTTTAATTTTTTTCTTTTAATTTTGGGGGGCAAAATTAAAAAAAAAATAAAGTTTGCTCTCCCAAATAGTGACCGTAACGAAGCCGATCTAGATGTTGCTATAGTGACATGCGATTCTATGCGAATTCGTTCTCTTTTTTATTTTTAGTCTCGGAAGTTACGAAGAAAAAAAAAAGTCCGAAAGCAAACGAAAACACCAGTGTTAGCCGAATCTTAATGTCTGGTGTGCGTCATGGTGAAATTATAACTATTACAGTGTAGGAGAAAAACGAATGAAGCCTTTGTTTGTGCTTTTTCTGTCATGTTTATGATGCAGTGAACTCTTTTTAAGGTCGAATCAGTGGTTACGATTACTTTTCCTTTTCTTTTTTCCTTTTCTTTTTCCCGACTCCGTGTTTCTGTAAGGGATGAATTCACACACGGACCATTCTTAGCAGTTTTCCTCAGTGATGGAATATCATGAATGTGAGTCATTATGTAGCCGTCGTACATTGAAGCCAATAAACTTAAACAGATCTGATGTCAGTGCTGCGGCTTCACCGCTGGTCTTGTCTCCGGACTCGTTCTTCTTTTGCTGGGGATGATGGGAAACCCACTGTTTGCTTTCCGACCCGGGCACGACTCGTAATGATTGTATTTCCCATCCTTTCTAAGCCAGGAGTCGGGAGTCGCAACGCCCCGGAGAAGGCAATGATTCGCCAGTCCCGAAGACCCGGCTCTTGAATGGCTCAATGATGAATACTGTCTCCGCCTGACTGGTAACAGTCATGGTGACTCAAACTGAAGCATGAGCAGCGGAGGAGACGGGGAAGGGATCGCCACCAAAACAGCAACCCCACAAGTGCGCATCGCCATTGCCGGGAAGAAGGCCAAGCGGGAAAAGGCGCCTGTAGTTGGAGGAAGCTAAGGGAGTGAATCTCAGAATCGGGAGGGACCCCAAAGGCCATCCAGTCTAACCCCGTGCTGCCAGGCGAGAAGATAGACTTACCACCCTCCTCTTCCTCTTCCTCCTTGGTGTCCTCTCCCTCCCTCTCTTCCTCCTGTTCCTCTTGGTCTTCCTTCTCTTCTTCTTCCTCCTCCTCCTGCTCTTCTTTCCTTCTTTCTTCCCTCCTTCCCTCTCCTCTTCTTCCTCTTCTTCATTCCTCCTCCTTTCTCTCTTCCTCCTGTTCCTCTTCTCCTCTTCCTTCTCTTTTCCTTCTCCTCTCTCCTTCCTCTTCCTCTCCTCCTCTTCTTCCTCTTCCTCCTCTCTCTTCCTCTTCCTCCTTTCCTCTTCTTCCTTTCTTCTTCCTCCTCCTCCTCCTCTTCCTTCCTCCTGCTCCTCCTCCTTTTCTTCCCATTCCTCCTCTTGCTCTTCCTCCTCCACCTTTCTCCTCCTCCTTTCTTTCTCCTCCTCCTTTCTTTCTCTTCTCCTCTTCCTCCTTTCCTCTTCTCTTCCTTTTCTTCTTCCTTCTCCCTTCTCTTCCTTCTCTTCCTCTTCCTCCTCCTCTCTTCCTTCCTTTTCTTCTCTCTTCTTCTCTTCCTCTCTTCTTCCTCCTCCTTCTCTTGCTCTCCTCCTACTCTTCCTCCTCCTCCTCCTCCTCCTGCTCCTCCTCCTCCTCTTCTTCCTATCCTCCTCCTGCTCTTCCTCCTCCACTTGCTCTTTCTCCTCCTCCTGTGCTTCTCTTGCTCCTCTTCCTCCTGTTCCTCTTGCTCTTCCTCCTGCTCTTTCTCCTCGTCCTTCTCCTCCTTATCTTCCTTCTTTTCTTCCTCTTCCTCCTGCTCCTCCTCTTCGTCCTTCTCTTCCTCTTCCTCCTCCTCCTCCTCTTGCTCTTTCTCCTGCTCTTCCTCCTCCTCCTCCTCCTCTTTTTCCAGGGTTGTGAGGGACCCTAAAGGCCATCTATTCCAACCCTTTGTTGCCAGGCGGGAAAACAGAATTACTATCCTCCTCTTCTTCCAGGGTTTGGAAGGACTCTAAACAGCTAACAAGCACTAACTTTCTATTACTATCATTACTACTACTACTACTACTACTACTACTACTACTATTATTAGACTCACGTCATTGGGAGGGACCCTAAAGGCCATTTAGTCCAACCCCTGTGGCCAGGTGTGAAGAAAGAATTAAATTATTATTATTATTATTATTATTATTATTATTGGCATTGGGAGGGACCCTAAAGGCCATCCAATCCAGCCCCCTTCTGTCAGGCTGGAAGACAGTCTTATTCTTATCCATTATTATCATTTATTATTATTAGACTCTACAACCCCAGGGGCCATCCAGTCCAACTCCATTTTGCTGTAAAGGAAGACACCATCAAAGCCCTCCGGACAGATGGCCACCCAGTCAGAGAAGGAGGCTCTTGACTTATGGCAGGCTTCGTTCAATGGTTCCGTGGTTTTCCTGGTGCACCATTCCTTGATAGGATCACCATAAGCCCCAAATGAGTCGAAGGCACACAAACAAGAGCAATGCAAAGTTTGATTGACAGATTGGGTTCTTCTGAGGCTGAGAGAGAGTGATTTGCCCAAGCGCACACAATGCCATTCAAAACAATAAATACTTGGGGTTGACTGGGATCTCCTGTCCTAAGAGCCAGTGTGATCCACTTTTTCTCACCCCCCAAAATAATATAACTGAATCCTCCCCCCTGCAATGCAGAAAGGCTGCGCATGCGCCCTTCGCCCCCTCCGAGCCAGGCCGCGGTGCCCCCTTTGCGCGTGTCTTGGCTGCCACCTTCTGAACGATGCCGGCATTGCAGCCTCTCAACTCATCAATAATAATACTTGATGGCCTTTGGGGGTCCCTTCCAGCTCTTGAATTCTATGATTGACAGATAAGATAGACAGACAGACAGATACGAACATACATGCAAGCAGTCAGATTAGATGGTCCTTGGGGTCCCTACCTATTTTAGGAATCGTGAGGTCCATTCCAACTCTAGGATTCTATGAGATAATTATAATAACAATATAAATTTAGATATAGATGCATACACATAGAGGGTTAGACTGGATGGCTCTTGGGGTCCCTTCCACTTCTAAAATTTTATGTTAAAGATAGATACTGATATCGATATATAAATATCATACAGGAGGTTGGACTAGATGGCCCCTGGGGTCCCAACTTCAGGATTCTTAATAGATAATAGATGGATGATAGGTAGATAGAGAGGTTGGACTAGATGGCCCTTGGGATCCTTCCAACTTCAGGTTTCTATGATAGAAGATAGATAGATGGACAGATAGACAGACATAGATAGATAGATGATAAGTTGGACTAGATGGTCCCTTCCAGCTTCAGGATTCTATGATAGATAGATAGATAGATAGAGATGATAGGTTGGACTAGATGGCCCTTGGAGTCCCTTCCAACTTCAGGATTCTATGATAGATACCTAGACAGACAGGCATAGATAGATAGATAGATAGATAGATAGATAGATAGATAGATAGATAGATAGATAGATAGATAGAGATGATAAGTTGGACTAGATGGCCCTTGGAGTACCTTCCAACAGACAGGCATAGATAGATAGATGATAGGTTGGACTAGATGGCCCATGGGGTCCTTCCAACTTCAGGATTCTATGATAGAAGTTAGATAGATGGACAGATAGACATAGATAGATAGATAGATAGATAGATAGATAGATAGATAGATAGAGATGATAAGTTGGACTAGATGGTCATTGAATCCTTCCAACTTCAGGATTCAATGATAGTTTATAGACAGATAGATAGATAGAGGATATATGATAGGTAGATAGCGGGTTGGACTAGATGGTCCTTGGAGTCCCTTCCAACTTCAGGATTCTATGATAGAAAGAGAGAGAGATGATAGGTTGGACTAGATGGTCCTTGAGGTCCTTCCAACTTCAGGATTCAATGATAGATTATAGACAGACGGACAGAGGATATATGGTAGGTAGATAGCAGGTTGGACTAGATGGCCCTTGGGGTCCCAACTTCCTATCTATCTCTATCTAATGTATTTGTCCATCTAATATATCTATCTGTCTATAGATAGGATAGGAAGATTATGGGGTTGGACTAGATGGCCCTTGGCATCCTTCCAATGTCAGGAGTCTATGATAGTAGATAGACAGACAGACAGATAGATGCTAGGTTGGACTAGATGGCCCTTGGGGTCCTTCCAACGTCAGGATTCGATGAGAGAGAGAGATATGATAGGTTGGACTAGATGGCCCGTGGGATCCTTCGAACGTCAGGATTTGATGATAGAAATGATAGGTTGGACTAGATGGCCCTTGGGGTCCTTCTAACGTCATGATTTGATGATAGATAGATAGATAGATAGATAGATAGATAGATAGATAGATAGATAGATAGATAGATAGATATTAGATAGATAGATAGATAGATAGATAGATAGATAGATAGATAAGAGTAGATAGATAGAGATAGATAGATAGATAGATAGAAGCAGATAGATAGACAGATAGATCTGGGAGTTGGCCCAAACAGCTGGAGGGCTGCAGTTTGAGGATGCCTAATCTAGAATATTGGTTCTCAACCTGTGGGTCCCCAGATGTTTTGGCCTTCAACTCCCAGAAATCCTAACAGCTGGTAAACTGGCTGGGATTTCTGGGAGTTGTAGGCCAAAACGTCTGGGGACCCACAGGTTGAGAACCACTGAGATGATAGGTTGGACTAGATGGCCCTTGAGGTCCTTCGAACGTCAGGATTCAATGATAGATCGAGAGATAGATAGATGATAGGTTGGACGAGATGGCCCTTGGGGTCCTTCCAACCTCAGGATTCGATGATAGATAGATAGATAGATAGATAGATAGATAGATAGATAGATAGATAGGATAGACAGACAGACAGACAGACAGACAGACAGACAGACAGTAGGTTGGACTAGATGGCCTTTGGGGTCCTTCCAACATCAGAATTCTATGATAGATAGACGGACAGACAGACAGACAGACAGATGATAAGTTGGACTAGATGGCCTTTGGGGTCCTTCCAACATCAGGATTCTATGATAGATAGATAGATAGATAGATAGATAGATAGATAGATAGATAGATAGATAGGTGGGTGGGTGGGTGGGTGGGTGGGTGGGTGGGTGGACGTGGGTGTGTGTGGATATATAGATAGGAGTTTATTCGCGATTGGCGACTAGGTACAGGATACGAGGTAGGTGTGCGGATCTGTCGACGACTGGGCCCTATGGGGTACCTCTTTTCCGATCAGTAGTAAGATTACAAAGTATTGAGAATGATAGATAGATAGATAGATAGATAGATAGATAGATAGATAGATAGATAGATAGATAGATAGATCTTTCAATAGATAGATAGATGATAGGTTGGACTAGATGGCCCTTGGGGTCCTTCCAACATCAGGATTTGATGATAGAGAGAGAAAGAGATGATAGGTTGGACTAGATGGCCCTTGGGGTCCTTCTAATGTCAGGATTCGATGATGGATGGATGGATGTTAGGTTGGACTAGATGGCCCTTGAAGTCTTTCCAACATCAGGATTCTATGATAGTAGATAGATAGACAGAGAGGCAGATGATAGGTTGGACTAGATGTCCCTTGGGACCCTTGCAGTGTCAGGGTTCGATGATAGATAGATAGCCCTTGGGATCCCTTCTAAATTCATGCTCCTGTGTCAAAGATAGATCTCTATTATCTATATGGGTTCATGCACAGTGTAAACAAGGTTGGTGTGGCTGGCCCTTGGGAGCCCTTCCATCTCTGAGCTCCCCTGCTTCCAAGGGGCCAGAGGGATGTGCTAATGCATCCAATGGGATGCGAGGAGGCCCCATTGGAGAGTAGGCCTTGACCTTCCCAGGGCTGTGCCATGTGCAACATGGTCATAAGGGGACTGCGGTGGCGCATGCCTCCCTCACAAGCCGCACTCCACCCCCTTTTGTCCTGGCACACACAAGCAGGCAGTCAGGCAGGCGCGCCTTGCACACGCTCTGGCACACTCACCCGGGGCCTGGCTGGCCAATGGGCGCCACAGCAGCGGTGGTGCAGCAGCCAATGAGCCAAGGCGAGCGCAAGCTGCCAAATCACTCCTCTGTTGCTAAGGCTTGGAAGAACTGAATGAGGAGGGATGGGGATGGAGGAGAAGGAGGAGGAGGCCGAAAGGGAGGCAGGCGCATGGGCACACACCTCTCCATTCGTCCTCAGCACATGTTATGCAAGCAGGCCGCTGGGTCATGCCCTGGCAGAGGTCATGATTCAGAGAGAGATACACAGATAGCTATGCACACAACATAGGTAGATCCAGAGGTGCAGGGCGTTGGACTGGATGGCCTTTGGAGCCCCTTCCAACCAACTCTAGGCAGGAAAACAACCCAAATATTCAATCATAGGCAGGTTTGGAAGGAATTTATTGATGCGCATCAAATCTCAGTTTTAGAAAAAAGGGAGAAGCGAGATGTTTGGGGCTCATTTGGCGGCCCCTTCCTCGGGCTTCTTGACCTCTGGCCTGGGGATCTGGGCGTGGGCCTCGAAGGTGACCGGGATCTTGATCTCCGCAGACTGCAAGGCCGGCTTGGGCAGCGGCGCCTCCACCGTCAGAAGGCCCTCCGGGGACAGGGAGGAGCGGACCGCAGAGGGGTCCACGCCCGGGGGGAGCCTAAAGAAGGAAAGGGAACCGGAAGGGGAAGAAGGAAGAGGAAGGGGAAAAGAGGAGGAAAGGAAGGAAGGAATGAGGAGGAAGGAAGGAAGAAGGGAAGGAAGGGAAGGAGGAGGAGAGGAAAGAAAGGAGGGATGGATGGAAGGAAGGAGGAAGAAGGAGGGAGGGGATGAATGGATGGGAGAAAGGAAGGGGGAATGAAAGAAGGAAGGGAAGGATGGATGGAAAGAAGGAGGAAGGAAGGAAGAAGGAAGGATGGATGGATGGAATAAAAGAAGGAGGAAGGAAGGAAGAAGGGTGGAAGGAAGGATGGATGAGTG
>NW_026844589.1:2704876-2767376 GCF_025583915.1 Anolis sagrei ordinatus | reverse complement strand
CATTGCATACAAGGAGAAGAGACCACTAAAGCCCTCCCAAAAGATGGCCACTGTTGGACCATTGCATAGGATTCCAGAGCTGGAAGGGACCCTTGAGGGCCATCCAGTCCAGCCCCATTCTGCCAGACAGGAAGAAACCACCAAATCCCTCCCATTGTTGTAACCATTGCATAGGATTACAGAGCTGGAAGGGACCCCTGGGGGTCATCTAGTCCAGCCTCATTCCCAAACAAAGATGGTCATTGTGGGGACCATTGCATAAAGCACTCTTGAAAGATGGTCATTATGGGACCATTACTTACAATGAGAAGAGACCACTAAAGCCCTCCCAAAAGATGGCCACTGTTGGACCATTGCATAGTATTACAGACCTGGAAGGGACCCCCGGGGGTCATCTAGTCCAGCCTCATTCCCAAAGATGGCCATTGTGGGGACCATTGCATAGAATTACATATCTGGAAGGGACCCCCAAGGGTCATCTAGTCCAGCCCCATGTAATTCTATGCAATTGTCCCCACAATGGCCATCTTTGGGAATGAGGTGGGACTAGATGACCCTTGGGAGTCCCTTTAGCTCTACACCTAAAGTACTCTCGAAAGATGGTCATTATGGGACCATTGCATACAATGAGAAGAGACCACTAAAGCCCTTCCAAAGATGGCCACCGTTGGACCATTGCATGGGATTCCAGAGCTGGAAGGGATCTTCGAGGGTCATGTAGTCCAGCCCCATTCAGCCAGGCAGGAAGGGACCACCAAATCCCATTGTTGGGACCATTGCATAGAATTAGGGCTGTAAGGGACCCCGAGGGTCATCTAGTCCAGCCTCATTATGCTCTACACCTAAAGCACTCCCAAAGATGGCTGTTGTGGGGAGCATTGCAGAGAATTACAGAGCTGGAAGGGACCCCCAAGGGTCATCTAGTCCAATCTCATTATGCTTTACACCTAAAGCACTCCTGAAAGATGGCCATCATGGGATTATTGTATACAAATGAGAAGTGACCACCAAATCCTACCCATTGTTGGAACTATTACACAGAATTACAGAGCTGGAAGGGGCCCCTGAAGGTCATCCAGTCCAGCCCCATTCTGCCCTATACTTAAAGCACTCCCAAAAGATGCCCACCCAACCTCTGTTGAAGGACAGCCTACAAGACTCCCGTGAACTAGCCCAAATGTCAGTCCAGAGCAGACCAGTTCACCTCCAAGGATTGAAAGACCTTTTGGGAGGTGCCAAGCGGAACGTGGCACAGACCGAGCGAGTGGAAAGAGGAGGAGAGAGCGGGGACCAGAGGGACTATCCTTGGTGTTTTTGGGAAGCGGAGAGCGGGATCTCTCTTGCTCCAGCCGTGAGTCACTGTCTGCCAAAGGGACCGGCTGCCTTTTCTCTGAGGTCATCATCCTTCTGAAGGTCCAGGCTCTGCAGGAACATTCTTGGCCGGGACTCTAATTTTCCTTCAAAAAAGCAAGGCTGAGATGGATTAGGAGGGACCCCAAAGGCCATCCTGTCCACCCCTTGTAGCTATGTGTACTTTCCAACCTGTCAGTCATGGGACATTCAATCCCACCACCCTGTTTTCAAACGTGGTGACAGAGTGTCTCACCAAAAACAGAGGCCATGGCCCCGACAAAGATCCCATTACAATCGATCGATCTTGTATATTTTATTATAATTGAATCAGCTCATGGGAATCTACAACTGAAGTCGCGGCCGGAAGAAAGGAGAGAGAAATAAAAGAAGGAGAGATAGAGAGAGAGAGAACGTTGTTGTTGTTGTTCCGACTGGCTATCATTTGCGGAGACGGCGACGAATAAACAAATGCTCGGAAGACTGAAAGAAATGTCCCTGATGGGAGAGGCCCCCAAACGCCATCCAGTCCAACCCCCTTCTGCCACAAACGACACCGTTTGATCCCTCTGGACAGATGGCCATCCAGCCTCTGTTTAAAAACCTCCAAGAATTGAGACTATTAGAAAGTTTGTCCTCATATTCCGGTGCCATTCGAATCAATGGCTCCACTGTATCCTCGTCTACAGAGTATCTGGACACTCAATCCTTACTGATGCAGCCTAGAATTGCATTGGCTCTTTTCGCTAGGTATATAATTATCGTCAAGCCATAGCTATATTGGTTTGTTTTGTGTTTTCTAGGCTGTATGGCCATGTTCCAGAAGCATTCTCTCCTGACGTTTCTCCTGCATCTTGTGAGGTCTATGGCTCATCTATGACAGGCATCCTCAGAGGTTGTGAGGACCTCACAACCCCCGAGGATGCCTGTCACAGATGCAGTGAAACATCAGGAGAGAATGCTTCTGGAACAAGGCCATACAGCCCTGAAAACACACAACAAACCAGTGATTCTGGCCACGAAAGCCTTCGACAATATTACTTTCCTCCATTTAGACTCCAAAGGATGCAGCCTGGAATCGCATGGGCCTTCTGAGCTGCTGCATCCCAATCTTGGCTCGTCTTCAGTCATATATCTCAAGCCATGGCTATATTACTTTCCTCCATTTGGACACTAGACCCCGACAGATGCAGCCTTTCGAGCTGCTACATCCCACTCTTGGCTCGTTTTGAAGCCTTGCAGGAATGGGATACTTTTGGGCATCCAACGTTGCTTCGGATCTTCTCGCCCGACTGGCGAAAGCTTTCCCCGAATTCCACAAAGTTCTCCAAAGTCACTTGAGACGGTACGGCTTTCACCGGAGTCCATATTTCCAGAGTGAACAGGTTTCTGTCAGCAATACGGTTCCAGAGATGCTTTGTGGGTTCCTCCTAGATCGCAATGTCCCTATTTGCACGTTCTTCTTCTCTTCCTCCTCCTCCTCCAACCTTCTTGGATTTCCCCCCCAATTGTCTCCGCTCTGAACCGTATCTTTCCAGAATGTTCTTCCCCTTCTTTCCAGACACCCCACCCCCACCCCCAGCCCTGAAAATAAGTTTAAGTACAATCATCCGGGGGGAGGATATATATCAAAACAAACCCAGTCGATAGATCAAAACAATGACGATAAACATGGTCGGTCAGCCTCCTCTGAAGCTGAAAGTAGAGTTCTGTGAGCTACGTTTGTTTGGGGAGGAAAAGGAAACAGAGAAGGGGGGGGGAAAAGAGGAACATAAATAAATAAATACATAAATAAATAAATATATAAATAAGTAAACAAACAAGTAACCTCCTCTTTCTCCCTTTCTCCTCTCCCGTTTTCCTAACTTAGCGAGCGGAGTCGA
Organism: Anolis sagrei ordinatus; assembly: GCF_025583915.1. Taxonomy (NCBI): domain Eukaryota; kingdom Metazoa; phylum Chordata; class Lepidosauria; order Squamata; family Anolidae; genus Anolis; species Anolis sagrei. Next base: position 2,764,143 of record NW_026844589.1, on the reverse strand, counting down.
GTTTCGTCCATTTGTTCGGAAGGCAAAAGATTTCTTCATCCCGTACTTCACCCTTCCCTACTTTTGTCGTTGGTAGAAATGAGTTTTCAACCTTGTACAAAGCAGAGAAGAAAGCAAGAAAGAAGAAGAAGGAATAGAGGAGGAGGAGGAAGAGACAGAGGAGGAGAAACGAGAGGACGGGACTCTGCCAGGTCTATCGGAGCCATCTGCGAGGAAAAAGCTGGAATCCAGACCCAGCCGTCATGTCCGCTTCCAAAGTTACGCTTTGTGTTTTCTTTCCCCCGGTTTATTTCCCTACCAATGACGAGGTCCCAAAGATAACGGTTTGACCGGCTACCCAGGGGAATGTATCTGGTGTCTCTGGAACAACGAAGAGGTCGTCTACTTAGGCAACAGTCAAGAGTCCAACCCAGCACTGGTTGCGGAGCTGAGGAGTCGGCCATGCCTGGATGCTGGTGGCGACAGGGTCGGGAGGGCGCCGTTGCGGGCCGGAGGACGAGTGGCCGCCTGTCAAAACCCGGCGCTCTCGGAGCTGCTCCGGCTGTTGTAGCTCGGGCTGCGGCTCGGGGTTCGAGTCCGGCTGCGGCTGCTGCTGTAGCTGTCGTAGCTGCGGCTCCGGCTCCTGCTGTAGGAGTAGCTGGTCAGCGAGCTGGAAGAGGAGGGGCTGGGCCGGTAGTACGGGATCGGGCGCTTGCGGGCACTGCGGGCGAGAGAGAAATCCCATTACTATTCTGGCCGCCAGCGATTTTGGGGAACGTTGCCCCTTTGAGAGCTGGGAGGGGGTGGGACCGAGGCGGGGTTTGGTCTCGATGAAAGAACTGGACAAAAGTGTCGCCAAATTGGGAAACGACATTCACCACATTTGTTTTATTCCACGCATTGAATCCTTGGTAGGGGTGTGCGAAATTCCCCTGGTCAATTCAGATTGTGGATAAGCAGACCGAGAAGGACCCCTTTAGAGCCTTATTGGAATGAAAAATGGCCGAAAAAAATTCATTGATTTGGACTTATTTTCCTGTCAGCCCAGCTTCTGCTCACCTAGCAGGTCGAAAACAGCAATGTGAGTAGATAAATAGGTATCGCTTTACGCGAGTTGGTAATAAAAAGGTGCCGGTGAGTCATTTGGGAGGACATCTAGGGACAACAAAACTCCTTCACTTGGAGGAAACTTGGGGGACCTGTTCATGTGTCCTACAAATGTAGCAAGGTTTCATCTGACAGCCGTAAAAATGGAGAAACGAGCCTCTAAAGCAGTGGTTCTCAACCTTCCTAATACTGTGACTTTTTAATACAATTCCTCATGTTGTAGTGACCCCCAACCATTTAATTATTTTCATTGCTACTTTGTAACTACAATTTTATTGCTGTTATGAATCATAATGTAAATATCTTGTATGCAGAATGTATTTTCATTGTTACTTGTCTTTCTCTGTTGGATTCAGCCATGGAGGGGCCACTCCCCCCCTCTAAGACCTCCCGTCACCCCAAGCCTCCTTTCCCTAGACCCCCCTCTCCCTTTCCCCTTCGTGTAGTCTGTGAAAGACGCACATAATGGGTTTTATTCTGCGCATGCGCAGCTGTTCGGAACCTTCTAGAATTTAAAATAGAAACTTTTCGGCGGACGCCCCACCCATGCTCCCCAATACTATAAGTACCCAAGGCGGGAGCCTCGGCTCAGTTCCTTTTTCCGCCATCACAGCATTTGGAACCTCTCTACTAGCGAGTTTTTTTCTAACGGACGGACTTGGTTTTTTGACTTTGGAAATCTCATCGACTACCGGATTTTCTCCTACCCACGACTTTGGATTGCCTTTTGACTCCTCTCAGGCCAGTTTTTCCTTCCGATATGAGCACCTCTTTCTTTAAGAAATGTGGCTCCTGTGGCGGAGCACTGTCCACTATCTCCTCCTCCACCTCCTCCTCTACCTCCTCCTACTCCTTCACCTCCTCCACCTCCGCCTCCTCCACCACCTCTTCCTCCTCCTCCACCTCCACCTCCTCCACCACCTTCTCCTCCACCTCCTCCTCCACCTCCACCTTCTTCACCTCTCCCTCCTCCACCTCCTCCTCCACCACCTTCTACTCCTTCACCTCCTCCTCCTCCACCACCACCTCCTCCTCCACCACCACCACCTCCTCCTCCTCCTCCATCCTCCTCCTCCTCACTCCACCTCCTCCCCATCCTCCTCTCCACCTCCTCCACCACCACCTCCTCCTCCACCACCTCCTCATCCTCCACCTCCTCCTCCATCTCCACCTCCTCCCACCTCCTCCTCCATCACCACCTCCTCCTCCACCTCCTCCTCCTCCTCCTCCTCCTCCTCCTTCCTCTTGGCTCCAAAGCAATCCTCACCTCTGTCACTCCCATCTCTTCCTCCTAAAATGGCAGAGGGGGTGAGGTTGAGTGACATCACCACCTCCCTCTGGAGAAAAATAAGAGGCCTCTGGGAAGTGAAGGGGGTGGGAAAAAGTGGTGTCTTGGTTCCTAATAGGGCTGGGCGGTTTCGTTCGTTAATTTCGTAATTCGTTATTAATTTGTTATTTTTTTTGATAACGAAGCGATATTGAACCATTCAGGAGCAACTAAAAATCGAAACGAATTTTTCAATTCGTTTCGTAATTGTTTCGTAATTGTTTCGAAATCGTTTCGAAATTGTTTCGAAATTGTTTCGTTATTATTTCCGCATGTCTGGTGCAAGTTTTATAGTTGTTGTTTGTTTTATCAGTGAAAAAAAATATAATTATCACACCAACAGTCAACAACAGAGGGAGAGGGAAGCTTCAGAAGTTCCCCCTGTCCCATTTGGAGGTTTTTTTAGCGTATTGCGCGGTCGCGTCCGCCATTAACGAATCGATTCGTAATTGTTTCGTAATTGTTTCGTAATTTCCAAAATTTTGTAAATTTTGAACTTTTTTAAAGAAAAATTTCGGAATTCTTTTAAAAATCGAAACGCAAAAACCCCCTAAAAGCGAATCGAATTTAGAAACAAATTTTTCCGTGGTTGCCCAGCCCTAGTTCCTAAGACCATCAGAAATATGTTTTCTGATGGTCTTAGGTGACCCCTGTGAAAGAGTCGTTCGACCCTCGAAGGGGCCGCGACCCCCAGGTTGAGAACCACTGCTCTAAAATTTCCCCATTGGCGCCAATGGACTGAATCTTACCAAAACAAAAATGGAATCCAGGGTGCCAAATTACGAATCTGAACAGCTTCCTCCTAATTGTCCAGAAAACAGAACGGAGGAAGAAGGGGCTCCCATAATTCAATTTGAAAACAAAATGGATTTTTGCCATTTCGCACACCTCTACTCCTTGGCAATTTTGGGTGACTACTCCCATGATTCCCCCACATTTGTACTGCAGCATCCATGACCCTTTGGCATGGCCCTGCAGGCTCAATGTTTCCCAACTTTATTATAGCCCCAAATATTTAAATCAGAGCTTTCCAAGGTCATGACACGTTGAGTGTGTAGGCACATCGCACAAACATCATGAGAAAATCTTGGCAATGTATGTTATCTTACAAATTATGTGTGTGTGTGTGTGTGTGTAAGGAATGAAAAGTTTCCATGAGATAATATGCTATGTCCCTATACATTTTTGTTATGACAGTTCACTTAAGCGTCCCTATATCTAATAAGGGTTTGGTTTGCTCTTAAACTGAATCACTGTGTCCCAAAACAATACTTCTCTAAAAGGTATGTCGTCAACGTGAAAAGTTTGGAAAGCTCTGCTTTGAATCCAAAACCCCAAATGCATTAAGTGAATGGAGAATTTGAACATACAGTGTTCCCTCACTTATTGCGGGTGTTACATTCCAGGACCACCCGCGAAAAGTGAAAATCCGCAAGGTAGGGACTATACATATGGGAGGGGCTATAAGGCTAGGCTGTGATTTACATACTGCTTTGTATCTCCTTTCTCTCTCTCTTTTTTATGATTGGCTGCCTCTCTCCCGAGGGTGAAACCCCCTTCCACACTCCATTGTTGCCAGGAGGCAAAAACCCGCGAAACAGCGAGTCCGCGAAGTAGCGAGGGAACACTGTATTATGGTTTGATTGATGACCAATTATTAGGGTTAGTGCCCGGTTCTCATGTACCATTCTGATATTTCTCACAAAGCATTGCAGTGTTTGCTACACACCAATGGCATTATTAATCTCCACACACCAGATTGTTGGGATGTAAAAATACACATTAAACGGACAGAATGTGGGGTATGTTCGAATGCCACGGGAACCCCTTTGGTTAGTCCTGGATTAGCCGGCTAGAAGAACGGAGCAAGAAAAGAGTTAGCAAACAGTGCCGGTGTTTTGATTCTGACACCGGAAAGTTAGTGCTGCTGGAAAAACAGAACGTTAGGCGTTAGCGGTGCGGAACTGTGTTGGGCTGTGACTTCCATTCTCCTTGGCCATGTTTTTTTTTTATCATATCTATTCTGTAACTCCTTATATTTCTCTTCCAATTGCTTATATATTGTATTCCGTTCTAAATTTCTTATTTTCTTTTTGAATACTTCTTTTTTTTATTAATAAACCTCTTACGAATGCTTTCATTGTATCCCATATAATTCCTTCTTTTGCCGACTTTCGGTTCACTTGAAAGTAATATTTAATTTCCTTTGATATCTCTTCCCTATCTTTTTCTTGTTTCAGTATTGAATCACTGTATCTCCATTTATATTGAGATTTTTCCTCTATTAATCGTATTGCTATTTGTACTGGTGCATGGTCTGATATTTCTATCTGTCCGGTATCAACTTTTAATATCTTGGATTGATTGGAGTCTTTGATTAATATATAGTCTATACGAGTAAACTTTTTACGTCTTCCTGAAAAATATGTTGGTTTTGGTTGTATGTTTACTTCTTTGAAAGAGTCCTTTCCATTTATTTAAAATACTACTCTTATTCTGTATCAAGTCCATATTGAAATCACCTGCAACAATTACTTCTCCTTCATATATTCCCTCCCTTTTTTTACCTTTATTAGGCACATATATATTCAGAATTATAATTTTTACCCCATAAATTTCTCCTTTAAAAATTACATACAACAAAAATACCACTTATATATAGAGTAAACAATAATAGAATTCAACAAACAGTTATATAGACATGTTGTACTGTTCAATTTCACAGTGATGTCAAACAAAATTTTGGTACAGTCTCTTTAAAATAATATCAATGTCTTAATTTTCTAATGTCTTAATTTTCAAACTCTCATAGCCACATTTCGTTCCTTTGATGTAGATACCACTGAGCCAAAAATCTGTATCTCCTGAGGAGAACAAATTCTCAAGTGTATAGCTTTGTAAGTACTTAAATGTGTTGTAACTTATGGTGTTTAATGGATATGTTCAACAAATATTGTTGTAATAACAAGTGTGAAGACTTAACAAATTTCTTTGAGTACATTTTAATATAAGATGTTCTATATGTATGCAACTGGAGCAAAATATTGATTTATACATTAATTTCAGTCCACCAGAAGAAGGCCTGAAGTAGGCCGAAACCGGTCGTGGACGGCTGATCTATAAGCTACTCCACATAAGAAGATACGACATTGATATTATTTTAAAGACTGTACCAAAATTTACACAATATTGTTTGACATCACTGTGAAATTGAACAGTACAACATGTCTATATAACTGTTTGTTGAATTCTATTATTGTTTACTCTATATATAAGTGGTATTTTTGTTGTATGTACTTATTCAGGAACCCATTTATATTATATTATCCTTTAAAAATTACCCATCTACCTTTAGTATCCACCACCAAATCATATTGTACCACCTCTAGATTATTTTTCATCCAGATGGCAACTCCCTTTGTTTTGTTATTCGCTCTAGCCTCTGCCACTATACTCCATCCTGGCAAATTTAGTAATTTTTCTGGGTCTTTCCTTGATCTATGTGTTTCCTGTAACATTATACAACCAAAATTATTTCTTTCAATAGATCTTCTTAACTGTGCCCTTTTATTATTTGAAGCTAAACCATTAATATTCAAGCTGATGTACTTCAGAAATGATCCCATTTAAATGCGGTGTGTTTTTTTGGCTCATTTTCCTCATTCATTTTTCCCTTCGTTCTTGTCAACTCCCTATATGCCTAATGTGGTTTTGGACTATGAATCCCATCATGCCCAGTCGTCACATGCTTTAAGGGAAACACACATCCCTTAAAGGCCATTCTCAGGCAACTGAGTGGGTTTTGTATAAGGTACGTTACGACCATAACTCAACTTGGAGATCTCACTTAATATTTAAATGACGTAGCCCAGGGTTTCTCCGTAGATTTGCCAAATAACACCATGTAATATGGGCTTTAGCACAGCAGGTTAACCGTCAGCTGCTTTAAATCTTACCAACCAAAAGGTTGACAGGTCAGAGTGAGCTCCTGACCTTCAGTTCAGCTTCTGCCTATTTAGCAGTTTCGAAAACAGTAACGTGAGTAGATAAATAGGTACCGCTTTAAGCGGGGAGATAATTAAGGCACCCGTAAGGAAATTGAAAGTATATATATGCTAGTAATAATAATAATAATTGTTAGTGAGACCAACAGAGCAAGGAAGAGAGTGAGAGACAAACAGCCGAGACAAGTCAGGTCTCACAGAGCGGTGGGTTCAAGGAGACATCAGGGTCCAGGTGGAAAGCCGTAAGGGTTACCGGAGTAACCCAACCTTTCCGGCTACGGCGCTCTTTGGGGCGTTTCTCCATGGCGGACCTTGAAACTGGATGGAAAAGGAGAGATTTGAGATGTGACACGGGAAACACATTGGAATAGGACTCTGCTCGTAGCCCAGGAGAGCTCTTGTCTCAATTTCGGCCATTTCCCAAGAAAGTGTGCATGAAGTGCGGGGAAAAGGTGGGACTGGAAACCGAGAGATTGGTACGAATTCCAGATCTTGCAGAGTGACTTTTTGGGACAAAAATAGGGGCGCAACGGCAGTTTTAAAGGTCTAGGATAGTCCCAGAATAAGACTGTTTATGTCTCTCTATGACGGTAAGAATAGGGGCCACCGTGGTTTAGTTGTTCTATTGACCAACTAGGATTCTGGGAGACCAGAGTTTGAATCCCTACTTTGGCAAGTCTCACTCGCCTGAGACAAAGACTGAGTGAATCTTGATAAGGAAATCCTAGCCTAGGTCAACTTGGAGGAACATAACAACATCAATGTTGTCATAGGGCCCCGGCCATCAACAGTAAACAATGTCTTCTATGGACCAAGAAACCCTCTAGATGTTCACCTGGTGATTCTTCTGGGCTCCATGAAGCTGGGAGAGTCGCGCCGTCGTTTCCGGATCGGAGAGTAGCTCCGCGAACGACGCCGGGCGCGGCTGGGCTCTGTATCGCTGTGCCGTGTCCGTGGCTCCGGATCTTTCTCTCTAGATTCAAAGGGAAACAAAGCTATGCCAAAACGTTGTTGTCAGAATTAGTTATGAAGCTGGACTAATGGAAGAACCAGGTAGTCATGGGTCTGTGAGGAGGTCCATCTAATCTGGGCCTGGAGGGTCTTTTTGGGAGGTCTTTTCCAACTCAATGATTCCATTGGGCTTTTAATCTGGAGTGGACAGATTAATCTGGAGTGGATGGAATAATCCGGAGTGAACAGAATAATCCGGACGGAATAATCTGGAATGGACAGAATAATCCAGAGTGAATGGAGTATTCTGGCGTGAACGGAATAATGCATGCTGAACAGAATAATCAGGAGTGAATGGATTAATCTGGAGTGGATGGAATAATCCAGAGTGAACGGAATAATCCGGGGTGAACAGAATATTCCGGAGTGAACGGAGTATTCCGGCGTGAATGGAATAATACATGCTGAACAGAATAATCAGGAGTGGATGGATTAATCTGGAGTGGATGGAATAATCCAGAGTGAACGGACTAATCCGGGGTGAATGGACTAATCCGGGGTGAACGGAATATTCCGGAGTGAATGGAATATTCCGGTTTGGACAGAATAATTGGAGTGAACCGAATATTCTGGAGTGAATGGAATAATACGGACTGAACAGAATAATCAGGAGTGGATGGATTAATCTGGACGGAATAATCCAGAGTGGGCAGAATAATCTAAAGTGGGCAGAATAATCCAAAATGGATGTAACAATCCGGAGCGGACGTAATAATCCGAAGTGAACAGAGTAATCCGTAGTGGGGTGGATTAATCCTGTTTCCCTGAAAACCAGACCTTCTGTGAAAATAAGACCTAGCATGATTTTTGAGGATGCTCAAAATATAAGCCCTACTTCAAAAAATAAGCCCTAGTTATAGTTCATAGATAAATCAATTTGGAAAAACAAGACATTTGCTGAAAATAAGTCTGAATGCCTATTTTGGAGCTAAAATTAGCATAAGACTCTGTCTTATTTTTGAGGAAACGGGGTAGACACTTGTTTAGTTGCATTCGAAACACGGTGAACATGCCCAATCTCGTCTGATTTAATTAACTGATATTAATTGATATTTATTTTTTAAGAATCTGGTTTATTTGCCAAATACTTTAATCATGAATCGTACCTTAACTCGGAAAGTGAGGTGCTTGGAAAGTGAATGGGACCCCAAGGAGTGTAAACGATTTTAATTGTGGTCCCTTCCGGCTTCCAAGTTGTGCAGGTCTGCTTTGGAACTAGCCAGGGCCCCCCTCTAGTGGCAGAACACGGCATTACAATTCTCACACCTGCTGCCGGTTATCTTCTTCTGCGATCCCGACCGCGTCCTGCTGCGCGCCGATCGTTTCTCTCGGGACCGGGACCGGGACTTGGAGAGGGAGCGGCTTGAGCTCCAGGAGCTGCTCCGCGACAGGCTCTTCCTCCGCTCCGCATTGTGTCGGGAGGAGTGTTTGGGGGCCGGGGCCGGAGAACTGCTGTGGGGCCTTCCCCGCTGGTGCTTCTCTTTCACTCTGCAACGAAGAGCAAGCCAAACAGTCAGAGGAAATGGYAAAGGGCAAAGAACCTTTTCCGGGGTGGTGCTAGAAATCCCAGACACCCCCCCCCCCAGCTAACAGCTACTGAAGTCTCCCCTCCACTGACATTGTGGATAACGGGTTTGGTTATCCCGTTAGGCACGGTCAAAGCCAAGAGAGAGGTGCTAGGGTATATTTTGATTTACCACAATCTGCAGAGTTCACTATGCCTGCAGTGGAGGATTCAGGGAGTTGGTGAGAGCAAAGGATTCTGGGAGTTGGCCCAGTTGAATGCAGGGATTGGCCAAATGGAGCATTCTGGGAGTTGGCGAGACCAAAGGAATCTGGGAGTTGGTCTAGTGAAATGAAGGGATTGGCCGAATGGAGGATTCTGGGAGTTGGYGAGACCAAAGGAATCTGGGAGTTGGTCTAGTGAAATTAAGGGATTGGCCGAATAGAGGATTCTGGGAGTTGGCGAGACCAAAGGAATCTGGGAGTTGGCCCAGTTGAATGCAGAGATTGGCCAAATGGAAGATTCTGGAAGTTGGTGAGACCAAAGGATTCTGGGAGTTGGTCTAGTGAAATGAAGGGATTGGCCGAATAGAGGATTCTGGGAGTTGGCAAGACCAAAGGAATCTGGGAGTTGGCCCAGTTGAATGCAGGGATTGGCCAAATGCAGAATTCTGGGAGTTAGYGAGACCAAAGGATTCTGGGAGTTGGTCTAGTGAAATTGGCCAAATAGAGGATTCTGGGAGTTGGCCAAATAGAGGATTCTGGGAGTTGGTGAGACCAAAGGATTCTGGGAGTTGGCCCAATTGAATGAAGGGATTGGCCAAATGAAGGATGCTCAAAGTTGGCGAGAACAAAGGAATCTGGGAGTTGGTCCAGTTGAATGAAGGGATTAACCAAATGGAGGATTCTGGGAATGGGTGAGACTAGAAGAGTCTCGGAGTTAGCCAGGCTGAGCCAAGGATGCCGAGACTTGCTGCCCAGGAGCTTCCCAAGGGGCACCTGCACCAGGTTGCCCCTTAAGGTCATGCTCCTTCCCCATCCACTTACGTTTTCAGATGCACCCCGTGGTTCTTTTCTGTCCCGGTGGGATGTGAGCAGGCGGAGCCCTCTGAGTCACTGCTGTACCCCGTGAAGGAACGGGGTGATAAGCCCTTGGCCCGGTCGTGTCCCTTGTGCTTGTGGGCCGAGGCAGACCGAGCCCGGCGCCGGCGGAAGCGCTTCTCTGTGGCGGAGCTCCGTCCGGGAGACACGGACCGCCGCGCGGTTTTGGGCCTGTGTTTGGCCCCTTTGGAGTGAGGCGAGGGGACGTCTGGCTTGAGGTGGGCCCTTCCCGAGTGGGGTGAGATGGAACCCAATTTCTGCCGGGACGAAAGACAAAACGGGACGGGCGAGAAGGAAGGAAGGATGGAAGGAAGGGGAGGGAAACAAAGAAAGAAAGACAGAAGGAGACGGGAGGTTTTTAAGCGGCGATCCCTTCCCCGGCTCCACCGAGGAAAGCTGCCAATAACAAACAGCAATGCACAATGATCAAAATTAGGCAGGCTACACAGAAAAAGTCTACTCTGCACCTCTCTCTCTCTCTCTCAATCTCAATCTCTCTTGTTCCTCTCGTCCTTAAACAACGCAGCTCATGCAAATCTCCGGCATGCAGAACGGAAAAAAGGAAGAGGGACCAAACAAAACAAAAACAACAAAAAGGAAAACAAAATAAATAAATAGGGAAGGGAGGGAGAGTTTGAACCTGGGCCAGGAAGAATGGTAGGAATCATAGCAGTGTTTCCCACCTCACCCCCCACAAAAATGTATAAAAAAATAATCTTATACGTTGATGACATATTTGTTGTATGCGTGTGTATGTATGTGGGATGATTTCCCAAATAGATAGCTCTCAAATGATATTATTGAAAAGGACTGAAAGGGGAAAGAGGGCAAAGAGTAGGGAGGTATTATGGGATGGGAGAAAGCAGAAATAGGGTTTAATGGCCTATTTCCTGCTGCGGGTGGATTGTAGCCGTGTGAGCACAGCTGATGCACAAATATGTTGCTTTAGGGACGGTATATGAGGGTTTGTTTATCATTATTATTATTATATCATTAAATTATATCACTGAAATAATAATAATAACAACAACAACAACACAATTCCTGGGTTATTGATGTCATTTCCTGAATATTGAATATGCTATTTTAATTTTTCTCCAAGGGCTTTTGCTATTGCCATATCCACAGGAGGTCTTGGGACATACTCTCCATGGGATGGGAAAAAATATAATCCCTGAAAACACAAACTGGGGAAGTGATTTATTGATAAATCACTATCTCCCAAAGTACCGAAGGTACTGAAGGAAATGGAGGAAACAAATTCTGTACACAAGTCTAGTCTTTTTGTTTGCTAGGGGATTAATAAAAATTATTAAACTGTGATGTTGAAAAGCAGAGGGGAGCTGAGATCTGCTCCTGCTTGGTTTTTGTGCCAGTCGGGTTTTTGTACCGGGAGGATCCTTACCGTTATGAGCTCCCAAAGTACTGAAGGAAACGGAGGAAACAAACTCCGTGCACAAGTCTAGCCTTTTTGTTTGCTGAGGGATTAATTAAAAAGATTAAACTGTGATGCCGAAAAGCAGAGGAGGAGCTGAGATCTGCTCCTGCTTGCTTTTGTGTCAGGCGGGTTTTCRTACCGGGAGGACCCTTACTATTACGAGTTCCCGAAGTATCRAAGAAAATGGAGGAAACGAACTCCGCTCACAAGTCTAATCTTTTTGTTTGCTGAAGGATTAATAAAAAGATTAAACTGTGATGCTGAAAAGCAGAGGAGGAGCTGAGATCTGCTCCTGCTTGCTTTTGTGTCGGGCGGGTTTTTGTACCAGGTAGCCCTTACCGTTACGAGCTCCCGAAGTATCGAAGAAAACGGAGGAAATGAACTCCGCTCACAAGTATAATCTTTGCTGAGGGATTAATAAAAAAGATTAAACTGTGATGCCGAAAAACAGAGGAGGGGCTGAGATCTGCTCCTGYTTGCTTTTGTGTCAGGTGGGTTTTCGTACCGGGTAGCCCTTACCGTTATGGGCTCCCAAAAGTATYGAAGAAAATGGAGGAAACGGAGGAAACAAGTTCCATGCACAAGTCTAGTCGTGACRATGACTGTATCTCTCCAAGGAACTTAATCTATTTGGAGGAAAGGKAGCGTTCYATCCCAATGTAGAAGTAAATTGAGAGCCRATTTGATATAGAAGACCCACTAATGAGTTTAAGGGACGAATCCACTTGGGACCCAATTTCCTTTCTCCCTTCTGATTGAAATGGGAAAAGCAACTTCTTTGTGTGTTTGGGATGGAAAGAGAGGCAAGCCATCTGAAAGAAAACGGGAAAATGAAATTGTGAGGAGAGGTGCTATGGAGGACCGGGAAAAGGGACAAAGGGGTGGAAAGTCGGGAAAAATGCAAAAAAAAAAATTATGTCAACGAATAAACAGAAGGAGAAATCAAAAGGAAACTCCACCAATGTCATTAGTACCGGGGGGAAAACGAAAAGAACAGAAAAACAAAAAGGTTCTGAACTCGTCCTGGGTCTTGACTTTTGTGCAGAGAAGTCCACCAGCATTCTATTCCTCTTTCTTAAATTATAAAAAAAGTTCATTGTATATATATCTTTTTTTTCCGCTTTCGGTTAAATTTCCACTTTTTTTTGTTTTTAAAAGTCCCTCCTATTTAATATCCACTTACCAAGAAAGTGGCATTTCCTCCTTTAGTAGGTAAGGTATGAAGAGAAGGGAAAAGTTGGGCAATATAAGTGAATCATTAGATTGACAAAAATGCAAGAGAGAGAGAGAGAGAAAGAGAGAAAGAAAGAGAGAAGGAAAGAGAGAGAGAGAAAGAGAAAAAAGAGAAATAAAAAAACCAAAACCACCCTCGCTGCCTTAGAGCCTTTGCGACCAATAATTGTGGGAAGGAAAAGGAGGAGAAAGTCATGTCTTTCCGAGCAAATCGGGGCGGGAAAAATACGTAATTTCTCAGCCCGGGAACGGGTTCCATTGGGTTAGAAGGATAGGGATTGACGGTCTGAAGGTGCGCACAACCTGCTGAGATCCACCTGATATTCCTCATCCTGAAGATTTTCCCCAAAGTTTGGCCATTATCCTGAAAATTCTCCCTTTCCCGAATGGTTCCCGAATGCCTCCCGAATGGTTTTCATCCGGTCTAGAAAACCTTATAAAACTGTCAAAGGAATCAATATTGATCATATCGTTCCTGGCTCTCTCCCCACTTTTACTCTGGATGCGGGAAAAAAGGCGTAAAGATGGCATGAAAATGTCGTATTTCGAGAAGCACAACACGACTGAAAACGAGAAACATCTCCCCCAACCTGCCCCTCTGAGCAATGCAACGTTGCCGCCCGGGAACTACAACTCCCATAATCCTTATTATAGAGATTTTAGATTCCCAGTTCGTCCTCCATGCAATCTGGGCTATTGCAATTCAGTCTCAGTATTCGGTCTGGTTCGGAGAGGGTTGGCCATGTCTTCTCTCCAACCGGACAAAGCATACAACGGTTTTGGAAAGCAAACACCAGGTTTCTAGATCATCCAGACTAGACGGACTAGTCCGTTCAATCATAACCATAATCCAGAATTGGGCACCAAGGGGTGGCTATTGGGTTTATCATCACAAAGGTTGACCGAATGGTCCCAATCTATTTTTACAGTCTCCGAGAACTAGACTTTTGCCATTTAGGAGACAATAGCTCTCAGTGGAGACCCCTTTCTCCCATGATAATAACTCTTCCAGGAGTGGATTTCCCTCCCAAGGGGAAGATCCCCGTCTCTTCCTGTTGTCTCAACTCCATTCCTAACTAGGAGTCGTTTGTAAGTCAGATGTTTGTAACTCGGGGACTGCCATCAAAAGCGGTATGTCTACAAGGCCTTCAAAAAGTTTCCGCACTTTTGTGTTTTCATTGGAAAACCAAGACGAGTCATTGGCTGAATCCGAACGTGCCGTATCACTGGTTGGTCTAGCAGGACCAGTTTATCCCAGTTTAGTCTAACAGTTGTCATGCTGAAGATGGCTGAGAAATTGCACCAACAGCATTCTGTTCTAAGCTGTGCCGGGAGCAAAGATTCAGCTCCGCAGGTGCGCTCAGTATGGGGATGAAGTCCTCTCTTGTAGAGTTGGTTGAAATGTTCGAAGACGGCAGCGCTATCAAACTCACAATTGTCTAGAGAAGATATATTCCTAGAGCCTTCAAACTTTCCCTCTCTAGGTTGGGTTTTCCTCGCCTTGCTTTTCCATCCTTCTCTGAACCCTCAAATGGAATGGGGACAGGTTAATTTTTGGACCATGATTCCCCCCCCAAAATATCCAACTGAGGAATTTTGGTTTGGAGATAACCTTGGTGTTATCTCAGCCTTCTTCTGGAGCTCTCCAAGACCCTGAACGTATCTGGAGGACATGGTTTAACCCTTTGAAGAGTTCCATCCCAATGATGAAGAAACCCTGATCTGATACAGATGGCCCACCCTTAGAAACCCATTTTAGGGCGACCTCCCAAGTACTCCCAACATGGAGATCCCTGGCCACAACTGGGACCAGAGAGACTAAAATGCTTTGGGATGGGTGGTCTACCCCGAACCCTGTGCTTTGTCATGTTTCGATCGTTCAAATCCCGTCTACCTATCCATGCAATGTGTCGATGGGAGGCTTAATTTTCCACACAATCTTCCTGTGGGAAAGGACCGACAAAGAGACACATTGAAATTCTGCATTCCGGTTGACCGTGAGCCATGTAGGAAGGGACACAAAGGACATGCTGTGGGGGGTCCCTGTTAGTGAAGCGATGGCCCCGGGGCTCAACCGACGGCCAGGTTGCCCTTTTCCAAACAGCCCTCCACCCGAGTCCACCTGAAGCAAGTTAGCAATCCGTCTACAGACACAGATACCTACCAGAGAGACACCCTACGGAGGCTTCAGCATGAATAAGAAAACAAAAGGAAATCAGTATATTTGGGTTGAAAAATATCATTTCCGCTATCTACCCAGCCCCGGACTTGGGTTGCAGTCGGGACAATACACCCCCTCCCTGGAAACGTCTTAGGGATACAATGACATTGGTGGGAAAGATCCGATTCATACCAGAACAGGAAAGCAATGGTTCTCAAAATCTCCCCCAACGCTTGACACCACGGTATCAGAATGAAAACGTCTCATTGGTTTAACACACCGTGACTATAAAAAGTCCAAGTTGCATCTTGGACGTGTGACATTATTTTCCTGTTCCACGCCCAATAGCTTTGCTCAAACCAAAACAAACCTATTGCATTTGATCTCCTCGCTCCTAGTGTCTGGTTGTGTTGGGTTTCATCCCTGGACTGCACAAGTCTCTTGTGTCATCAAGTCTCCAGTTCTCAATGAGGGGCTAGACTAGAGATAGGATTAGGGTGAGGGGTTCCTCCCCCCCACATTCCTAGGAGGGGCCTTTGTCTTTACTCTTCTTGCTTGCCACTACTGTATGGAATCTCTGTGAAGATATAGCAATGCAATCTCTTGTTGCTCTCTCTGCTTTTTTTCCCTTCCATTGCGGACGCATTTTGCCTCTCTCCAGGCAAAATGTAACTGCTTGGATTTTTTTGACTTTTTGCCCTTTTTACTTCTTAGAAGATGAAATTTAGTAAGCTAGCAAGACCTTTTGTATCTAGAATGGATTTCTTTTGATTTCCATAAATATTTTGAACCTAAAGTTGAGACTCTAGAAGCTTATCCTGGATCACCACACATAAGTTTCTGCTGGTTATGAAGTTTGCTTCTAGCACTCAGCTATATTTATGGTGGAACACCCCAACTGAGGGTTAAGTTTGGGGAGTGCTTGGGAGTTTTGGGGAGCGCTTGGGGAGCCACTGGTTGTGCAGGCCTGGCCTGAAGTCTCAGGAATCCCATCCGCCACCTGCAACTATCCAGCCATTGGTGTCTCCAACTCCCAGGAACCCCTATTTCCAGTTTGTTCAATAGTTGGGGATTCTGGGATCTGGAGGACCACAGTGTGAGGACGCCTCGTCTATGCCTTACATGTCTATATTTATCCAACCATGATGACCAAGGGCTTCAAAAAAGGCAAGACAAGGACATCTCCTCCAACGTTTCCTCAGACTGGGACTTAGTTGAGCAACAATGCCAGAGAATGGAGAAAGGAACCAAAGGAAGAACACACAAGTTTGGCAAGGTGTTTCTCCCACCCTTTGGCAGAAAATGTTTTTTCCTCATTTTCAGCACAGGAAACTGGTTTTCTGCACATAAAAGGGCCTTTTCAGCAAGGAAAAAAACCCTATGAATCTTCCAGGCAGAATAAGTACTGAAGGAAAAGGATTCACTTCCATCTAGGATTCCCGCTATTCCAGAAACCCATGTCATTTGGATATTTTTTTAGCTTTTTAAGGGTCTTTCTTCTACACTGGCCTCCCCTTCCAAGAAAGAAGGTAAATTGTACTAAAATCCTTTCTTCTGGGAAGATGTTACAGCCCAGAAAGGGGAACTCGGAACTCGTTGTGGTAAAATTAACCGGAAGCACAACAAGGAATTCTAGGACTTCGATGGGACTAGTTGATCCCATTTCATTGTATGGACATACTGCCGAGTGAGGCCACCAGTTAATAAAAGCAGGGGAAAGTTGTAGAAGAATTGTTCTATAGAGAAATGTGTTTGGGATGGGTCTTTTATGAACAAAAATGTGTCTTCTACACTGACAAAAGTGTTTTTTTGCACAGGAAAGCCGTTTTATGTGCAGAAAATGTGTTTCCTGCACTGGAAAAAAGTTTTTTTCTACACATCAAATCTGTTTCCTACACTGGCAAAAGTGTTTTTTCTGCACAGGAAACCTGTTTTATGTGCAGAAAATGTGTTTCCTGCACTGGAAAAAAGGCATTTTCTGCACATCAAATGTGTTTTCTACACTGACAAAAGTGTTTTTCTGCACAGGAAACCTGTTTTATGTGCAGAAAATGTGTTTCCTACACTGGCAAAAAGTGTTTTTCTGTACAGGAAAACCATTTGATGTGCAGAAAATGTGTTTCCTGCACTGGAAAAAGGCATTTTCTGTATATCAAATGTGTTTTTTACACTGACAAAAGTGTTTTTTCTGCACAGGAAACCTGTTTTATGTGCAGAAAATGTGTTTCCTGCACTGGAAAAAAAAGTGTTTTCTGCTCATCAAATCTTTTTCCTACACTGGCAAAAGTGTTTTTCTGCACAGGAACCCATTTTATGTGCAGAAAATGTGTTTCCTGCACTGGAAAAAAGGCATTTTCTGTACATCAAATGTGTTTCCTATACGGACATAAGTGTTTTTCTGCACACGAAATCCGTTCTACGTGCAGAAAATCTGTTTCCTACACGTCAAAAAAAGCGTTTTCTGCACATCAAATGCATTTCTTCCACTGGCAAAAATATTTTTCCATGCAGGAAACCTGTTTTTCTGTGCAGAAAATGAGAGTGTGTTCTATGCCATCTTTTTGGGGAGCAGAATAAGGGATGTTGAAATGTCAAGGGAAACAGCGCAAAAAAAAATATCTTGCTGCCTGAAAGAATACTGTTAGGAAAAGCCACTTTCTGGATCAGGAGAGGAACAATTGGGAGGATTCCTTCTGACGGGGAGATTTGCATGACAACCAGGTTGACAGATCCTAACATCTACCAGCCGTTAGCCATTACGGCTTGTTTGTCCCAGGATTTGTAGTCCACAATCCTACGGCTAACCCCAACTCAAGGAAACAGATTGAAGTGACTGCTGAATGGCACATCAACACTTTTGTCCATTGACTTTAATTCAGACTAGCCCCAGATTTGGAACCTGAATCCATGAAGGAGGCCTACTGGAAAGTGGAATGGCATGAACAAAATGAAGATTGGAAGGGAACGCTGACAACGGAACGGCTGAAGAAGTGAGTTTAGAAACTATCTTGGTAAGGACCATGAAAAGAGCGACAGTCGGTTGCTCCCATGTCACTTGGGCAATGAATCCATGCCAAGCCTTAGGAGCTCTCCATGGTGCTGGAGGTTACGTCTAACTGGGTTCAGCACCATGGACAGCTCTGTTGAAAGCAGGGAATCGATTCACAACATTGACTATCATGTTATTCCTCCTTGGCCTTTTGTGGCTTTCCTATTTCTTTCTGAGCCACTTGGACATAACAGAGAAGCTGCTCACCCCAATCTTCCCTTGTTTCTTCAGCTTACGGTTGTCCTCCATGTTTGCGGAGAGACCACCTCTCTAGGCAATATCCTCTAGCAAAAGTAGGGAAGCTTTAGTGGCCATATGATTACATACAATTTAGGGGCCACGGTTAGCACAGTGAGTTAAACCACCAGCTGCAGAATATCTTGCCAACTTCCAGTTGGTAGTTCAAGCTGTGAGTCGGGGTGAGCTCCCGCCGTCAGCACTAGCTTCTGCTTACCAAGAAGTTCGTAAACAGTAATGTAAGTAGATCAATAGGTACTGCTTTGACGGGGAGGTAAAAAGGCGCCCATGAAAGCATGCCGGAAAGCATCCATGGACATTAAGTTACTCAGCATGGAAAGTGGAACAATAGCACCTCCACATGGCCAGAGTTGAGCACAGCCTCCAGATGCCAGAGATGGAAAAAGATGGGAAGCCTTTACCTTTGTTTATATACTGTCTGTCTTTGTTAATTGTATAATGGCATTGAACGTCTACCGTATATGCGTTCTGTAATCCACTTTGAGTCCCCTCGGGGAGATAGAGGGAAATATAAATAAAGTATATTATTATTATATTATTATTACATGGTTATGACAACATTAAGGGATTTTAATTGAACTAGGAATGTTAAACGGTTTAATTTCAACTGCCTTCCTCCCATTAAAGTCATCCTTCCACCAGAAACCGCTAGCTGCAGAAAAATTGTTGACTGGAAGTTTGGCAGCTCGAAGCTGCGGGCCGGGATGAGTTTCCAGCTGTCAGCCCTAGCTCCTACCAACCTAGCATGTAATGTGAGTAGATCAATAGGTACTGCCTTGGTGGGAAGGTAAAGGGCGTCCATTCAGCCGTGTCGGCAAAACACGACAAGGAGGGTCTACAGATAAAAGACTCCACAGCATGGAAAAATGGAACAAGAGCACCTCCCAATGGCCAGAGTTGAGCATTGCCTCCAGACGCCAAAGATGGAAAGGGAAACCTTTGCCTTTGTTTGTGTATTGCTCACTGTATAAAAGTCATTGAATGTTTGTGTACTGTATTATTTGTTTATTTACAATATTTATATTCCACCCTTCTCACCCCCTAGGGGACTCAGGGCAGATCACAATGCACACATACATGGCAAACATAATGTAATATAATATATTGTATATACATATAATATTTATCATATTATAATGTAATGCAATCTAATAATACTAATACTAATATGATATTATAATTATATATTTATATTACATGTAATATTACTAATAATATTACAATATAATGGTATAATACAATATAGTAATATTTAATACTGATATTGTACTATGCTAATAATATATATTATATGTATATTTATCTTATAAGTTGTACCCTTCGGTATGAGAACGGCGACATATAAATGTTGTAAATAAATAAATAATAAACATTCAATGCCGTTTTCTAGACACACATACATACAGACAGAAGTATTTTTTTTGCATCTCCACTTCTGTGACTAATGCCTGGAGGTTATTACTTCATCCACTATGACGCCAAGTCATTTGATCGTATTTCCTTCTTGCTCTTTGACCATCGGCATTTTTATGGTGACGTAAATTACCTCCCTGCTTTAAGCGGTTCCTAATTTCTCTACTCATATCTCAGCTGTTTTTGAACTGCTTAGGTAGACAGTATGCTAGCTAGGCTTAGCAGTCGGGTGCTCAATCCGACTCCTGAACTTGTCAGCTTCCAGTTGGCAGTGATCTATTGCAACTAGTGATTACCTGATGATTAACCAGCTGTGCTACAGCCCGGCCCTATAATCCGCTCCAAGTCCCTTCAGGGAGTGGAATATAAATAAAGTACATTATTATACTATTATTATATATGCTTCTTGGGGAAATTAAATCCAACTACGTCAACAGTTCAGATATGAGGAATTATTCAGACAATGTTTTCAACATGGAGAAAAATACAGAATTTCTTTGCGAGCATCAACATTTCAGAATTGGAAAAACATTGGAGACTACTTTATCAATCTTTCCTCCCGCTTTCTGCAAAATCTACAAGCTCCAAACCCATATGAAACCAAAAGGGAAGGTTAGTTTTGTTTCCACCGTACGGACACTCCTTTCATTGAGCAATGCTTGGATAGAGGGCCTGTTTCATGAGCAGACTATTATTAAATAATAATAATAATAATAATAATAATAATAATAAGGATACTAAAACCACACAGAGGAAATCAAATCAGTTGGACATAATTATACAATTTATGGACACAAACACAAAGATTGAAGAGCTGAGAAACACACAGAAATGCATTCTACAACAGAACGAGGATATATTTCCTTGAACAAAAATAATAATAATAAAACCAATTAAAAAAATTACACGGGGGTAAAAAAAAGAAGTAGTAGTAGTAGAAGAGAAGCATGACTTTGTAGCTAATTGTAAAAATTAAAAAAAATACAATTCAAAATTGTACAGAGCCACCAAAAAGAGACAAGCGTTAGAAGAGAGAACAGGAAGAGAGGAGAGAGAAAAGAAGAGCGAGAGAAAGCGAAAGAGATAGAATAAGAGAAAGGGGGAAAATAACATTTAATCAAACTACGGTGCTTTTGAACAGGCTGATCTGTAGAAGTGAACGTGCGGAGGGAGAGAAATACCTACCTTCGGTTTGGTCGGGAATGCAATAATTAAAAAAAAGAAACAATAATCTCCACATTTTGGAGGGCAGAATGGGGAAAAAGACAAGTACTCTTTTTAGTATTTTGCTTCAGACCCCTTTGGTAATCAACTCCTCTTTTGGTAATTTACCCTCGTTTTTTGGAACCCAACTCTCATCTTGTCAATTGGAAATCATTTAGAAATCAACCCTCATCTTTCAGAAATTTACCCTCATCTTTCAGAAATTACCCTCATCTTCTGGAAATCAACGCTTGTCTCCTGGAAATCTACACTCGTCTTCTGTAATTCTATCCTCATTTAATGGAAATCAACCCTCGTCTATTGGAAATCTACCCTCATCTTTTGGAAATCTACCCTTGTCTTCTGCAAATCTACCCTCGTCTTCTGGAAATCAACACTCGTCTTTAGGAAATCTACCCTCTTCTTCTGGAAATCAACCCTCGTCTCCTGGAAATCAACACTCGTCTTTTGGAAATCAACCCTCATCTCCTGGAAATCAACCCTTGTCGTCTGGAAATCAACACTCATCTTTTTGAAATCAACACTCGTCTTCTGGAAATTAATCCGCGTCTTTTGGAAATCTACCCTTGTCTTTTGGAACTCAACCCTCGCCTTCTGGAAATCAACACTCGTCTTTTGGAAATCTACCCTCGTCTTCTGCAAATCAACACTAAACTTTTGGAAAACAAACCCTCATCTTCAGCAAATCTATCCTCGTCTGCTGGAAATCTACACTCGTCTTTTGGAAATCTACCCTCGTCTTCTAGAAATCAACACTCGTCTTTTGGAAATCAACCCTCGTCTTCTGGAAGTCAACCCTCGTCTTCTGGAAATCAACACTCATCTTTTGGAAATCAACACTCATCTTCTGGAAATCAACACTCGTCTTTTGGAAATCTCATCTTATGGAAATCTACCCTCATCTCCTGGAAATCTACCCTCATCTCCTGGAAATCTACTCTCGTCTTTTGGAAATCTACCCTCATCTTCTGGAAATCAACACCCGTCTTTTGGAAATCTACCCTCGTCTTCTGGAAATCAACACCCGTCTTTTGGAAATCTACCCTCATATTTTGGAAACCAACACCCGTCTTTTTGAAATCAACACTTATCTTCTGAAAATCAACACCCATCTTTTGGAAATCTACCCTCATCTTTTGGAAACCAACACCCATCTTTTGGAAATCAACACTCATCTTCTGGAAATCTACCCTTGTCTTTTGGATATCTATGCTCATCTTCTGGAAATCAACACTCTTCTTCTGGAAATCAACACTTGTCTTTTGAAAATCTACCCTCGTTTTTGCAAATCTATGATCATCTTCTGGAAATCAACAATCGTCTTTTGGAAATCTGCCCTCGTCTTCTGCAAATCTACCCTCATCTTCTGGAAATCTGCCCTCGTCTTTTGGAAATTTACCCTTGTCTTTTGGAAAGCAACCCTCATCTTTTCAAATTCTACCCTCATCTTTTCACAATCTACCCTCATCTTTTCGAAGTCAACCCTCATATTTCTGAAATCATTTGCTACTCAAATCCCATTTCGCCATTTTGCCATTGAGGCCGATTGTTTTTTTATTGATATTGATTTTCCTTCACCTGTCTATCAATTGTATGTATAGAGATCTGTTTCCCCCCCAGTTGTCTACATAGCAGCAGCCATTGGAAAAAAAATGAAGGAAAAGGAATATATAAATATTTATATATAAATATAAAGATTTCTATGTAACATTTAGCATTGTTTTTCAAAGGAAAAAAAACTCCCAAAGAGCATGCAAGAAAAGCAGAAGATGAAAGCAAAATATGTTCAAGAGAAATATATATATATTTCGGGGAAGTGGGGGTCTGTTTGTGTCAGAGTTTAGAAGTGACCCCATCAAAAGAAAAGGGAGTTGTAGTGTGTAATGAGAAAGCGAAAGAGAGAAGAAATAGATAGAGAAGGAGAGAAAAAAGGAGGAAGGGAGGTAAGAAAAGGTGAGGGCATAGCAGAGAAAGGAAACCATATAGGAAGCCAACCGGCATGAAAAGAGGACAAGAGAATAGAAACGGTTTATTTAAAAGGGAAGTCAACTTGGGGAGTCAAATTCAGCTTCATTTGTTCGGATCGCTTGATGGGTATGCTTCCTGCAGAACTTATCATAGGATTCTCTTGGTCCTCCGACACAACTCTATGGATTGCGGGGTCCAGGAGTGAATTGTTTACATGGAGTTTGGTCATATACGCAGTTGATATGGCACTCTTATCGCATTTATGTAAGGGTCGCCATCATGTTACAACTCTATGGTGTAATGGTGGAGCGATTGATGACTAAAAATAGTTTTCAATGTGGGGAACACAATCAATCAATCGATCGATCAATACATTAAAGGTGATCAATTGGGTTCATTTGGGGATTTTCCAAGAAGTTGTTTCACCCACTTCCATGGAAAAGTTTGGATTTGGAATCCCCTTTCGTTGGGACCGTTGTCTTCCCTTTTAAACGCGAAATCTCAACAGATGACAAAGTTCAACGATTGTAAAGAATTTCAAAGTGAGATGCCAGTGCATTTCTTAAATCAGCTGGGAAGATTCCACAATAACACACACACACACACATACATACGAACCCCAGTATAAAAATAAATAGGGGAAAAGAAGAAGAAGAAGAAATCATATATTCTAGATCCATACGACAACAGAAGAAGAAGAAGTAGAAAAAGAGGGGAAAGAGAGAAAGATTGAGAGAAAGTTTGAGAGTGAGAGAGAGAGAAAAAGAGAGGGATAGTTTGCATTTCTGTACATTACAAAAAGGAAGAAATGGGAAAGAAATACGGGGATCCAAAAGGCTCATATCCTCCGGCCACCCGCCCCAACCCACCTTTCCCTGCTTCTGCCAAAGAAGAAAATGGAACATTTATGTTACTACCTTTCAGACGGGAGGCTAAAGAAAAACACAGAGTGGGATTAAAAATAATAATAATTTTTTTTTCCGGCAAAAAAAGAAAAAAAAGAAAGAGAAGTCTCGTAAAAGAGCACCCGCCACAGTCGTCAATACCCAAAGGAAAGGGGGCTGATCAGGTGGAAAAAGAACGGGACAATTTGTGGTGTTCGCTCAATAGGGTTGATAGTCCCAATGAGTGCTAGATCTATTCCGGGTATTAGTGGGAACTTCCGTACGATCTGAGATATGGAGCTGCCCTACCGCTTGTTTCCAAACCAAGATTGAATCCAGCCTCCCAAGGAGCTCTCCGAGGTCCTGAACCAGCTTCAGGACCTTGGAGAGCTCCTTTGAAATGGGCCCCGACCTTGAGTGAATAGCATCCGCTATTTACGAGCACAACCCAATAGGGAAATATCAATTTGTTGGGTGATTCGAGACATATAGTTATGCTGAAGCTATCACAGGGTTTTCTGGGGCTGGATGGTGATGGCATGTTCGGGTCGTCCAATGGGATTTCATACCGAGCTAGAATTTGAATCTGAGATTTGGAGCTGCTCCACTGCTCATTTCCAAACCAGGATTGAATTCATCCTCAAAAGGAGCTCTCCGAGGTCCTGAACCAGATTCCAAACCAGTTTCAGCACT
The DNA here is from genome assembly GCF_025583915.1 of Anolis sagrei ordinatus. Taxonomy (NCBI): domain Eukaryota; kingdom Metazoa; phylum Chordata; class Lepidosauria; order Squamata; family Anolidae; genus Anolis; species Anolis sagrei. The sequence continues at coordinate 2,739,790 of NW_026844589.1, read as the reverse complement.
TCTGAGAGCTCCTTTGAAACACTGAGAACATTCGTTCAACATGAGATATGGAGCTACCTCACTACTCGTTTCCAAACTAGGATTGAATTCATCCTCAAAAGAAGCTCTCCGAGGTTCTGAACCAGATTCCAAACCAGTTTCAGCACCTTTGAGAGCTCCTTTGAACATTGAGAACTTTCGTTGAACATGAGATATGGAGCTACCTCACCTCTCGTTTCCAAATTAGGATTGAATTCATCCTCCCAAGGAGCTCTCTGAGATTCTGAACCAGATTCCAAACCAGTTTTAGCACTGTAGAGAGCTTCTTTGAAGCAGGCACAGAACTCGAGTGGATTCACCAGCGCCAGCTATTTACGAGCACAACCCAATAGGGAAATACCCATTTGTTGGGTGATTCAAGACATTTTTGAGCTATGCTGAAGCTATCACAGGGTTTTCTGAGGCTGGATGGTGATGGCATGTTAGGCTCATCCAATGGGATTTCATACCGAGCTGGAATTTGAATCTGAGATTTGGAGCTGCCCCACCGTTCATTTCCAAACCAGGATGGAATTCAGTCTCCCAAGGAGCTCTCCGAAGTTCTGAACTGGATTCCCAACCAGTTTCAGCACCTTAGAGAGCTCCTTTGACGCAGGCCCCGACCTTAGATGGCCCCTAGATCCCATATCAGTTGGCAGCCTCTAGGTTAGAGGGGCAACCCACTCTTTTCTGCTCCAAAGGAGCTCTCCAAGATGCTAAACTCATGGAAGAATACGATTCAGGACCAGGATTGAATTCTGCCTCCCAAGGAGCTCTCCGAAGTTCTGAACTGGATTCCAAACCAGTTTCAGCACCTTAGAGAGCTCCTTTGAAGCGGGCCCTGATCTTAGGTGGCCCCTAGATCCCATATCAGTTGGCAGCCTCTAGGTCTGAGGGGCAACCCACTCTTTTCAGCTCCAAAGGAGCTCTCCAAGGTGCTGAACTCCTGGAGGAATACGATTCAGGACCAGGATTGAATTCTGCCTCCCAAGGAGCTCTCCTAAATTCTGAACCAGATTCCAAACCAGTTTCAGCACCTTAGAGAGCTCCTTTGAAGGGGCCCCCGGCCTTAGGTGGCCCCTAGATCCCATATCAGTTGGCAGCCTCTAGGTCAGAGGGGCAACCCACTCTTTTCAGCTCCAAAGGAGCTCTCAAAGGTGCTGAACTCATGGAAGAATACGATTCAGGACTAGGATTGAATTCTGCTTCCTAAGGAGCTCTCCGAAGTTCTTAACTGGATTCCAAACCAGTTTCAGCACCTTAGAGAGCTCCTTTGAAGAGGGGCCCCGACCTTAGGTGGCCCCTAGATCCCATATCAGTTGGCAGCCTCTAGATCAGAGGGGCAACCCACTCTTGTCAGCTCCAAAGGAGCTCTCCAAGGTGCTAAACTCATGGAGGAATACAATTCAGGACCTTGGAGAGCTACGCTTCCCATCATCCTATCTCCTGGCCTCTAGCGATTGGTGGATTTTTCCTAAATCTGTTTGGGGGCCAAACCTGGAGAGTACTCAATGCGAAAGCTGCTGACTTGGAGGGAGGTATTTAAAAATGGCAGCGTGAGCAATAGGGACGTTCGGCACATACACCCCACGTTTCACGGTAAGCCATAACCTTGGCGAAACCACAACCCTTCTCTCCCCAGTCTTACAAAGGGAAAGGGGGAGAGGAAATGTAGGGCGTGGAAAAATAAATGATTTCGGAGGGATGTAAGCATCCTCCCCAATGTTTAGTTTTCCCAGGCTCTTCAGATGGGCAGGGAGAAAGGGAGGGTCTCCATAGGAATTGAGAGACCCTGTTCTTTGGCGAATCTTGGAAGAAGGGAGTGATGGGATGGGCGAGGACGGGTGTCTCTGGGGAAGGAAGGATGGGGTTGAACCGAAACGGAGACGGAAGCGTCCGTACCTCCTGTTTTCTCTCCGCAAGGGCCCCGTGGCTGTGGCGTCCGTTCTGAGCACCGCCCTTGTGCCCGTTCTGGTGCGGGGTGGCCGATCGGCTGTGGCCGGTGCAGGACGAGGACGGGCTACGGCTGGACCGGGGGCTGGTGGCCTTCATCCCTCCCTCTCTGTAGCCAGGGCTCAATCTGCGGGGGGAAAACGGACAGAGAAAGAGGGTCGTTCCTTCTTCCGTGGGTCCAGGTTGACCTTCATACGCAGCTGTTCACTGCCTCTCAAACAACTGTATTCCGAGTTGGACAGGTGAACACTTTCGATAATATGTCTTCTAGGAAGTGAATGTGTCCATGCTCTGATTGGTTGAGAATGGACACCATCGGTGACTGCAATTTCCAGAACCCTCTCTTGCGGTTTGTCTTATTATAAAAAAATGTTATGGTAAAAACTTTTTTAAAATCTAAAAAATCAGTAAATTGGTGAATTGTTCTGAAACTTGTGATTGATAACCTAGGACCAAAAATTGTATTGAATCGTGTAATCGCATGAGGGCGGGCTTACCTGCTGGTTGACTTGCAGTTGCTGTAGTTGGAAGAGAGAGAGGTGCTGCGTGAGCTGCAGCTGCTGCGTCGGTGGGACCGCCGGGTCGAAGACTCGCTGTGGGACCTGGAAGGGGACGGAGAGGAGCAAGGAGGCATTGAAGAGCCGGGGAAGGCCTAGCAGCAAGGCTTTTTTGGTGGCCGCACAATATGGTCTTGCCAGGAAAACTTATTGAATAGTTAAGTATTCTTAACACCGTTCCCTAAAGGGCCGGGCTTTAGCACAGCGGGTTAAACCGCCAGCTGCAGAAAATCTTCCTGATCGAAAGGTCGACAGTTCAAGCCCAGTTTGGGGTGAGCTCCCAATTGTCAGCCCAGCTTCTGCTCACCTGAAAACAGCAATGTGAGTAGATAAATAGGTACCGCTTTGGCAGGAAGGTAATAAAATGCACCCATGCGGACATGTTGGCAATTTGATTGGGAGAGTGTCTAAAGACAATGAAGATGGAGTGACAGCACCACCTTGAGGCCAGAGTCAAGAACAGCCTCCAGATGCCAGAGATGGAAAAAGATGGGAAGACTTCACCTCTGTTTGTGTACTGTCTGTCTTAGTTAATTGTTTAACGGTATTGGAATGTATTGTCGAAGGCTTTCATGGCCGGAATCACTGGGTTGTTGTAGGTTTTTTGGGCTATATGGCCATGTTCTAGAGGCATTCTCTCCTGACGTTTCGCCTGCATCTATGGCAAGCATCCTCAGAGGTAGTGAGGTCTGTTGGAACTAGGAAAAAGGGTTTATATATCTGTGGAATGACCAGGGTGGGACAAAGGACTCTTGTCTGCTGGAGCTAGGTGTGAATGTTTCAACTGACCACCTTGATTAGCATTTGATTGCCTGGCAGTGCCTGGAGCAATCTTTTGTTGAGATGTGATTAGATGTCCTTGTTTGTTTCCTCTCTGTTGTTGTGCTGTTGTAATTTTAGAGTTTTTTTAATACTGGTAGCCAGATTTTGTTCATTTTCATGGTTTCTTCCTTTCTGTTGAAATTGTCCACATCCTTGTGGATTTCAATGGCTCTGAGGATGCTTGCCATAGATGCAGGCGAAACGTCAGGAGAGAATGCCTCTAGAACATGGCCGTATAGCCTGAAAAAACCCACAACAACCCGGTATTGGAATGTTTGCTGTATATGTGTACTATAGTCCACCCGGAATCCCTTCAGGGAGATAGGGTGGAATATAAAGTATATTATTATTATTATTATTATTATTATTATTATTATTATTATTATTATTATCCCATTAATGTAGTGGGTCTCCTGTAGTAAACTAGGAGTAGGTTGAAGCCAGTGTGGTCACACCCTGCACAGTTTGAAGGGGGGACTTAGAAGGAACGCACCTTTTCCGGTCTTTGTTTTTCTCTTTCCGTTTGCTCTTGGGACTCCTGGACCTACAAGAGAGAGAGAGAGCAGAAAACTGAACACAGAAGGAAAAAGAAAATCACAACTTCCAGGATCTTTTATGGGACCCAGAAGGAGGATCTTCCACAACCTTGGCTGCCAGTTGCAGCGGATCGGAAGAATCAATATTTTCAAAGTCTTCACCAAGGGAAAGCAATACAAAATGGTAGAGCCAGAGTCCAAAGAAAAACTCATGGGGTTTTGTGGGTTGTTGGAATACTGGGTCTCGTCTCGGCTTAAAATGAGCTCTCCGAGGAGAGGTGGGAAATGAATGAAAATTATTAAAAATATTATTATTATTATTATTATTATTATTATTATTATTATTATTATTATATGTTAATATCATATATTATTATTATATGTTAATATCATTCTTTATTATTCTATTATTCTATTTTATTATTATTATATGTTAATATCATTCTCATATATATATATATTTATATATATACATATACACACACACACATATATATATATATACACACACACACACATATATACATACTAGCCATCCCCTGCCACACGTTGCTGTGGCCAAGTCTGTGTATATGTGCACTGAGTGTGTATATGTGTGTGTATATTTGTGTGTTGTTGTTCATTCGTTCAGTCGTCTCCGACTCTTCGTGACCTCATGGACCAGCCCACGCCAGAGCTCCCTGTCGGCTGTCACCACTCCCAGCTCCTTCAAGGTCAGTCCAGTCACTTCAAGGATGCCATATTTGTGTATATGTGTATATACACGTGTCTGTGTGGTTTTGCGCATGTGTTATAATGTAATTTTTGTTTTTTGGCTTTTTAAGTCAATTCTGTTGTGTTTTCCAGTGTTTTTATGAGTGATGGTCAGTTGTTGGCCTGATGGGTGTATTGTGTCCAAATTTGGTCTCAATTCATCCAGTGGTTTTTGAGTTATGTTAATCCCACAAACAATAATGGTGTGTGTCTATGTGTGTGTGTGTGTGTATACACACACACTCACATATACATACATATATACATACATACATACACACACACCATTATTATTACTATTGATATATTTTATATATTTACTATTGTGATATTTTTGGCCACAAGCGGGCGCCATCCCCTTCTCCAGAGATGGACTTAGAGAAGATGAAAACTGGAGAAGAACAAAGGAGGAATGGAGGCTGTTCATCCTCACCTGTGTCTCCTCTTCTTCCGGGATCCAGATGTAGACCTGGCGCACAATCAGCAAGATGGAAACAGAGAGAGAGGGAGAAAAATATGGAGGAGATGCTCATCTGTTTCAAAGCCATTTCCCCAATGTTTGGTTATGTCCCAGCAAGATCCACCGTTTTGTTTGTCCATGTGAAGCCTTCCAATGTTTGCTTATAGCCCTATCCTCCAACCCTTCGATGGCTTCTCTTCTTGATGCAACCATGGTAAAACCGTCCCTTGTTACAAGTCCTATTTTTGAACTATTTTAGAGCTCTGAGCTCTGCGAGTGCAGCATTTTCCCGAATGAAGCAGAGAGTGTTTGAGGACCGAGATAATCCATAGGGATACCAAGGTGCTTGTCTATAAAGCTATTGTCCTCCCAACCCTGCTCTATGCCTGTGAGACGTGGACTGTCTACAGATGTCACATGCAACTCCTGGAACGATTCCATCAGCGTTGCCTCTGGAAAATCCTGCAAATCTCCTGGGAAGACAAGCGGACAAATGTCAGCGTGCTGGAAGAAGCAAAGACCACCAGCATTGAAGCGATGGTCCTCTGCCATCAACTCCGCTGGCGGCCACGTTGTCCGGATGCCTGACCACCGTCTCCCAAAGCAGTTGCTCTACTCTGAACTTAAGAATGGAAAATGGAATGTTGGTGGACAGGAAAAGAGATTTAAAGATGGCCTCAAAGCCAACCTTAAAAACTCTGGCATAGACACTGAGAACTGGGAAGCCCTGGCCCTTGAGCGCTCCAGCTGGAGGTCAGCTGTGACCAGCAGTGCTACAGAATTCGAGGAGGCACGAGTGGAGGGTGAAAGAGAGAAACATGCCAGGAGGAAGGCGTGTCAAGCCAACCCCGACCGGGACCGCCTTCCACCTGGAAACCAATGTCCTCACTGTGGGAGAAGATGCGGGTCAAGAATAGGGCTCCACAGCCACCTACGAACCCACAAAGAAACGCATAATGGAAGACCATCTTACTCATCCAACGAGGGATTGCCTAAGGAAGGGGAACTAGAGATATCTAGAAGTTTTCACACGGAAAACATGATGCAACGGCTCTGGCCCGAAGCTGAGCACCACCTCTTTGGAGGCATCTCGGGGACTTCTGATTTTCAACCATTTTGCAGCCACCTTTCTGGACAACCTGATGGTATCTCAAGACACTTCCAAGAGCTGAATGTAGGGCATATAGGACTTCTTCTCATGCTCAAGGCTCTATATGACCCAAAGGCCCAACACTCAGTCTTCCACCTTGGAAGAGTTGGAGATATTGAAGGGACTAGGACTACGGTAATAGTGGAAAAGTACCAGCCAGGGCTAGAGAGGGCTAGCCAAAGCAGATAGCTCAGTCAAGGGAAAAGTTCAAAAGGAAATGCCTAGTAACAAGCAGGAAGGGGAAGGAGAGGGGAATCGAAGGTAAAGAGTCACAGAAATAGTGACAACAGCTGACACCAAGAAGGGAACAAAGAAAGAGATAGAGATGAGGCACAAATTAGAGAAAATAACTTGGGAGACTTTGAAACTGAGCTGCGTCTTAGTATTGTGTGGCACTCTTCTCGTTCACCCGGCAGGGTGATGTGATCAAATAAACCTGTTGAACAATCTTTTTGTTTCCAGTGTTTGATGGGATGAAAGGATCCTGGAGGTTTTGGGGCTACTTGATAAGAAAGGGCCATGACAGAGGGGCCCCAACAGTATTAAACTTTTGGGCCTCTCAACATCCTTTGGTGGATTTGAGGCTTTGCAGTCCAAAACAAACCCTCCCAAATCCGGGTCTATAGTGACCTTGCTTAGACTCCTCCCCTTATGGATTGGGATTTGTTTCATCTTTCCCCCATTGACCCTTCTGCCGGAGGAGAGGGAAGTTGTAGTATACGAAAGCACTGCATTGGAAGGGAAAAGGGGAGGAATGATCCTCCAGAACAGAAGCCCCCACTTAGACTGACTTACCTCTCCCTCCGGTGTTTTTTCCCTGTCTTTTTCTTCTTTTCCTTCCGGACCGAGGAAGAGCTATCTCCACTGCAAAGAAAAAAGGCGAGAGAGCAGTCAGTTGAGAAAGGAAGAGGATGGGTCAAGCATTGATCAACACCGAGGGAAGTTCAGGCATATTGAGAAAGGTTGAGTTTCAGAAGCCCCATGATCCCCCTCCCCGAGAAATACTAGGTGAAGTGGCCCACTGTGATGTCACTGGGAAAGAAAAGTGACGTATGGATGAAGGGGTAGAAGGGAGGGAGAAAAGGAAGGAAAGAATGGAAAAGGAAGGAAGGAAGTGAAAGGAAGAGAGAAGAAGAGGAGGGAAAGAAAGAAAAGAGAAGAAAGAAGAAAGAAAGAAAGAAAGAAAAAGAAAGGAAAGAATGGAGGGAGGGAGGGAGGGAGGGAGGGAGGGAGGGAGGAAGGAGAGGAAGGAGAGGATGGAGGGAGGGAGGGAGGGAGGAAGGAAGGAAGGAAGAAGGAAGGAAGGAAAGGAAGGAAGGAAGGAAGGGAGGAGGGAAGGAAGGAAGGAAGGAAGGGAGAAAGGAAGGAAGGGGAGAGGAAAAAGAGAGAAGAGAAAGGAAGGAAGGGGAAGAGAAGGAAGGAAAGGAAGGAAGGAAGGAAGGAAAGAGAAGGGAAAGAAGGAAGGAAGGAAGGAAGGAGGTAGGAGGAGAGGGGTGGGAGAAAGGAAGGGGAGGAAGGGAGAGGAAAAAGAAGGGAAAGAAAGGAAGAAAAGGAAGGAAGGAAGGAGAAGGAAAGGAAAGGTAGAAGAAAGAAGAAGAAAGAAGAAAGAGAAAGAAGGAAGGAAGGAAGGAAGGAGAAGAAGAAGGAAGGAAGGAAGGAAGGAAGGAAGGAAGGAAGGAAGGCAGGCGGGTGGGAGAAAGGAAGGGAAGGGAAGGGAGAGAGAAAAAGAAGGGAAGAGAAAGGAAGGAAGGGGAAGGAGAAGGAGAAGGAAAGGAAAGGTAGAAGAAAGAAAGAAAGAAAGAAAGAAAGAAAGAAAGAAAGAAAAGAAAGAAAGGGATAAGGTATGAGGGAAACAGAGGAAGAAAAGAAAGAGCCAGAACGTTGCCATGGAGGCATTGTGAGGAAGATCTCAAAGCTGGAGAAGGGAGAAAGTAGGTGGGCAGGGCTCCTAATGACACCCAGGAAATGCTGGGATATACGTTAAGTGTGTGTAGTCATTGGTGGCACCCTTTCCAAAGCCGGGACAAGCTTTCTCAGAAATGTTGTTGGTTTGAGGAGGTATTGCGGGGCCCAAGTGGTGGCAAGAGGCCCAGGTGGTGATGAGGAGGAGGAGGAAGAGAAAGGTAAAGAGGGCAAGGAGGGAAGGGGAGGGAGCGTCCCTACTTTGCGGAATTTCACTTATCACTGATGGTCCTGGAACATAACACCCGCGATAAGTGAGGGACCACTACACACACATGCACATCTCCAAGGTCCTTCACTGAGGAGATAGTGCATAATGTTACGCCCACAGTTAGTGTGGCAGTTGGACAATGCTGCTCTTAGCGGATGGAGATGTTCCACAATTGTATGGAGGACACACAATAGGGATCCATGCACAATATGAAGTCTATTCCGAGAAGGAATGTGACTCACCTGCGTTCTGATCCCGGCTTCCGTTTCTTGCTGTGGTCGCAAGGGAAGAAACAGACAAAGCAAAAGGTAAAGAGCAATTCTTCATTTGCTACAGGAAGATCCCGAGGTTCTCTAAGTTCTCCCAAGACTAGACCACTCTCAAATGCCTCCTTATATGCTGCAGGTAGATCCCTAGGTTCTAGACCACCTTTGTAGGCTACCATAAGCTCTGAACATATTTGAGTTGGGAAGCTAAGCAAGGATAAGCCTGGGAAGTGCTTGGAGGGGAGACTGCTGAGAAGAAAGAACAGGTATGAACAGACACAGTCAACGATTGACCTCTCAACGCTGGGTGGGAGGCCTATGACTCTCCACTCTTGTGGGTGACTCACCGGCTCCGGCGATGACCCGATTTCTTCTTCTTCTTCTTTTTCGGAGGGGGAGAGGTGGAGCTACTGGATCGCCTCTTCAGCCTATGAGGGAAGAGGAAGAGGAGGCTGGTCGCATTGGCCAAGTCTTTGCTTCTGGAAGCCATACGTGGCCATGGCCTTCCAGATTCCTGTAGGGCACCTGGAATAACTTACCTGTATTCTCGATGACTGCTGTCATCTTGGTAACAGTCGCTTGTACAGTCCCACTGGAGCGGGCAGCCTTCCCCGTATTCGGCGTACTCTCTCGCATACCCTTCTCCATCCTCTGCGTGATGGTTTTCTATCATTCTGTCCAAGGAAAAAAGGAGGAGGAGGAAATGGAGGAGAAGGAGAGGGAGATGAGGATGGAGATGATGGAGTTGGAGGAGGGAAAGAAAGAAGAGGAGGAAGAAATGGAGATGGAGAAAGAAGGCGGAGATGGAAATGAGGAAGATAGAGATGATGGAGGAAGGGAAGAGGGAGAAGATGGGGATGATGAGGATGATGGATAGGAAGGAGGAAGAAATAGAGGTGGAGATGACAAGGATGAGAATGATGGAGATGATGGAGGATGAGAAGAAGTAAGAACAGGAAGAGATAGAGATGGAGGGAGAAGGAGATGGAGATGAGGATATTAGAGATGGAGATGTTGGAGTTGGAGGAGGGGAGAAGGAAGAGAAGGAGAAAGAAGGTGGAGATGGAGATAAAGATGATAGATATTATGGCGATGGAGGAGGGGAAGGGGAGAAGATGGGGGTGATGGAGGATAGGAAGTAGGAAGAGGAGGAAATGGAGGTGGAGATGAGAATGATGGAGATGATGGAGGATGAGAAGAAGTAAGAACAGGAAGAGATAGAGATGGAGAAAGAAGGAAAAGGAGATGGAGATGAGGATGATAGAGATGATGTTGGAGTTGGAGGAGGGGGAGAAGGAAGAGATGGAGATGGAGAAAGAAGATGGAGATAAGGATGATAGAGATTATGGCAATGGAGGAGGAGAAGGGGGAGAAGATGGTAATGATGAGGATGATGGAGGATAAGAAGTAAGAACAGGAGGAAATGGAGATGATGGAAATGGAGATGAGGTTGATGGAGGATGGGAAGAAGTAAGAAAGAGGAGGAGATAGAGATTGAGGAAGAAGAAGAAGAAGGAGATAGGGATGATGATGATAGAGATGATGGAGATAGAGATGGAGGAGGGGGAGGAGAAGGAGATGGAGGAGATGGAGGTGATGGAGATGAGGATGGAGGAGGGGAAGGAGAGGGCGGAGAATGAGATGATGCAGATGATGGTGTTGGAGGAGGAGGAGATGGAGAAGATGGAGATGACAGAGATGGAGAAAGAATGAGAAGGAAAGGAGATGATGGAAATGAAAGAGATAGAGATGAGAATGATAGAGATGATGGAGATGAGAGAGATGGAGAATGAGGAGGAGGAGATGAAGATGATGGAGATGGACAATGAGAATGGAGAGGAAGAGAAGGAGGAGGAGATGATGGAGATTATGATGATAGAAATAGAGAATAAGAATGAGGAGATGGAGATGAAGATGGAGAAGGAGAAGGAGAAGGAAGAGGACGAGGAAATGGTGATGGACCATGAAAATGGAGAGGAAGAGAAGGAGGAGGAGATGATGGAGATGATTATGATAGAAATAGAGAATAAGAATGAGGAGATGGAGATGAAGATGATGATGGAGAAGGAGAATGAGAAGGAAGAGGAYGAGGAAATGGAGATGATAGCGATAGAGATGGAGRAGGAGGAGGAAGAAGAGGAAGAGAAGTACTTAAAACACTACAGGAACATATACACCTATGCATAAGTAAACTTAAATGTACATGTACACACATATAGGTCTTCTTAAGCACTCCTTCCTCTTGTTTGTGGGGCCTTTGACCCAAGATCTGCCGGTTGGCGTTGAATGCCCTCAATTGGCCTTTCACTCATGGTCACCCTATGAATGGCAGAACTCCAAGGATGACGTATTTCTGGTGTCCATTGTTGGAAAGGCTCAGTATAAAGGTAACCCATCTATACACAGAAAAGTGATAATACGTCTGTATGTTTGTACCACAAGGGCTTCTCCACGGCTTGATGGATCTTGACCAAATATGGTAGACTTATACTTTCTGATCTAACTTAAAATACGGGCAGGGTATCAATTTATAATTCCACCCCTTTTGTGATATATCTTTCATTTTTAAAGCGAAGTACAATGTGCAGTTGCAGTGCTCAAGTGCAACCAGAAGAGGGCAGTATAGAGACAGAAATGCTAAGAGCATTCCCTGGAGATGTTCAGAGGGTCAGGAAAAGGTGGGAGAGAGCTGGAGAAGGGAGAAAGGAGGCAGGAGGGAAAGGAAGAGGGCATATCTGGGCAATGCAAGGTATATACTCTACGGTGTAAATAAATAAGATGCGATTCTGTCTCTTTTCCCTCTATGTGATTAATATCAATTACGACATCAGTATCAATTCTTTTCTTTGTCTCTTCCAAAGGAGGAAATACAGAGACGAGACTGCCGGAAGAGGCAAAACACCCTTCAGCGGGCGACGGCCCCACAAGGCATTGCTCTCTCTTTCTCAGGCATCGTAACCCAATTACCAGCTGAGTGAATAATTGGCCGTTTTAAAGGAAATGAACCCCGGGATATTTTGGCTCAGTGAAGGAGACAAAGAAGGAAAATAAAATGTGTTTGAGAGACAGCGCTGGGGAGCGCTTTGAGAGACGGACTAGATTGACGAAACGTTTGGGGGGAAACAGAAGCTGGGTGGCCATCTGTCAGGAGGGCTTTGATTGTGTCTTCCTGCCGGGCAGAAGGGAGTCAGGCTGGATGAACTTTGGGGTTTCTCCAGCTCTATGATTTCACAAAACTCAGCCTTGCAAAGTGGACCATGTTGAATCCTGGATGCTTCCTTAAATTAAGCAGAGGCTGGATGGCCATCTGTTGGGAGGGTTTTTATTGTGTCTTCCTGCATCGCAAGGGGTTGGATTGGACAGCCCTTGGGGTCTCTCCCTTCTCTATGACTTTATGTTTTAGAGGCTGGGTGGCCATCTGTAAGGAGGGCTTTGATTGTGTCTTCCTGCAGAGGAAGGGGTTGGACTAGATGGCCCTTGGGGAGGCTGGATGGCCATCTGTAAGGAGGGCTTTGATTGTGTATTCCTGCAGAGGAAGGGGTTGGACTGGATGGCCCTTGGGATCTCTTCCATATGTTTTAGAGGCTGGATGGCCATCTGTTGGGAGGGTTTTTATTGTGTCTTCCTGCATCGCAAGGGGTTGGATTGGACAGCCCTTGGGGTCTCTCCCATCTCTATGATTCTATGTTTTAGAGGCTGGGTGGCCATCTGTAAGGAGGGTTTTGATTGTGTTTTCCTGCATAGCAAGGGGTTGGACTGGACAGCCCTTGGGGTCTCTCCCATCTATATGACTCCATGTTTCAGAGGGTGAATGGCCATCTGTAAAGAGGGCTTAGATTGTGCCTTCCTGCATAGCAGGGAGTTGGGCTGGAGAGCCTTTGGGGTCTTTCAATCTCTATGCTTCTATGTTTTAGAGGCTGGATGGCCATCTGTAAAGAGGGGTTTGATTGTGTTTTCCTGCATAGTGAGGGGTTCGACTGGACAGCCCTTGGGGTCTCTTCCATCAATAGGATTCTGTTTTAGAGGCTGGATGGCCATCTGTAAGGAGGGCTTTGATTATGTTTTCCTGCAGAGCAAGGGATTGGACTGGACAGCCCTTGGGGTCTCTTCCATATGTTTTAGAGGCTGGATGGCCATCTGTAAGGAGGGCTTTGATTATGTCTTCCTGCAGAGCAAGGGGTTGGACTGGATGGCCCTTGGGGTCTCTTCCATCACTATGATTCTATGTTTGAGAGGATGGATGGCCATCTGTAAGGAGGGCTTTGATTATGTCTTCCTGCAGAGCAAGGGGTTGGACTGGACGGCCCTTGGGGTCTCTTCCATATGTTTTAGAGGCTGGATGGCCATCTGTAAGGAGGGCTTTGATTATGTCTTCCTGCAGAGCAAGGGGTTGGACTGGACGGCCCTTGGGGTCTCTTCCATATGTTTTACAGGCTGGATGGCCATCTGTAAAGAGGGCTTTGATTGTGCCTTCCCTCATAGTAGGGGGTTGGACTGGATGGCCCTTGGGGGTCTCGCCTAACTTTTCTATGATCTTCCCAACTGGAGAGGAGCAAGGCATTTGGTACTCACATCTGGCGCCCGTGCTGGTCTTCGCGGGTGAGCACCCCTTCCTTCTCCATCAGCATTTGCCGGAAGGTCCCAACCTTCTGCCGGATCTCCTCTTCCGAATACCTGGAAGTCCAAGATGAGGGAGACAGGGAATGAGAGGCAGCCAGGGAGACTCCTTTCCCTTTGGCCACCTGTAAAGAGGGCTTTGATTGTGCTCGGCCATCCCCGAGCTACAAACATCCAACTTGTTAAGGACTCACTAGTAACAACTGGGCTGAGACAACAGAAAGTGAGAGACATTTGGTTAACAAGGATTTATGGGCCCATTGGCCTGGCTTCGGTGGTTTTCGAGGTTCATTAACTCTGAGTTATGGGCCCAGGTTCAACGGCAGGAAAGAAACCTGTTGTAAAGATCATCTGGGGTCAACCCACTAGGATTTATAGCCAGGTTGCAGTTCTCTGGGAGGTTTTTTTTTCTTTTGGACTGCAATTCCCATTTCCCATTAATCCTTTCTAGCTATACGCTGCCCCCTTGTGGCTGCATCTCAATATTGCATACATTCATCCTTAGAGGCCAGGAGCTAATCCTTTCTATTGATACACTGCACCCTTGTGGCTACATCTCAGCATTGCAAACATACATTCCTAGAGGCCAAGAGTAATCCTTTCTACCTATACACTGCCCTCTTGTGGCTGCATCTGAGCATTGCATACATACATCCCTAGAGGCCAAGAGCTAATCCTTTCTATCAATACACTGCATCCTTGTGGCTGCATCTCAGCATTGCATACATACATTCCTAGAGGCCAAGAGTAATCCTTTCTACCTATACACTGCCCCCTTGAGGCTGCACCTGAGAATTGCATACATACATTCCTTGAAGTCAGAAGCTAATCCTTTCTAGCTATATGCCGCCCCTTGTGGCTGCATCTGAGCATTGCATACATACATTCCTAGAGGCCAGGAGCTAATCCTTTCTATCAATACACTACATCCTTGTGGTTGCATCTCAGCATTGCATACATACATTCCTTGAGGCCAGAAGCTAATCCTTTCTATCTATACGCTGCCCCTTGTGGCTGCATCTGAGCCTTGCATACATACATTCCTAAAGGCCAAGAGCTAATCCCTTCTATCTATACGCTGCTCCTTGTGGCTGCATCTGAGCATTGCATACATACATCCCTAGAGGCCAGGAGCTAATCCTTTCTATCGATACACTGCCCCCATGTGGCTGGATCTGAGCATTGAGCCCATACGTTCCTAAAGGCCAATGGCTAATCCTTTCTATCTATACACTGCCTTCTCATGGCTGCACAAGAGCATTGCATACATTCATCTCTAGAGGCCAGGAGTTAATCCTTTCTATCTTTACACTGCCCTCTTGTGGCTGCATCTGAGCAATGCATAAATACATTCCTTGAAGCCAGAAGCTAATCCTTTCTAGCTATATGCTGCCCCTTGTGGCTGCATCTGAGCAATGCATAAATACATTCCTTGAAGCCAGAAGCTAATCCTTTCTAGCTATATGCTGCCACTTGTGGCTGCATCTCAACATTGCATACATTCATCCTTAGAGGCCAGGAGGTAATCCTTTCTATTGATACACTGCACCCTTGTGGTTGCATCTGAGCATTGCATCCATACATCCCTAGAGGCCAGGAGCTAATCCTTTCTATCAATACACTGCATCCTTGTGGCTGCATCTCAGCATTGCATACATACATTCCTTGAAGCCAGGAGCTAATCCTTTCTAGCTATACGCTACCCCTTGTGGCTGCATCTGAGCATTGCATACATACATTCCTAAAGGCCAAGAGCTAGTCCTTTCTATCTATACATTGCCCCCTTGTGGCTGCATCTGAGAATCGCATACATACATCCCTAGAGGCCAGGAGCTAATCCTTTCTATCGATACACTGCCCTCTCGTGGCTGCATCTGAGAATCACATACATTCATCTCTAGAGGCCAAGAGCTAATCCTTTCTATCTTTACACTGCCCTCTCATGGCTGCATCTCACCATTGCATACATACATCCCAAGAAGTCAAGAGCTAATCCTTTCTATCTTCAAGCTACCTTACAGTGATACTTTGATTTTTACATACATGTATTTTACATGTTTTATGACAATGCACATTTAAGCCGTGTCATGCACCACCTCAGAGAGAGTCACGTAAGAAATCTATTATTATTATTATTATTATTATTATTATTATTATTATTATTACATAGAGTGAGATACAAAGTGGTTCCCATTCAAAAATGGATTGGTCCGTACACTTTGTGTTTGGGATAGGTGCTGACAGGACAGCTGGGTGGCCATCTGTAAGGAGGGGTTTGATTGTGTTTTCCTGCATAGCGAGGTTGGACTGGACAACCCTTGGGGCAATTGGAATCCAGAACCATGGAAAGCTGGGCTCGAAACCTTGAGTAGATGCCCTGACCATGGTCACCACAGGCCTTTCCGACAGCCAATGGGAAGCCGCCAAGGCCCTGTCAATCACCTCCCGGCCGTGGCTGATAATGATTGGCAAAGGGCCGAGCCTTTCTTCTGGTTTTCCGAACCCATCGGGAGCACCCCAGGCTCCCTCCTAATGAAGGCATCAATAATTCCTTTTCATCTGACTTCAAACGGTGCCGGGCCACATGTTTTTTTTGGAGTGACTCATTACAGGCTCGAGCTCATAAGATACAAGGAGTAGGAAAAACAGATGCAGAAAGAAGAGGCTTTGGGGAGTCCAGTTCCTAGGAGATTTGGAGTCACTTTTCAGAACATGGGCGTTCGGATCCATTTCCAGATTACTCTGAAATCTGGACATTTTTCAGACTCTGCCTTTGTCTTTTAGGAAGTATTATTATTATTATTTGGTGGCCATCTGTCAGGAGGGATCGGATGGTGTCTTCCTCACAGCTGAAGGTGGTGGGACTGGATGTCCCTTGGGGTCCCTTTCAGCTATGGGATTCTATTATTATTATTATTATTATTATTAGAGCTTTGGTGGCCATCTGTCAGGAGGGATCGGATGGTGTCTTCCTCACAGCAGAAGGGGGTTGGACTGGATGGCCCTTGGGGTCCCTTTCAGCTATGGGATTCTATTATTATTATTATTATTATTATTATTATTATTATTATTAGAGCTTTGATGGCCATCTGTCAGGAGGGATCAGATGGTGCTTTCCTCATGGCAGAAGTGGGTGGGACTGGATGTCCTTTGGGGTCCCTTCCAGCTCTGGGATTCTATTATTATTATTATTATTATTATCAGAGTTTCAACGGCCATCTGTCAGGAGGGATCGGATGGTGTCTTCCTAATGGGGTGCCTTCCTAAGGGGATGGGACTGGATGTCCCTTGAGGGTCTCTTCCAGCTCTGGGATTCTATTATTATTATTATTATTATCAGAGTTTTAATGGCCATCTGTCAGGAGGGATCGGATGGTGTCTTCCTCATGGCTGAAGGGGATAGGACTGGATGTCCCTTGGGGGTACCTTCCAGCTCTGGGATCCTATTACTGTTTGTATTATTATTATTATTATTACTACTACTACTACTAGTAGTAGTAGAGTGTCAATGGCCATCTATGAGGAGGGATCGGATGGTGTTCTCCACACAGCAGAAGGGGGTTGGACTGGATGTCCCTTGGGGATCCTATTACTGTTTATATTATTATTATTATTATTAGCAGAAGTAGTAGTAGTAGTAGGAGTAATAGTAGCAATAGTAGTAGTAGAGCTTCAATGGCCATCTATGAGGAGGGATCGGATGGTGTCTTCCTCCTGGATGAAGGGGGTTGGACTGGATGTCCCTTGGGGTCCCTTCCAGCTCTGGGATCCTATTACTGTTTGTATTATTAKTAKTAGTAGTAGTAGTAGGAGTAGCAGTAGTARTAGTAATAGTAGTAGAGCTTCAATGGCCATCTATGAGGAGGGATCGGATGGTGTCTTCCTCCTGGCTGAAGGGGGTTGGACTGGATGTCCCTTTGGGGTCCCTCCCTTTCACCTTGAGGATTCTTTGATCGTATTTTTATTAAGGAGAGACTGGGTGGACATCTGTCAAGAGGGATTGGATGGTGTCTTCCTCCTGGCTGAAGGGGGTTGGACTGGATGTCCTTTTGGGGTCTCTCCCTTCCAACTCTGGGATTCTTTGTATTCTAATTAAGGAGAGACTGGGAGGACATCTGTCAGGAGGGATCGGATGGTGTCTTCCTTTATGGCAGAAATGGGGTTGGACTGGCTGGCCTTTAGGGGTCCCTTCGATCTGTAGGATGCTATCCCCTTCCTTCCTTCCTTCCTTCCTTCCTTCCTTCCTTCCTTCCTTGCCTCTCTTCCACATCAGGAGGGCATCCACAACATGAAAACAGTCTGTGGCTTTGAGATGTTTCAGGAGGCTTGTCAGATAAAAGGGAGCCAGCGGAGCGAGAGAAAGAGAGAGACAAGAAGAGAAGGCAAGAAGGAAGGGGCTGCCTCGTCGTTAAATCCTTGCCTTTTGAAATATACATCAAGATCCCATCGTTTTCGGGGGGAGGAAAAACCCGCCACCGAAGAAAAGCAAAAATATCGTATTTAGTGATGGCTTTGGATGACAACAACTGATTTTTTTTTAAACTACCCCTGATGTTTAATTCTGTTTCAATGTTTGTATATGAGTCTCCCTGTGGAGAAAAAAGGGGGGTAGAAATAACAACAACAACAACAACAACAACAACAACAACAACAACAACAACAACTTAAAATTTTGGTACAATCTTAAATGACTTTTTCAAACCTGGGCAACTCCAGGTACCCAAGCTAGTATGTATTTATGTGTGTATGTATATATGTATGTGTGTGTGTGTATATAAACATATATACTAGCCGTCCCCTGCCACGTGTTGTTGTGGCCCACTCTGTTGGTCATAGGGGTTCTGTGTGGGAGTTTTGGCCCAATTCTATCATTGGGGGGTACAGAATGCTCTGTGATTGTAGGTGAACTATAAATCCCAGCAACTACAACTCCCAAATGTCAAGATTCTATTTTCCCCAAACTCCACCAGTGTTCACATTTGGGCATATTGAGTATTCGTGTAGAGTTTGGTCCAGATCCATCATTGTTTGAGTCCACAGTGATTTCTGGATGTAGGTGAACTACAACTCCAAAACCAAAGGACACTGCCCACCAAACCCTTCCAGTATTTTCTGTTGGTCATGGGAGAACTGTGTGCCAAGTTTGGTTCAATTCCATTGTTGGTGGGGTTCAGAATGCTCTTTGATTGTAGGTGAACTAGAAATCCCAGCAACTACATCTCCCAAATGTCAAGATTCTATTTTCCCCAAACTCCACCAGTGTTCACATTTTTATTTATATAGACTAGCTGTCCCCTGCCATGCATTACTGTGGCCCACATGGGGGTTCTGTGTGGGAGGTTTGGCCCAATTCTATCGTTGATGGGTTCAGAATGCTCTGTGGTTGTAGGTGAACTACAAATCCCAGCACCTAAAACTCCCAAGTGTCAAGATTCTATTTTCTCCAAACTCCACAAGTGTTCACATTTGGGCATATTGAGTATTTGTGCCAAGTTTGGTCCAGATCCATCATTGTTTGAGTCCACAGTGATCTCTGGATGTAGGTGAACTACAACTCCAAAACCAAAGGACACTGCCCACCAAACCCTTCCAGTATTTTCTGTTGGTCATGGGAGAACTGTGTGCCAAGTTTGGTTCAATTCCATCGTTGGTGGGTTCAGAATGCTCTTTGATTGTAGGTGAACTATAATTCCCAGCAACTACAACTCCCAAATGTCAAGTCTATTTTCCCCAAACTCCACCAGTGTTTACATTTGGGCATATTGAGTATTCGTGCCAAGTTTGGTCCAGATCCATCATTGTTTGAGTCCACAGTGCTCTCTGGATGTAGGTGAACTACAACTCCAAAACCAAAGGTCACTGCCCACCAAACCCTTCCAGTATTTTCTGTTGGTCATGGGAGATCTGTGTGCCAAGTTTGGTTCAATTCCATTGTTGGTGGGGTTCAGAATGCTCTTTGATTGTAGGTGAACTATACATCCCAGGAACTACAACTCCCAAACAACAAGTGAAGGACATACATTGGGTTGTTAGGTGTCTTGTGTCCAAATTTGGTGTCAATTTGTTCAGTGGTTTTTGAGTTCTGTTAATCCCACAAACGAACATTACATTTTTGTTTATATAGATATGAATCCGAGGGTTAGAAGTTACTTTAAGAACCATCCAATCCAATCCCTGTCTGCCAAGCAGGAAAAGCACAATCCAAGCACTCCCGACAGATGGCCACGCACCCTCTCCTTAACAACAACAACAACAACAGCAATAATAATAGTAGAACTATAGAATCCCTTCCAGGTTTCCCCCTCCGTTTCGAAGGAGCTCTCCAAGGTGCTGAACTCAATTTCTAAATGGATCCGGTACCTTGGAGAGCTCTTGTAAAAATAGCCCAAATCTGCGCCACCGACACAATTATTCCGCCCATTAACTGCATTCCCAGAAACCTCCAGGTCATCTCTTTTGGGGTTTCAAATAGGCCAGAGGGAAGGTCTCAGAATGCATACATACACGCCTAGAAAAAAGCCCATTTGGATGGCAAAACGTGCCATTGCCTTCCCTAAAATGCAAGGATGTAAGGAAGAGAAAGGAGAGAAAGTATGAGGGAAAGAAAGGAAAGAAAGGGAAAATGGGATTGGGAAAGAAAAGGGGGTGAATAAGGGAAGAGAAGAAGGGGGAAGAAGGGAGAAAGAAGCAAAGGGAGGGAGAAGGAAGAGAAAGGAAGGGAATGGTACAAGAAAGGGGAAAAACGAAGGAAGGGAAGAGAAAGGAAGAGACGAAAGAAAGAAAAAAAGAAAAAGAAGGGAAGAGAAATTACAAGGGAGAAGGAAGCAAATGGAGGGTGGGAAGGAAGAGAAAGGAAGGGAATGGCACAAGAAAGGGGAAAAAAGAAGGAAGAGAAGAGAAAGGAAGGGAAGAAAGAATGGATGAAGGAAGGGAGAAAGAAAGGAAGAAAGAAAGAAGGAAAGGGAAAGAAGGAAGAGAAAAAGAGAAAGGAAAGGGAAGAAAGGGGAAAAAAGAAGGAAGAGAAAGGGAAGAAAGAAGGGACGAAGGGAGGGAGGGAAGAAAGAAAGAAATAAAAAGAAGGAAAGTAGATGGAAGGGGGAAGGAAAAAAGGAAAGGACGAAAAGTGTCAGAAAGGAAATAAGAGAAAGAAGGGAGAGAAAGGAAAGGAAGAAAGAAGGGTCAAAGGAAGGGGGGAAGAAAAAAGAAAGGAATAGAAGTGGAGAGGAATGAGGGAAAGAATGAAGGAAGAGAAGGGGAGAAAAAGGAAGGAAAGAAAGGACAAAGGAAGGAAGGGAAGGAAGAAAAAGAAAGGGTGCGAAACAAAAGGTGTAAGAAAGGGAAAAGAGAAAAAGAAGGCAGGAGAAAGGAAAGGAATAAAGAAAGGGTGAAGGAAAGAAGGTAAAAAGAAAGAAAAAGAAAGAAAAGAAGAGCACAGAAAGAAAAAATGGCAGAAGGTGTAAGAAAGGAAAAAAGAGAAAGAAGGGAAGAGAAAGGAAAGGAAGAAAGAAGGGACAAAGAGAGGGAGGGAGGGAGGGAAGGAGGGAAGAAAGAAAGAAAGAAAGAAAGAAAGAAAGAAAGAAAGAAAGAAAGAAAGGGGAGAGAAAGGAGGGAAAGAAGGAAGGAAGGGAGGAGGAGGGAGGGAGGAAGGAAGAAGGAAGGAAGGAAGGAAGGAAGGAAGGAAGGAAGGAAGGAAGGAAGGAAGGAAGAGGAGAGGAGAGGAAAGAGGAGGAAGAAAAAAAGGGAGGGAGGGAAGAAAGAAAAAAGGGATGAGAAAGGAAAGGTTTAAGAAAGGAAAAAAGAGTAAGACGGGAAGAGAAAGGAAAAGAAAAAAGAAGGGGCAAAGGAAGAAAGGAAGAAAGAAAAAGAAGGGAAGAGAATGGAAAGAAAGAGGGTGGAAGATGTAACAAAGGAAAAAGAGAAAGAAGGGAAGAGAAAGGTAAGGAAGAAAGAAGGGACAAAGAGAGGGAGGGAGGGAAGAAAGAAAGAAAGAAGAAAGGGAGAGGAAAGGGAAGGAGAGGAAGGAAGGAAGGAAGGAAGGAAGGAAGGAAGGAAGGAGAGGAAGGAAGGAAGGAAAGAAAGGACAAAGGAAGGGAGGGAAGAAGAAAAAAGAGGATGAGAAAGGAAATGTGTAAGAAAAGAAAAAAGAGAAAGACGGGAAGTGAAAGGAAAGGAATAAAGAAGGGGCAAAGAAAGAAAGAAAGAAAGAAAGAAAGAAAGAAAGAAAGAAAGAAAGAAAGAAAGAAAGAGAAGGGAACGGAAAGAAAGAGGGCGGAAGGTGTAAGAAAGGAAAGCAAGGGAGGAATTCAACCCTGGTTTGAAAGTCTTATTTCCTGTTTCCTTGGGAGGTCCTTCTCTACCCCAGAAATCTTGTTTTTGCGGCACAAACGATGTCCAATTGATGATGCAATCCTTGAAAAACGAGAGACAAATGTGCTGCGGGATGATGTCCCTCGTGCAAAAACCAAGTTTTTGGAAGCGTAATAAACCATTTCCCTAACCAATAAGGAAATGACACTGATAACCCAGGAACGGAAATTGTGTTGGATGGTGAGATTGCCATTGCGCATCATGCTCGTTCTCGATGCGAGACTGGGCACCGGGAAGTGAGCAGATGGCCCCTTCTCCCATGAGCCTCTGGGCTTCTCTTCCGCGATTGATGTCCAGGTGGAAGGAGATCAAAAGGAGGAGGCTCTGAATCATCAAGGAATGGGCCGCTTCCTCCGCTGTAGCGCTCTGTGGGGAGCGCCGATGCGCAGCGGCACACTGAAGCCACGCGCCAATTAAATCCACCACATCCTGCCCATTGGGCGGCCCTTTTCCTCACAACTCCTGCCGCAAGGAAGCTGCGCATTTCAGACTTACTTAATAGAAGTAAAAATATGTATGTGTGTCCACTTACACAGATAAGCTCTTGTCTCCACAAACAACTACAGATCCCATTATTCAGGAGACACCAATGGCCTTCCTTCCAATGGCATTGCAGGTTATAGTGAGCGCCATGAACATGTCCAAGTCCTCCACCAACACCATACTGCCCTCTACTCAAGTGAAGGCTTTCATGCAGGGACAATTCCAGCCTAGATTTTATGTGTTTCCTCCATCACAGGCATCCCAGTGTTCCTCTCTCCCTCCACTAGTGTGGAATTTGCATGACTCCACCCACTGCCTCTCCCTTATTAACCATTTCCTACATTTCATCCTCAATTTTATGTGTTTCCTCCACCACAGGCATCCCAGTGTTCCTGACTCTCTCCACTGGTGTGGAATTTGCATGACTCCACCCACTGCCTCTCCCTTATTAACCATTTCCTACATTTCATCCTCAATTTTATGTGTTTCCTCACATCCCACTGTTCTTGACCCTCTCCACTGGTGTGGAATTTGCATTACCCCCATCCACTACCTCTCCCTTATTAATCTTTTCCTACATTTCATCCTCAATTTTATGTGTTTCCTCCACTACAGGCATCCCAGTGTTTCTGACTCTCTCCATTGGTGTGGAATTTGCAAGACTGCACCCACTGCCTCTCCCTTATTAACCCTTTCCTACATTTCATCCTCAGTTTAATGTGTTTCCTCCACCATAGGCATCCCAGTGTTCCTGACTCTCTCTACTGGTGTGGAATTTGCATGACCCCACCCACTGCCTCTCCCTTATTAACCCTTTCCTACATTTCATCCTCAGTTTTATGTGATGCTTCCACCACAGGCATCCCAGTGTTTCTGACTCCATTGGTGTGGAATTTGCAACTTTCCTCTCCATTGGTGTGGAATTTGCATCACCCTGCCCACTGCCTCTCCCTTATTAACCCTTTCCTACATTTCATCCTGTTTTATGTGTCGTCTAAGGGCTGAGAAGGGCAGTATACAAATATAGTAAATAAATAAATAAATAAATAAATAAATAAATAAATGTGTTTCCTCCAACACAGGTATCCCAG
Organism: Anolis sagrei ordinatus; assembly: GCF_025583915.1. Classification (NCBI taxonomy): domain Eukaryota; kingdom Metazoa; phylum Chordata; class Lepidosauria; order Squamata; family Anolidae; genus Anolis; species Anolis sagrei. The sequence continues at coordinate 2,716,544 of NW_026844589.1, read as the reverse complement.
TGTTTCTGACTCTCTCCATTGGTGAGATTTGGATGACCCCGCCCACTGCCTCTCCCTTAACCCTTTCCTATTATTTTCTATTGCACACAGGAAACAGAGGAATTGATCAGCAACTGAACTGAGTAAGAAACACTGGGATGTCTGTGGTGGAGGAAAGACATAAAATCTAGGATGAAATTGTCCCTGGATGTCTTCATTTGGGTGGTGAGCAGTGATGAGCAGTATGGTGTTTGTGGAAGACATTTGCAAGACTCTTGTACATGTTTACCACGCTCTGTCATTGGAGGGACATTGGTGTCTCCTGCGTAGTGGAAACCACAGCTGTTTGTGGAATGGAACGGATGGATTACTGGAACGTGGCCATAGAGGCCGAAACACTCACAGCAACCCAGTCTCGAAATGCCTCACATCCCGACTCACCCTTGTTCCTCCATCATCTCCTGGAGTTCCATGCATTTCAGCTCCACCCGCCGCTTGCGCTCGTGGTCCAGGATCTCCCGGTGGGCCTTCTTCACCAGGCCGGGCTCTGCCAGCCGCACCTCCTCTTCCGCTTTGTGCCAAGTCCCCGAGGCGCCGGGCTGGGAGAAGCCATTGGAGGCCTCCTGCGGAGAAGGCGTCCTCGCCGTCCCGTTGTTGTTGTTGCTGTTGCAAGCCGCCATGGAGGCAGAGGGGCACCCGGGTCTGGGCCTGGAAGGGAAACGGGGAAACGCACAACACAAAATTTTATTTCCGCACCACACAACAAGAGACACATGCAGGAGGACACGATCCACATTGGGCCTTTGGGCACACACAGAAATGAAGTGCAAAGATGCAGAACGGGTGACGCATGGCTCGACAACCATCCATGCGAAAAAGGTCTTGGAGCCTTCGTGGACAACAAGTTGAACGTGAGCCAACAGTGTGATGCAGCAGCTTTAAAAGCCAACGGGATTTTGGGCTGCATCAAAAGGAGTAGAGCCAAGTTTCCCCCATTGTTCCTCTGTCTTGGAATGCAAGAAAAATCCGGATTATGGCAGTATCGCCAACATCAATGTTTATTACAGATTGGGTGACGCGTGGCTCGAGAGCAGTACGTGTGAAAAAGATCTTGGAGTCCTCGTGGACAACAAGTTAAACATGAGCCAACAATGTGATGCAGTGGCGGCAAATGTGGCGGCAAAAAAAGCCAATGGGATTTTGGCCTGCATCAATAGGAGCATAGTGTCTACATCTAAGGAAGCAATGCTACCCCTCTATTCTGCTTTGGTTAGACCACATCTGGAATATTGTGTCCAAAGAGAGATATTGACAAACTGGAATGTGTCCAGAGGAGGGCGACTAAAATGATCAAGGGTCTGGAGAACAAGCCCTATGAGGAGCGGCTTAAGGAGCTGGGCATGTTTAGCCTGAAGAAGAGAAGGCTGAGAGGGGATATGATAGCCATGTATAAATATGTGAGAGGAAGCCACAGGGAGGAGGAGGGAGCAAGCTTGTTTTCTGCTTCCTTGGAGACTAGGATGCAAGGGAACAATGGCTTCAAACTACAAGAGAGGAGATTCCATCTGAACATTAGGAAGAACTTCCTGACTGTGAGAGCCGTTCAGCAGTGGAACTCTCTGCCCCGGAGTGTGGTGGAGGCTCCTTCTTTGGAAGCTTTTAAGCAGAGGCTGGATGGCCATTTGTCAGGGGTGATTTGAATGCAATATTCCTGCTTCTTGGCAGAATGGGGTTGGACTCGATGGCCCAGGAGGTCTCTTCCAACTCTTTGATTCTATGATTCTATTAGAACCACTCAAAGAACAATAGAAGGCTAGCTTGTAGGCCTTTTTAGGACTCGCCAGCCCCTTGGACATTTCCTGAATTTCCATAATCCACTCAAGAATGCATTGTATTCCTTGTACTGCCTCCCTCTCTCCTGATTCGCTGAAGCACCGAGGYGCCCGAAGCCCTGTGATTGGCCCAGACACGCAGCAGAAGCCTTGTGATTGGCCCAGGCGCTCGAGARGCRGCCGAGCCTCMTCCCAGCTGTTGAAGCGCCAGCCAATCACCTTCAAGCGGACGGCGGGGAGCGGGAAGAATGCATTGTATTCCCTTGTCCCGCCTCCCTCTCTCTTGATTCGCTGAAGCGCCGAGGCGGCCGAAGCCCTGTGATTGGCCCAGGCATGTAGCAGAAGCCTTGTGATTGGCCCAGGCGCTCAAGAGGCGGCCGAGCCTCCTCCCAGCTGTTGAAGCGCCAGCCAATCACCTTCAAGCCGGGCAGAGGGCGGGGAGCGGGAGATTCAAACCAGACAACTCTGTTTTTCTATAAAAATGGCTTTTATTTGTACTTATGCATGCTTAGCTTGGCGAAATATTGCTGTTTTGCATCCTTTTCAKCTGAATCGCAATAAAATGATCTCGGTGGTGTTTCCTTCAACTTTGGTGAGATTTCTCCCCTTCAGGGCCAGGCCCTTTTAAATTCCACCATGATTTCACAACCATAACATTATTTTTGTTGCTACTCCATAATTGTCATTTTGCTATGTAAATATCTGATATACAGGATGTATTTGCTACTGTAAACCGCTTTGAGTCGCCCGAGGGCTGAGGAAAGCATTATATAAATGGAGTAAATAAATAATAAATAAATTCATACACTGGACCAAATTGCTGGGATTTATAGTTCCCCTACAATCAAAGAGCATTCTGAATTCCAACCAATGATGGAATTGAACTAAACGTGGCACACAGAACTCCCATGACTAACAGGAAATACTGGAAGGGTTTGGTGGGCACTGACCTTGAGTTTGGGAGTTGTAGTTCACCTACATCCAGAAAGCATTGTAGACTCAAACAATGATGGTTCTGGACCAAACGTGGCACAAATACTTGGGCGATATAGAGCTTAACATTTGGGAATTGTAGTTGCTGGGATTTGTAGTTCACCTACAATCAAAGAGCATTCTGAATTCCAACTAACGATGGGATTGAACTAAACGTGGCACACAGAACTCCTATGACCAACAGGAAACACTGAAAGCGTTTGGTGGGCATTGATCTTGAGTTTGGGAATTATAGTTCACCTACATCCAGAGAGCACTGTGGACTCAAACAATGATGGATCTGGACCAAACTTGGCACAAATACTCAATATGCCCAAATGTGAACACTGGTGGAGTTTGGGGGATATAGACCTTGACATTTGGGAGTTGTAGTTTCTGGGATTTGTAGTTCACCTACAATCAAAGAGCATTCTGAACCCACCCCCCAATGGATGTGCACCAGCTTGGCATACTACATGGCCAACGTTGAATACTGGTGGGGTTGGGGAGGGCTGTTTTTGAATTCTGAGAGCTGTAGTTCACCAACACCAAAAAGGATGCAGAAGAGAAGGTTGAGAGGAGACATGAATGCCATGTATAGATATGTGAAAGGACATTATCAAGAAGAGGGAGCAAGCTTCCTTTCTCTTGCCCTGGAGACTAGGACTCAATGGAGCCATAGGTTCAAATTACAGGAAAGGAGAACATTAGGAAGAATATTCTAACTCCAAGAGCTATTCAGCAGTGGAACTCCCTGCCTTGAGCTTCTGGTGGAAGCTCCTTCTTTGGAGGCTTTTGAATAGAGGCTGGGTGGCCATCTATCAGGGGTGCTTTGAATGCAATTTTCCTGCTTCTTGGCAGAAAGAGGTTGGACTGGATGATGGCCCACCAGGCTTCTTCCAACTCTAGGATTCTATGATTCTAAGAGGTATTCAACAGTGGAACTCCCTGCCTTGGAGTCTGGTGGAAGTTCCTTCTTTGGAGGCACTTAAACAGAGGCTGGATGGCCATCTGTTAGGGGTACTTTGATTGTGCTTTTCCTGCCTGGCAGTGTGAGGTTGGACTAGATGGCCCATGTGGTCTCTTCCAACTCTAGGATTCTATGATTCTAAAAGGTATTCAACAGTGGAACTCCCTGCCTTGGAGTCTGGTGGAAGCTCCTTCTTTGGAGGCATTTAAACAGAGGCTGGATGGCCATCTGTTGAGGAAGCTTTGATTGTGTGTTTCCAGAATGGCAGTGTGAGGTTGGGCTAGATGGCCCATGTGGTCTCTTCCAACTCTAGGATTCGGCGATTCTGTGACACTACAGTAGAGCTTTCCAAAGCTTTCACGCTTCTCGTTGCCTTCCTGTGTTAAGAGTTCAAGTTCATCTCATCCATTCCGCACCCTGTGAGCATTCGTTTGCATCCTTTCACGACACGGTCATTCAGATTGACTAGCAATCTGGAGGTGGAACCAAACCCTTTAGGAGACTTTCATATCTTGGTGCAGAGAGAGAGAACGGAGGGATATGGCTCCATCTCTCCCGTTCTGGCACAAGCGCTCTTCTCTCCCACCTCCATTAAGAGGCTGATTGCTTAATTACAAGTTCCCGATCGGCGGGGCTCGTCAGCGCCAAAGCCGAGGCAGCTGTATTTATATTTCCCCTCGGTGCTTAAGTGCTCCTTCAGAATTAGGTAGGCATTACCTCCGAGAGGTGTTATGCCACACAGACCTGGCAGCGCTGGTCATGTGCCACCGACAGGGAATGCGCCTTGTCGGGTCATCCAAAGGGGAATGGAAGGCAGGCAAACAAAGGGTGAGGAATGAATGAGATGAACTTGATCTCTTAACACAGGAAGGCAACGACGGCTATCCCATTATTTATGTATTTATTTATTTACCATATTTATATACCTCCTCTCTCAGCCTGCAGGCAAGGATACTAAGGATACTACTAATACTATTAAATGATACATAGCCGTTTAGAGTCTCCTTGTGGGTATAAATAAACATAGAATCATAGAATCATAGAGTTGGAAGAGACCTCATGGGTCATCCAGTCCAACCCCATTCCACCAAGTAGCAGGAATGTTGCATTCAAAGCACCCCTGACAGATGGCCATCCAGCCTCTGTTTAAAAGCTTCCAAAGAGGGAGCCCCTACCACACGCCGAAGCAGAGAGTTCCACTGCTGAACAGCTCTCACAGTCAGGAAGTTCTTCCTCATGTTCAGATGGAATCTCCTTACTACTATTACTAGTAGTAAAGGTAAAGGTGTTCCCCTGAGGTTGGTGTTCATCTCCATTTTTAAGCCGATGAGCTGGTGTTGTCCATAGACACCTCCAAGGACATGTGGCCAGCATGACTGCATGGAGCGTCATTACCTTCCGCAGAAGCGGTACCTATTGATCTACTCACATTTGCATGTTTTTGAACTGCTAGGTTGGCAGAAGCTGGGGTTACCAATGGGAGCTCACTCTGTCCCACGGATTTGAACTGCTGACCTGGTCAGCAAGTTCAGCAGCTTAGAAGTTTAAGCCGCTGTGCCACTGTGGCCCCAAGATATGGATAATATAATATAATATAATATAATATAATATAATATAATATAATATAATATAATATAATATAATATATACTCTCTCTCTCTCTCTCTCTCTCTCTCTCTCTCTCTCTATATATATATATAGAATATAATAATATAAGGTTATAATAGAATAGCTGGTGCTATCCATAGACACCTCCGAGGTCATGTGGCCAGCATGACTGCATGAAGTGCCGTTACCTTTCCACAGCTGCGGTACCTATTGATCTACTCACATTTGCATGTTTCTGAACTGCTAGGTTGGCAGAAGCTGGGGCTAACAACGGGAGCTCACTCTGTCCCACAGATTTGAACTGCTGACCTTCTGGTCAGCAAGTTCAGCAGCTTAGCAGTTTAACCCGCTGCGCCACTGCGGCCCCAATATATGGATAATATAATATAAATATACTATACTATACTATAATATATATAAAGATAATATAATAATATAAGGCTATAATAGAATATCTGGTGTTGTCCATAGACACCTCCGAGGTCATGTGGCCAGCATGACTGCATGAAGCGCTGTTACCTTCCCACAGCTGTGGTACCTATTGATCTACTCACATTTGCATGTTTTTGAACTGCTAGGTTGGCAGAAGCTGGGGTTACCAATGGGAGCTCACTCTGTCCCACGGATTTGAACTGCTGACCTGGTCAGCAAGTTCAGCAGCTTAGAAGTTTAAGCTGCTGTGCCACTGTGGCCCCAAGATATGGATAATATAATATAATATAATATAATATAATATAATATAAATATACTCTCTCTCTCTCTCTCTCTCTCTATATATATCTCTCTATATATATATATAGAATATAATAATATAAGGTTATAATAGAATAGCTGGTGCTATCCATAGACACCTCCGAGGTCATGTGGCCAGCATGACTGCATGAAGTGCCGTTACCTTTCCACAGCTGCGGTACCTATTGATCTACTCACATTTGCATGTTTCTGAACTGCTAGGTTGGCAGAAGCTGGGGCTAACAACGGGAGCTCACTCTGTCCCACAGATTTGAACTGCTGACCTTCTGGTCAGCAAGTTCAGCAGCTTAGCAGTTTAACCCGCTGCGCCACTGCGGCCCCAATATATGGATAATATAATATAAATATACTATACTATAATATAATATATACAAAGATAATATAATAATATAAGGCTATAATAGAATATCTGGTGTTGTCCATAGACACCTCCGAGGTCATGTGGCCAGCATGACTGCATGAGTGTCATTACCTTCCCACAGCTGCGGTACCTATTGATCTACTCACATTTGCATGTTTATGAACTGCTAGGTTGGCAGAAACTGGGGCTAACAATGGGAGCTCACTCTGTCCCACGGATTTGAACTGCTGACCTAGTCAGCAAGTTTAGCAGCTTAGCAGTTTAACCTGCTGCGCCACTGCGGCTCCAATATATGGATAATATAATATAAATACTATACTATAGATCGATAGATAGATAGATAGTATAATAATATAAGGCTATAATAGAATAGCTGGTGTTGTCCATAGACACCTCCGAGGTCATGTGGCCAGCCTGACTGCATGAAGTGCTGTTACCTTACCACAGGTGCAGTACCTATTGATCTACTCACATTTGCATGTTTTCAAACTGCTAGGTTGGCTGAAGCTGGGGCTAATAGCTTACTACTACTACTACGACTGATAATAATAATGATGATGATGATGATGATAATAATAATAATAATAGGAGACCCCCAATGCCAGGAGCCTAAATGCACCAGATTCTGTCTAATATTGGATTCAAATGTGAGGAAAAGAGATTCCACCTGTTTCGGCTGCTCAATAGCGGAATATGTTCATAGAATCATAGAATCAAAGAGTTGGAAGAGACCTCATGGGCCATCCAGTCCAACCCCATTCTGCCAAGAAGCAGGAATATTGCATTCAAATCACCCCTGACAGATGGCCATCCAGCCTCTGTTTAAAAGCTTCCAAAGAAGGAGCCTCCACCACACTCCGGGGCAGAGAGTTCCACTGCTGAACGGCTCTCACAGTCAGGAAGTTCTTCCTCATGTTCAGAGGAATCTCCTCTCTTGTAGTTTGATGTTGCCACCTTGGAGTCCACCTCTGAAGGCTCTTAAGCAGAGGCCAGATGGCCATCTGTCAGGAGGGCTTTGATGGTGTCTTCCCGCCTGGCAGAAGTTATTTCGACTGGATCCCTTCTGACTCTAGTGGACTATATGCCTGGGGAGTGTGGCAGAGTTCCTTTCTCTGGAGGTTTATCTGGCTGGCCATCTGTCAGGAGGGCTTGGATGGTGCCTTCCTCCCTGGCAGAATAGGCTTGGATTGGGTTTCGACCCCAACTTTATGTTTCTACAACATGTAGAATTTGACACCCGAGAAGGGAAACCCTCCCTTGGCGCGTTGCCCCTTGGATGGGCTGGAGGCGGTTGTGTACCACCTCTGGTGCTGCGTTGCTAGGAGACGCTCCAGGGAGGGAGGCGGTTGCTAGGAGACGCTCCAGGGAATGGACCGCCTGGCAGGAGCATCCCTGAAGGGAAGCCCCGGGCCTGATTCAACACCATGAAGAGGAGGAGGAGGAGGAGAAGGAGGAGGAGGAGAACCGAACCACCAACTTCTCTAACGTCTTAAGGGTTGGGGCCTTCTCCTTCATCCCTCTTTGGGTGTCACATCCTTCTTCTCCTTCCTCAGATCAAGGCCCAAGTTCTCATTGGGGCCTAAAACTCACAGGGTTTTCTCTTCGTTAGGCTTCTTGCATGATGATGAAGGCTTCAGAGCCTCCACCAAACGCAGGAATGGAGTCAGGCAGCATCCAAACCAGCCCTCTGTCTCTAAAGCAGTACATTAAGCAAGGTAAGGGACAGCTCTCCCTGCCCAGAACGATAGGTATGGGCAAACTCTGGCCCGCGGGCCGGATGTGGCCCCTTGGGCTCTTTTCTCATGCCCTCTTCTCTTTCACCATCCTATCCTTCCTTCCTTCTCTCTTTCTTTCCTTCCTTCCTCCCTTAGCTCCCTCTTTCTCCTTCCATCCCTCATTCCTTCCTTTCCATCCTTTCGCCCTTCCTTCCCTCTTTCCTCTTATCTCTTTCCTTCCTTCTGTCCCTCCCTCCCTCCTTCTCTTTTGTCTTTCCTTCTTTCTCTCTTTCCTCCCTCCCTTCATTCCCTTCCACCCTTCCTTCCATCTTTCTCTTCCTCGCTTCCTTCTCTCTTTCCTTCCTCCTCCGCTTCCACACTTTTGTCCTTCCTTCCTTCTCTCTTTCCTCCCTCCCGCCTTCCCTCTCTCCTTCCTTCTCTTTTGTCTTTCCTTCCCTCTTCCCTCCCTCCCTCCATTCCCTTCCACCCTTCCTTCCATCTTTCTCTTCCTCACTTCCTTCCTTCTCTCTTTCCTTCCTCCTAAGCTTCCACACTTTTGTCCTTCCTTCCTTCCCTCTTTCCTCCCTCCCACCTTCCCTCTCTCTTTTTCCATCTTCCACCCTCCCTTTTGTCTTTCCTTCCTTCACCCCTTCCATTTCCTTCCACCCTTCCTTCTTTCTCTTCCTCCCTTCCTTACTCCTCTTTCCTTCCTCCTTCCCTTCCACCCTTTCATCCTTCCTTCCTTCTTCCCTCTCTCTTTCTCCTTCCTTCCTTCAATCCCTCCTTCCTTCCCTTCCTTCCTTCCTTCTCTTTCCTTCCTCCTTCCCTTCCACCCTTCTCCTTCCTCCCCCTTCCCTTCCTTTCTCCTTCCTTCCTTCCTTCCTTCCTTCCTTTCCTTCCTTCCCTCCCTTTGTCTTTCCTTCCTTCCTCCTTCCTCCCTCCCCTCCTTCCTTCCTTCTTCTCCCTCCCTCCCTCCCTTATTTCTCTCTTTCCTTCCTCCTTCCCTTCCACCCTTCCATCCTTCCTTCCATCCCCCTTTCCTCCTTCTCTCTCTTTCTACTTCCTTCCCTTTTGTTTTTCCACAGCAGTGGGTCCCAACATGGGTCCAGCAATTGGCCCTAAAGGCATTTTTTCCTCTGTCCCAGCAGGTATCAAGCGGTTGTATCAGCAGCAAGAGCTCTGCGACGTCACCTTGGTAGCCGAAGGGAAAAGATTCCCTTGCCACAGGTGGGTGGAACCCAGAGTCATACACTAGAACTACTAGCAAAATTGGTCCTGGGGTTCTCTTCCAACTCTAGAATCCGACGATCCAGAGTGGGTTAACCCACCGCTATAAAAGAACAACACTTGATCATAGCCAAAAAGCACTACGCCGACGATGTGGTAATTCTGTCACAGACACCCATTGGCCTAAGATGAGCCCAAAGATTTGCTATTGCCAGCAAGAGTATCTTACAAGTAATCCCCAGAAAACTAAGACTTTCGCTTTGGGCAATCATCCCAGATCCAAAAAGTGGCAGCTACTAGGAAATAAGATCCATAGGTCTGTAGATTTAAGTGCTTAGGGGTGGGAATCCTCAGTCAAGTGCTGGTAGGCCTGTCAGGCTCAAACATCACTCACTAAATGAAGCTCATGTTTATGACGTTGTCTCCAGACTTCGGTCACTTCTACCACCTCTTTTCCTCTTGTTCCCGACAGGACGCTCCTGGCCTCCGTCAGCCTCTACTTCCAGCGCATGTTCTCCAGCACCTTCCGGGAATCTCGGGAGAGCGAGATTGTGCTCATGGATTTGCCTGCCACTTCCCTCCAGACCCTGCTGGGTTACGTCTACACAGGAGCGCTGCCCTTCCAGGAACAAGAGGCGGAAGAACTCTTCGCAGCGGCCAGCAGGCTCCAAATAGCGTCCGCACTCGAGGTTATCACCAGGTACTTCCCTAGACACTCTTTGGCTGTGGATGCAGCATAGAATCACACTGCTTTTTTTTCACCGCTCTTGGATCGTGTTCAGCTTGTGGTCAACTAAGACTCCTAGATCCCTTTCCCAGGGGGCTGTTTCCAAGCCAAGTGTCATCCATCCTATACTTGTGCATTTTTATTTTGTCAGTGTAGTACAGTAGAGTCTCGCTTATCCGACCTTCACTTATCCGACATTCCGTCTTATCCGACGCTCTTATCTGACGCTCCTCTTTTCCTCCAGCACTTCCCCTTCAATTAAAGGCATGCTTCCCAACTCTCTCTCCATTCCCAATAAGTGGAAAAGGAAAGACTAGGAGGAGGAGGAGGAGGAGAGGAAAGGCAGAAAAGAGGCAGGACCGGAAGCAGAAGCGTCCTCCCTCCTTCCCTTTGTGATTTTCACGCTCCTCTTCCGCATCCAGGCACTTCCTGCTGGGTCCATCAACCCCCGGGGCATTGCCTTGCCTTAACTCTTTGAGTCCCTGTTGTTAGTATTCTAGGTGTCAAATGGGTAACAGTAGGAGACTCCGTATTATCCGACATTTTTGTTTATTTGACATTCCATCTTATCTGATGCTTCCCTTTTCCTCCAGCGTTTCCCTTTCAATTAAAGGAGCACATTTCCCCAACTCTCTCTCCATTCCCAATAAGTGAAAAAACCCAAGACACGGAGGAGGAAAGGGGGGAAAGAGGTAGGACCGGAAGTGGAAGCATCCTCCCTCTTTCCCTCTGTGATTTCCACTCCTCTTCCACGTCCGGGCACTTCCTGCTGGGTCCATCAAGCCCCGGGGTGATGCCTTGCCTTAACTCTTTGAGTCCCTGTTGTTAGTATTCTAGGTGTCTAGTGCCATGTCAGATGAGTAACAGTTGGAGTCTCCGTATTATCCAACATTTTCGTTTATCCGACCTTCCGACAGTCTATTTACGTCGGATAAGTGAGACTCTCCTGTACCTGATATTCTTTCCTGTTGAAATCCAAAACAATGATAAGGAAGCTGCTCACCAACATGGTCACTTCCCAACATGGTCACTCTCTGTATCTGGTCTGTGTATCCAGTATGGTTCTCTGTATCCAGTCTCCGTATCCAGTGTTGGTCTCTGTATCCGGTCTTCCTATCCATATTTAGATGGTGCTTTTGCTGTTTTGTTTCTATGGCAGGTTCTTCAGAGGGAGGATTTCCGTCTGGAACTGCCTGGAGCTCTATGTCCTGGCACATTCCCATAACCACCGTCCTCTTCTTCGCCCGGCCTCCCACCACGTTGCCATCCATTTCGATCAAATCTCAGAGTTTCCTGCTTTCCAGGCCTTGGACTTTAGTGTCCTGATGAGCATCATAGTCTTGGATAGCTTAGCCGTGGAGTCTGAAATGATCGTGTACCGTGCCGTGCGCCGGTGGGTCATGCACCGCCAGGCCGAGCGGTTGCCGAAGCTGCCTTTTCTGATGGACCAAGTCCGCCTTGCGCTGCTGAGCCCCAAGGAACTCGTTGAGGTCCGTGCCGAAATGGAAGAGTCGTACGAAAGTG
>NW_026844589.1:2682376-2699876 GCF_025583915.1 Anolis sagrei ordinatus | reverse complement strand
ATAGAGAGAGGCAGGAGAGGGATGGATGGATGGATGAATAGGTGGATGGATGGATGGATGGATGGATGGATGGATGGAGGGATAGTTGAATGGATGGATGGATGGATGAATGGATAGATAGATAGATAGATAGATAGATAGATAGATAGATAGGGATGTAAACTCATCACATAGACAACTGGATGAGCCATGGCATCTCTTCCAACTCTGTGATCCTCTGGTTCTAGGTCCCTGTTGCGTTTGAGTTCTACGAGGCCAGCGTCCTAGCCTTGGGCCACTCCATCCTGGTCATTGGCGGCCTGGTGGGGGACGGGAGCCCCGAGGGCCGCCGCTTCACCCCGCGCTGCCTCTGCCTGGGCCCGGACGGAGCTGTGCGCCCGGAGGTGTGCGTCCCGCCGCTCCCCATCGCTATCTCCTACCCGGGTGTCGTCCGCTGGCGCAAGAGGGTCTACGTCTTTGGCGGGGACAGCTACGACCGCTACTCTAGCGCCATCCATTACTGGGAGGTGGGCCAGGAGAGCTGGACCCGTTGCGCGGCCGACCTCCCCGACCCCAATTACGGGGCCTTCGGCTTTGGCTGCATGCCGCTCAAGGTGCCCAGGAGGAACATCCTCTCCGTTTTCCACAGGGGATCCACCCCCAACGTGGCAGACACTTGAGCACTCCGCTTTGCACTCTGAACTACTTAAAAATGGGGCTTTTTAGGAAAACATATGTGTTGATCCCTTTGTTCAATTGTGAAACGCAATTTGTTTTCGTTCCTGACTTATGGCGACCTGAAAATAACGTATCACGGGGTATTCTTAGCAAGGATACTCCAGAGGAGGTTGACCCTTGCCTTCCTCTGAGGCTGAGAGAGTGTGACTTGCCTAACTGCAGCTGGAAAGCCAATGCAATTCCAGGCCGCATCCTTAGGAATTGATGTCCAAAGTCATTGTTCTATCCTATTCTGGCTTTTTATGTTCTGGGCACCAAAATTCAAGAAGGACATGAACATGTCTAGAGGTGACCGAAGCTCACTATAGTCCTCTTGACGCAGCCTAGAATCGCATTGGCCTTTTTTGTTGCTGCAGCACACTCTTGGCTCAGGTTCAGCTTGAGGTCCCTTTAATACGATTGTCAAGTCGTATCTTATATTACTTCCCTCCGTGTTGGCATGAAACTAGAATCACATTGGCCTTTTTTGCTGCTGCATCACACTCTTGGCTCAGGACGAGACTCCTATTCATGCAGCCTAGAATCGCATTGGCCTTTCTAGTTGCCTCATGAAAAAGGGAATGTGGCCATGCATAAAACATCCCTTGATACTTCGATCCACACATTATAGGCACAAAACCCCTCCATTTTCCATATTCCAGGCACTCACCGCTCAGAAGATAGGACCCATCCACCTTGAGATAGGATTCATGAAGGTATGGTCTGCTCTTCTCTCCAAAAGCAATGGCTTCCTCGAGGAATAGAAGGCTTTCTGGAGCTGATCTGTTGAAGCCTGCAAGAGCAAAGATAAATAAATGGATGGGTGGATGTATAGACATATAGATGGATAGATGGATGGATGGATAGATGGAAGCCAAGGTCTTGAGGCACTGCAGCCAGTGTGCCAATCACCACTGGGACCCCCTTGACTGGCTTGTGCCAGAGTCTTTGCAGTTCTATTATTATTATTATTATTATTATTATTATTATTATTATTATTATTATTATTTGCTACACAACAAGGTCACTCTGCTGACTGTTGTATTGGATCACACGTCGGACACTTCCCAAGTGCCTAGGACTGTGTGATGTATCGGTGAATAATGCGTGCAGATCCCAGTAAGGTGGCCTTTTGCAGCTGACAGATGGTAATATTGTCAGTGCCGATTGTTTTTAAGTGCAGGCCAAGATCTTTAGGCACTGCACCTGGTGTGCCGATCACCATTGGGACCACCCTGTACTAGAGTCTTTGAGTCTTTGCAGTTTTATTATTATTATTATTATTATTATTAATTGCACAACGAGGTCACTCTACTGGCCGTTGTATTGGATTACATGTCGGACATGTTCCAAGTGCCTAGGACTGTGTGATGTATCAGAGAATAATGTGCACAGATCCAAGTCGAGTGGCCTTTTGCATCTGACAGATGGTAATTTTGTCAGTGCCAATTGTTTTTAAGTGCAGGCCAAGGTCTTTAGGCACTGCACCCAATGTGCCAATCACCCCTAGGACCACCTTGATTGGCTTGTGCCAGAGTCTTTGCATTATTATTATTATTATTATTATTAGAGCTTGGATGGCCATCTGTTGGGAGTGCTTTTCCTGCCTGGCAGAAAGAAGGGGGTTGGACTGGATGACCCTTGGGATCTCTTCCAACTTGAGGATTTAATTCTAATACTACTACTAATAATAGTTGTTATTATTATTATTATTATTATTAGAGCTTTGATGGCCCTCTGTTGAGAGTGCTTTTCCTGCCTGGCAGAAAGAAGGGGGTTGGGCTGGATGACCCTTGGGATCTCTTCCAACAGAGCTTCTATGGGCATCTGTCAGGTGGGTTTGGATGGTGTCTTCCTGCCTAGCCAAAAGGGGTTGGACTGGATGACCCTTGGGGTCTCTTCCAACTTGAGGATTTAATAATATTATTATTATTATTATTATTATTATTATTATTAGAAATAGAACATGATGAGTCCACAGCAGACAAGATCACTCTGCTAGCTGTTGCATTGGATCACACGTCGGACACTTGCCAAGTGTGTAGGACTGTGTGATGTATTGGCAAATAATACATCCAGATCCCAGTAAGATGGCATTTTGCAGCTGGCAGGTGGTAATTTTGTCAGCACCGATTGTGCTTAAGTGCCGGCCAAGGTCCTTAGGCACTGCACCCAGTGTGCCGATCACCACTGGGACCACCTTGACTGGCTTGTGCCACAGTCTTTGTAGTTTGATCTTTATTATTATTATTATTGACACAAAAGCACAGTATGTCACAGCGAACGAGATCTATATGCAGGATTTTGTATCACAAAATCACAAGTCGAACACTTCCCAAGTGTCTAAGATTGTGTGATTTATTATTATCATTATTATCATTATCATTATTATTATTATTATTGAGACAAAACACAGTATGGCACAGCAAACAAGATATAGATGCTGGATTTCGTATCACAAAATCACAAGTCGAACACTTCCCAATCATTTAGGACTGTTTGATGTATATTATTATTATTATTATTATTATTATTTTACTGACACAAAACACAGTATATCACAGCAAACGAGATCTATATGCTGTATTTCATATCACAAAATCACAAGTTGAACACTTCCCAAGCGTCTAGGATGGTGTGATGTATTATTATTATTATTATTATTATTATTATTTTAGTGACACAAAAGCCCAGTATGTCACAGCGAACGAGATCTATATGCTGGATTTCGTATCACAAAATCACAAGTTGAACACTTCCCAAGCGTCTAGGACTGTGTGATGTATTATTATTATTATTATTATTATTATTATTGACACAAAAGCACAGTTGGTCACAGCAAACGAGATCTCTCTGCTGGATTTCGTATCACAAAATCACAAGTCGAGCCCTTCCCAAGCGTCTAGGACTGTGTGATGTATTATTATTATTATTATTATTATTTATTGACACAAAAGCACAGTATGTCACAGCAAACAAGATCTATATGCTGGATTTCGTATCACAAAATCACAAGTCGAACACTTCCCAAGCGTCTAAGACTGTGTGAGTTATTATTATTATTATTATTATTATTATTATTATTGACACAAAAGCACAGTATGTCACAGCAAACGAGATCTATATGCTGGATTTCGTATCACAAAATCACAAGTTGAACACTTCCCAAGCGTCTAGGACTGTATGATGTATTATTATTATTATTATTATTATTATTATTATTTATTTTACTGACACAAAAGCACAGTATGTCACAGCAAACGAGATCTATATGCTGGATTTCGTATCACAAAATCACAAGTCGAACACTTCCCAAGCGTCTAGGACTGTGTGATGTATTATTATTATTATTATTATTATTATTATTATTATTATTGACACAAAAGCACAGTATGTCACAGTAAACGAGATCTATATGCTGGATTTCGTATCACAAAATCACAAGTCAAACACTTCCCAAGCGTCTAGGACTGTGTGATGTATTATTATTATTATTATTATTTTATTTTACTGACACAAAAGCACAGTATGTCACAGCAAACGAGATCTATATGCTGGATTTCGTATCACAAAATCACAAGTCGAACTTCCCAAGTGTCTAGGACTGTGTGATTTGTTATTATTATTATTATTATTATTATTATTATTATTATTATTATTATTAGAGCTTGGATGGCCATCTGTTGGGAGGGCTTTGGTTGTGCTTTTCCTGCTTGGCTGCAATAAGGAGGTTGGACTGGATGACCCTTGGGGTCCCTTCCAAGTCCATAATACTATTATTTACATGTGTTTGGGGGATAAGAGTGTGTTAAATGGCTGAGCAGGGATTGGAAGAACAACGTGAGAAAACAAGCATCCTTTAGGTCGGGTTGTTGTAGGTTTTTCCGGGCTATATGGCCATGTTCTGGAGGCAATTTTTCTCCTGACGTTTCGCCTGCAGGTCGGGATGTTGTAGGTTTTTCCGGGCTATATGGCCATGTTCTGGAGGCAATTTTTCTCCTGACGTTTCGCCTGCAGGTCGGGTTGTTGTAGGTTTTTCCGGGCTATATGGCCATGTTCAACATTTCTCAAGGCAGTGGGTTGTTGTAGGTTTTTCCGGGCTATATGGCCATGTTCTGGAGGCAATTTTTCTCCTGACGTTTCGCCTGCAGGTCGGGTTGTTGTAGGTTTTTCCGGGCTATATGGCCATGTTCTGGAGGCAATTTTTCTCCTGACGTTTCGCCTGCAGGTCGGGTTGTTGTAGGTTTTTCCGGGCTATATGGCCATGTTCTGGAGGCAATTTTTCTCCTGACGTTTCGCCTGCAGGTCGGGTTGTTGTAGGTTTTTCCGGGCTATATGGCCATGTTCTGGAGGCAATTTTTCTCCTGATGTTTCGCCTGCATCTATGGCAAGCATCCTCAGAACATGGCCATATAGCCCGGAAAAACCTACAACAGCCCAGTGATTCCGGCCATGAAAGCCTTCGACAATACATCCTTTAGGTCACCCACCCCAAAGTCCTCCGCCTGCATAGGGTTCGGTTTTTGGTTTTGATGTGGATGCCGATTTTCCATCGAAGGAAGGGACAGCGTCTCAGATTTCCAGTCCTGCCTCAGTCAATAGCCGGGGCTTTGTCCCAGTGACGTCTCGCTTACCGGGAAGTGATTAATCTTTCATGCGGCCCTTTTAGCAAGCAAGGCGACTCTTCTCCTCCTTCTCCTTCTTCTTTGCCTGGATCTGTTTCGTTTGCAGAAGGAAAGGAAAGGAAGAGCTGGACCCCAACCTCTTCCCAGTTTAGGGGGCAGCCTTACCTCCAAAGGACCACTCCCAGGAATCATTGTGGTGCATCTACATTGTGGATGTACTTTTTATACTTTAAAGCAGTATAAAACTGCATCAATTCCACAACGTAGATGCACCACAACGATTTCTGGAAGTGGTCGTTTTGCAAGACTTCGCCGCGAAAGAGTGCAAACTACAAATCCCAGTCTTGAGCAACGGCAGTGTCAAGCTGCATCAATTCAACCATTTAGGTCCGTGATGGTAAACCTATGACATGCGTGTCAGCACTGACACACATGGCTATTTTTGATGACACGCTTCCACATGCGGCCACATACAGAGAAGTATGCCTTATAAGAGCCAATCTAATTCCATTCTTAAATTTGTAAGAGGCTCTACAAATTTAACATCTGCACGTTTGAGCATTGTTCACTCCATAACTCAGCCTGGAATATACATTTTTCTTATTTAAACTATAAATATTGCAAAATTACATGTATTTTTTCTCGAAGTTGACACCCCATCCAAGTTATGGTCAGGTTTTTGGCAAATTTTGACACACCAAGCTCAAAAGGTTGCCCATCACTGATTTAGGTGCAACCTGATCTGAGGTTGGATGGCCATCTCTCAGGAAGGGTTTGATTGTGTAGTCCTCCCTGGACTAGATGACCTTTGGGGCTCCTTGGGAGGTTAAGTATTGGCTGGATGGGCGTCTGTCGGGAGGGCTCAGATTGTGTCTTTTTGCACGGCAGAAGGGGGCTGGACTGGATGGCCTTTGGGGGTCCCTACCGTGATCCCACGTTCCCTTTCCCGGTCCTATTTCTGGCTGAACCCAGGAGAGACAATGCCGTGCCTGACCTTTTCCCTTCCAGTTCCAGCCGCGTCTTTCTGCTCCGCTGCCGATTTAGCCCTGACCTCAGAGTGTCTAAATCTGGAAAATGCCAGTGGATCCCTTATGCGCAGCGACACACACAGATAAGCCACCGGGGGTGGTGGGGGGGTGTTCCATAGGTTGCCACTCTCCCCCGCTGCAGACAGCGGCTGCTTCTCCCACATCCGGCAAAATCCAGGAGAAGGAATGGATGGCCACACGAGTCCAATGGAGGGCATTCTTGTGGAGTGACACATGTCATAGTCTATTATGATTATTATTATTATTATCATTAACCTTCAATTAATCAGAATGCAAACAACTAGCACCCTCAACCAGCAAAAATTAAAACAATACTTTAAATATAATCAACAACACAGATGGATAGATGGAGATAGGCAGATAGATGGAAAGGGTAGATAGACGGAAAGATGGTTGGGTAGATAAGATGGAGGGATGGAGGGATGGATAGGTAGGTAGGTAAGTAGGTAGGTAGGTAGGTAGGTAAAATTATAGATGGATGGATGGATGGATGGGTAGGTAGATAGATAGATAGATAGATAGATAGATAGATAGATAGATAGATAGATAGATAGATAGATAGATAGATAGTGGGATAGATAGATGGATGGATAGAAAGGTAGATGGAAGGATAGATGGATGCATGTATAGATAGGTAGATGGAAGGATGGATGGATAGGTAGGTAGAACAATAGATGGATGGATGGGTGGGTGGATGGATGGATGGATAGGTAGGTAGAATTATAGATGGATGGATGGATGGATGGATGGATGGATGGTGGATGGATGGATAGATAGATAGATAGATAGATAGATAGATAGATAGATAGATGGATAGAGGGATAGATAGATGGATGAATGGATAGAAAGGTAGATGGAAGGATAGATGGATGCATGTATAGATAGGCAGATGGAAGAATGGATGGATGGATGGATAGGTATGTAGGTAAGTAGAACAATAGATGGGTGGATGGGTAGATGGAAGGACGGATGGATAGACAGATAGGTAGATTGATAGGTTGGTAGGTAGAATGATAGGTGGGTGGGTGTATGAATAGGTAGATGGATGGATGGATGGATGGATGGATGGATGGATGGATGGATAAGTAGGTAGAATGATAGATGGGTGGGTGAGTGGGTGGATAGATAAATGGATAGGTAGATGGGAGGATGAATGGATGGATAGATGGGTGGATAGATAGATAGATAGATAGATAGATAGATAGATGATAGATAGATAGATAGATAGATAGATAGATAGATAGATAGATAGATGATAGATAGATAGATAGAGATAGATAGATAGATAGATAGATGATAGATAGATAGATAGATAGATAGATAGATAGAGATAGATAGATAGATAGATGGATGGATGGATGGATGGATGGATGGATGGATGGATGGATGGACGGACGGACGGACGGACGGACGGACAGACAGACAGATAGACAGACGGTGAGAGCATACCATAGTGCTGCACTGCAGGACCTAGGAAGTCCTTTCTAGGCATTGCTAGGTCATCCAATCTCACTCTATGGTCAGCATCCAGCAGAAGGATGCCACAGAGTCAGGCTGGAAGAACAAGGAAATGCCTAGAGAGGACCTCATGGAAGAAGCCCAGCTTGGAGTTTTGTTACAAGTTTCATCTGCAGTGGAAATGCTGCCCGCAAATTTTAAAAAAGGGGGCTCTGCCCACACGGCTGTGCCTCCTCTTGCACTGACTGGCAGCTGTCTCCTGTTGCTTAGCAACCCAGCCCCCGGTCAGCCTAGTGATCTCCAACTGGGCTTAGAAGCCAAGATGGGGAGCCAGGAGAGGAGAGGATGCTGCTGCTGCTGCTGCGATTGTGCGTGTTTTCAGGCCCAGAAACATAGTCGTTGCCAAGCAACGTGACTCCTTCCTGACTTTCTCTTCGAAGAAGGGATAAAAATACCTTTTGGGAATGGGGAGGGACATTGGGACCCATCTGAGGCTTAGTAGGCATCTCCATTGGACACTGGGAACATCTGATGAATATTGTGCATCTCTGATGGACATTGGGCACATCTGATGGACATTGGGTTACTTCTGATGTTTGGGGGCCATGCCTGGACACTTTCGATGGCCATGAGCTGGTCTAGTGAATGTTGGGTCCATCTATAGACAAGTTTATTGGCCACTTCTGATGTTTAGTAGGCTCTTCCGATGGACATTGGGGCCCATGTGATGTTTAGTAGGCACCCCCAATTTGCACTGGGCATCTCTGATGGACATCAGAGAGGTCTGATGAACATTGGGGCCCATCTGCTGTTCAGTAGGCATCTCTGATTGGCATTGGGCATATTTGATGGATGTTGGGCATCTCTGATATAGATTGGGGCCCATCTGATGTTAGGTTGGCATGTCTGATTGGCACTGGCACATTTGATGGGTATTGGGCATCTCTGATGGACATTGGGGCCCATCTGATGTACTGTAGGCATCTCAGATGGACATAGGGTACTCCTGATCAGTGATGCTCAATGTCCATTAGAGATGTCCAATGTCCATCTGAGATGCCTACAAAACATCAGGTGTGCCCCAATGGCCATCAGAGAAGCCCAATGGCCATCAGAGATGCCTATGAAATATCAGGCGGGCCCCAATGGCCATTAGAGATGCCCAATGTCTATTAGAGATATCTACAAAACAACAGATGAGCCCCAATGTTCATCTGAGATGCCCAATGTTTATTAGAGATGCCTAGAAAACATCAAATGAGTCCCAATGTCCATCAGAGATGTTCAATGTCCATTAGAGATGCCCAATGTCCATCAGATGCCTACAAAATATCAGATGGGCCTCAATGCCCATCAGACTTCTCCAATGTCCATCAGCGATGCCTACAAAACATCAGATGGGCCTCACTGTCCATCAGACTTCTCCAATGTCCATCAGGGATGCCTATAAAACATCGGATGGGCCTCAATGTCCATCAGACTTCTCCAATGTCCATCAGAGATGCCTACAAAACATCAGATGGGCCTCAATGCCCATCAGACTTCTCCAATGTCCATCAGCGATGCCTACAAAACATCAGATGGGCCTCACTGTCCATCAGACTTCTCCAATGTCCATCAGGGATGCCTATAAAACATTGGATGGGCCTCAATGTCCATCAGACTTCTCCAATGTCCATCAGAGATGCCTACAAAACATCAGGTGGGCCCCAATGCCCATTAGAGATGCCCAGTCTATTAGAGATACCTACAAAACAGCAGATGGGCCCCAGTGTCCATCTGAGATGCCCAATGTTTATTAGAGATGCCTGGAAAACATCAGGTGGGTCCCAGTGTTCATCAGAGATGCTCAATCCACGAGAGATGCCTACAAAACATCTGGTTGACCCCAATGTCCATCAGAGATGCTCAATGTCCATTAGAGATGTCCAATGTCCATCAGAGAGGCCTACAAAACATCAGATGGGCCTCAATGCCCATCAGACTTCTCCAATGTCCATCTGAGATGCCTACAAAACATCAGATGGGCCTCAATGCCCATCAGACTTCTCCAATGTCCATCAGAGATGCCTACAAAACATTAATGGGCCTCAATGCCCATCAGACTTCTCAAGTGTTCATCAGAGATGCCTACAAAACATCAGATGGGCCCCAATGCCAATCAGAGGGGCCGACTAAACATCAGACATGGCTTCCAAACATCAGAAGTACCCAATAGCCATCAGAAGTGCTTAATGTCCACTAGGGATGTCCGTAAGACAATCCCAGTCCATCAGGAGTGTCCACTAAACATCACGAGTGACCAATGTCCTTCAGAAGTTCAAAAAAAACCACAGGGGAAGGACACAGTGTCCATCAAATGGACCCAACATTCATGTCCATCAGAGGTGCCAAGTAAACATGAGGCATGGCTACTAAAGATCATAAAGAGTAATAAAGAAAGCCTTGATTCAAGCCACTCCAGGGAGGAAAGGCGGCTTTCTTTGCCCTTTTAGAAGCAGCAGTTGTGTCATCCCAACCTGCATGGCTGGCCATGGAGACCCCTGACTCTTCCCACCTGGGCGCCTTCCTTCAACGCTCACCCGGAGGTTTCTCTCCTCGCTCTTGTCTTTCATCAATTGGAGGATTATATAAGGCTGAGGCAGCTATTCCTGTCCTGATCGGATTATGCAATCCGGCCGGCCACCTGTCCGGAGAAGGAGGACAATGCGAAGAGCAGGAGGATTGCGAGCAAAGGTATCTCTGGACTCAGACCTTGCTGGATTCAGACCTTATTCAGTCCCTTTCTCTGCCCGGGCCTCTTAGGATGAGTATCTAAACTGTATTTTTTTCCCATCTGGGATGAAGGAACTAGAGTTGGAAGGGAGCCCTAAAGGTCATCTAGTCCTACTACATTCTGCCTCACACAAAGACACAATCAAAGCCCTCTTGACAGATGGCTGTGCAGTCCCAGTTAGAAATATCATAGTATCATAGAATCCTAATAGGAGCCCACAGTGGCGCAATGGGTTAAATCCTGTGTTGACAGGTCAGAAGTTTGGATCCAGGGAGAGCGTGGGTGAGCTCCCTCTGTCAGCTCCAGCTCCCCCATGCAGCAACATGAGAGAAGCCTCCCACAAGAGTGGTAAAACATCAAAACAACAGGGTGGCCATCTGTCAGGGGTGATTTGAATGCAATATTCCTGCTTCTTGGCAGAATGGGGTTGGACTGGATGATGGCCCATGAGGTCTTTTCCAACTCTTTGATTCTATGATTCTATGAAAGCTCTGATGATGATGATGATGATGATGATGATGATCTGTAAATACTTCGCACAAGCCAGTCAAGGTGGTCCCAGTGGTGATCGGCACACTGGGTGCAGTGCCTCAAGACCTTGGCCTGCACTTAAAAACAATTGGTGCTGACAAAATCACCACCTATCAGCTGCAAAAGGCCACCCTACTAGGAACTGCAAGCATTATTCGCCAATACACCACACAGTCCTAGGCACTTGGGAAGGATCCGATGTAGGATCCAATACAACAGCCAGGAGAATGATCTTGTTTGCTGTGTAGTAATAATAATAATTCTGGCATAAGCAAGTCAAGGTGGTCCCAGTGGTGATGGGCACACTGGGTGCAGTGACTCAAGACCTTGGCCTGTACTTAAACACAATTGGTGCTGACAAAATTATCACTTGTCAGCTGCAAAAGGCCACCCTATTCAGATCTGCATGCATTATTCACCGATACATCACACAGTCCTAGACACTTGGGAAGTGCCCGACGTGTGATCCAATACAATAGCCATCATCGTGATCTTGCTGTGTAACAAATAATAATAATAATGGGTTGTTGTAGGTTTTTTCGGGCTATATGGCCATGTTCTAGAGGCATTCTCTCCTGACGTTTCGCCTGCATCTATGGCAAGCATCCTCAGAGGTAGTGAGGTCTGTTGGAAATAGGAAAAAGGGTTTATATATCTGTGGAAGAACCAGGGTGGGACAAAGGACTCAACAGACCTCACTACCTCTGAGGATGCTTGCCATAGATGCAGGAGAAACGTCAGGAGAGAATGCCTCTAGAACATGGCCATATAGCCCAAAAAAACCTACAACAACCCAGTGATTCCGGCCATGAAAGCCTTCGACAATACAATAATAATAATAATAATAATAATAATAATAATAATAATAATACTGCAAAGACTCAGACTCTGGCACAAGCCAGTCAAGTTCGTCCCAGTGGTGATCGGCACACCGGGTGCAGTGCCTAAACACCTTGGCCTGCACTTAAAAACAATCAGCGTTGACAAAATTACCATCAGCTGCAAAAGGCCACCCTATTCGGATCTGCATGCGTTATTCGCCAATACATCACACAATCCTAGACACTTGGGAAGGGTCCAACCTGTGATCAAATCCAAAAACCAGCAGTGTGATCTTGTTTGCTGTGTACTCATCTTGTTGTGTATCTAATAATAATACACGATATGAGGATTTAAAGATTGAAATGCAAATACTCTGGCACAAGCCAGTCAAGGCGGTCCCAGTGGTGATCGGCACACCAGGTGCAGTGCCTAAACACCTTGGCCTGCACTTAAAAACAATCAGCGTTGACAAAATTACCATCAGCTGCAAAAGGCCACCCTATTCGGATCTGCATGCGTTATTCACCAATACATCACACAGTCCTAGACACTTGGGAAGGGTCCAACGTGTGATCAAATCCAAAAACCAGCATTGTGATCTTGTTCGCTGTCTACTCATCTTGTTGTGTATCTAATAATAATACATGATATGAGGATTTAAAGACTGAAATGCAAAGACTCTGGCACAAGCCAGTCAAGGCGGTCCCAGTGGTGATCGGCACACCGGGTGCAGTGCCTCAAGACCTTGGCCTGCACTTAAAAACAATCGGCACTGACAAAATTACCATCTGTCAGCTGCAAAAAGCCACCCTACTGGGACCGATACATCGCACAGTCCTAGACACTTGGGAAGGTCCAATACAACAGGAGAGTGACCTTGTTTGCTGTGTACTCATCTTGTTGTGTTTCAAATAACAACAACAACAACAACAACAACAACAACAACAACAACAATAATAATAGCAATCTTGTATGTTTGTATGTTTGTATCATAATTCTCGAGCTGGAAAAGATCCACCTCCCGGGTCCTCCAAGTCCAATGAAGAGGTAGAAGGAGAAAAGAGGTGGAAGGAAAAGAGAAATAGGAGGAACTGGGCCCAGTTCATCCGTGGGGCATTTCTCTGCTTTTCCAGAAATAAATCCCCACCATCTGTTTCGGCGGTGACGATCGTGGCCACTGAAGGACGGCCTTCCCGCCGAAATGTCTCGTGATAATCCCTCGGAAAGCCTTGCCTGCCCAACTCCATGCCAATCACAGGCAGGCACTGGCCGGAATGCATTGGCATTAGAGCGTCCAGAGCCCAGCGCAACCTCTTTCCTTGAAGGCTTTGAAACAGAAGCTGGATGGCCATCTGTTGGGGGTGCTTTTGATTGTGAATGACGGCAGAAGGGGGTTGGACTAGACGGCCCTTGGGGTCTCTTCCAACCTTCAGATTCTATGATTTCCCTTCCTACCTGTCATATGCTCACATTGTTGACAGCAACAGCAACAACAACAACAACACATTATTATTTTGGACTCTTTGGACATGCTTTTCTATGATGGCCACATTGAAAAATATAAGAAATGCATCCTGTAAATTCTGGTTAAAAGACAAAATATGTTGCAGAGATAAGTAGACAGACAGATAAACAGATAGAATAACGGAATCCGAGAGTTGGAAGGGGACCCTAAGGATCATCCAGTCCAACCCTTAATAGATAGATAGATAGATAGATAGATAGATAGATAGATGGATAGATGGATAGATGGATAGATGGATAGATGGATAGATAGATAGATAGATAGATAGATAGATAGATAGATAGATAGATAGATAGATAGATACACACTTACATAGACACAAAGATACATAGATACATAGAACAGAATCCTAGAGTTGGGGGGGGGGGGTTCTGAGGACCATCCAGTCCAACTCTTAAGAGATAGATAGACAGATAGATAGATTAATAGAATCCTAGATTTGGGGCCCTAAGGTCCATCTAGTCTAATTCTGATAGATAGGTAGATAGGCAGATAGATAGATAGATAGATAGATAGATAGATAGATAGATAGATAGATAGATAGATAGATAGATTAACAGAATCCTAGAGTTGGAAGGTGACCTTAAGGACTGTCAAGTCCAACCCTTAAGAGATGGATGGATGGATGGATAAAATCCTGGAGTTGGGACTGCAAGGATCATCCAGTCCAGCCTTTAAGAGATAGACAGGAAGGTAGGTAGATAGATAGAATAACAGAATCCTAGAGTTGGAAGGTGACCCTAAGAACCATCTAGTCCAACCCTTAAGAGATAGATGGATGATAGATGATAGATAGATAGATAGATAGATAGATAGATAGATAGAGGGATGGATGGATAGAATCCTGGAGTTGGGACTGCAAGGATCATCCAGACCAACCCTTAAGAGATAGACAGGAAGGTAGGTAGGTAGGTAGATAGATAGATAGATAGATAGATAGATAGATAGATAGAATAACAGAATCCTAGAGTTGGAAGGTGACCTTAAGGACCATCTAGTCCAACCCCTAAGAGATAGATAGATAGATAGATAGATAGACAGACAGACAGACAGACAGACAGACCAACAGAATCCTAGAGTTGGAAGGTGACCCTAAGGACCATATAGTCCAACCCTTAAGAGACAGATAGATAGATAGATAGATAGATAGATAGATAGATAGATAGATAGATAGATAGATAGAATAACAGAATCCTGGAGTTGGAAGGTGACCCTAAGAACCATCTAGTCCAGGGGTAGGGAACCTTCGGCCCTCCAGGTGTGGTGGACTTCAACTCCCACAATTCCTTGAGGCTCGTGTAAGCCTTTGGGGCGAATGCCGAGCCTAGATAGATAGATAGATAGAATAACAGAATCCTGGAGTTGGAAGGTGACCCTAAGAACCATCTAGTCCAACCCTTAAGAGATAGGTAGGTAGGTAGGTAGGTAGGTAGATAGAATCCTAGAGTTGGAACCCCAAGGACCATCCAGTCCAACTCTTAATACATAGATAAAGATAAATAGATAGATAGATAGATAGATAGAATAACAGAATCCTGGAGTTGGAAGGTGACCCTAAGAACCATCTAGTCCAACCCTTAAGAGATAGGTAGGTAGGTAGGTAGGTAGGTAGATAGAATCCTAGAGTTGGAACCCCAAGGACCATCCAGTCCAACTCTTAAGACATAGACAGACAGACAGACAGATAGATAGATAGAATAACAGAATCCTGGAGTTGGAAGGAGACCCTAAGAACCATCTAGTCCAACTCTTAGGAGATAGATAGATAGATAGATAGATAGATAGATAGATAGATAGAATCCTAGAGTTGGGACCCCAAGGACCATCCAATCCAACTCTTAAGACATAGATAGACAGACAGACAGACAGATAGATAGAATAACAGAATCCTGGAGTTGGAAGGAGACCCTAAGAACCATCTAGTCCAACCCTTAAGAGATAGATAGATAGATAGATAGATAGATAGATAGATAGATAGATAGATAGATAGACAGACAGAATCCTAGAGTTGGGACCTCAAGGACCACCCAGTCCAACTCTTAAGACATAGATAGATAGATAGATAGATAGATAGATAGATAGATAGATAGATAGACAGACAGAATCCTAGAGTTGGAAGGTGACCTTAAGGACCATCTAATCCAACTCTTAAAACATAGATAGATAAAGATAGATAGATAGATAGATAGATAGATAGATAGATAGATAGATAGATAGAATAACAGAATCCTGGAGTTGGAAGGTGACCCTAAAAACCATCTAGTCCAACCCATAAGAGATAGGTAGGTAGGTAGGTAGGTAGGTAGATAGAATCCTAGAGTTGGGACCCCAAGGACCATCCAGTCCAACTCTTAAGACATAGATAGATAGACAGACAGATAGATAGACAGACAGAATCCTAGAGTTGGAAGGTGACCTTAAGGACCATCTAATCCAACTCTTAAAACATAGATAGATAGATAGATAGATAGATAGATAGAATAACAGAATCCTGGAGTTGGAAGGTGACCCTAAAAACCATCTAGTCCAACCCATAAGAGATAGGTAGGTAGGTAGATAGAATCCTAGAGTTGGGACCCCAAGGACCATCCAGTCCAACTCTTAAGACATAGATAGATAGACAGACAGATAGATAGACAGACAGAATCCTAGAGTTGGAAGGTGACCTTAAGGACCATCTAGTCCAACCCTTAAGAGATAGATAGATAAATTAATAGAATCCTAGAGTTGGGACCCCAAGGCCCATCCTGTCCAACCCCCTGCAATGCAGGCACTGCCCAACCCCTCCCGACAGATGGCCACCCGGACTCTGCTTAAAAGCCTCCAGAGGAGGAGACTCCTTTCGTAATCCAAGATAATCCCAGGAATGAGTTACCATCCAATAACCATTTCCATGTTCCACTTAATAATTGTCCATTGTCACCACTAAAGGGGAAGGGTGGGTGGGGGAAGTAACTCAATTCCATCTAGTTACTCCCCCGCCCCCCAAAAAAGCAACTCATTCCCAAATTGGTCCACAAATTCCGACACAAGGGTTGACTGCCCCTATACAAGGTGGCTCTATTTCAATCCCTTCCTCATCAGCAATTTGGGATGGAGCACGATGGACTCTGGAGATGGGTTTTTATGGAATGGAAAGCAAACTGTTCATGGAAAATTCACAGGGATGATAATGAGAGGGCTTCCCCCAGGGATGATGTCACAGGGAAGGGGGCGTGGCCTTGAGGGGAAACCCAGAAGGGCCAGATTGGACCTCAGGGCCTACATTAAGGACTAGGCATCCCAAGTGCTAAGTATATTAGGAATTATGGGAAGTGGGAGACAGGAAGAGGCAAAAAATATTCCCCCAATTGTGAGAAATAATTGCATTATTATTATTATTATTATTATTATTATTATATTCCCCACTTTTGAGAAATAATGACAATTATATATAATAATAATAATAATAATAATAATAATAATTTAATATTAATAATAATATTGCCCATTTTGAGAAACAATGACAATTATTATTTATAACATTAATAATATATTATTAATATATTAATATTTATAGTTTTTTAAATATTCATATTGGAGTGTTGTTATGAAATAAAATGAATATTATTTCTCAGAATCAAGTACAATTATATCCAGAGGACATCCCCATTTGAAATGCATATTTCACAATATACTATCTGACCTTCCTTCTCTTGTCCCAAATAATCCTTCATAAGACAGATGGGATTCTCTCCTTTCCCTTGGCACACCGTCATCGGCAGAACAGATACACGGACAAGGGAATCAATCAGTCGATGTCACTCTCTTTCGCTCCTGGAAGGCCAGATTTGGAGGGGAAGACGACCTCCGAGGAAGAAGGTGTTTTGTTTCCTCCTCGGCCCCAAACCCAAATTGGAAAGGAAACGCGGCCTTCCTCTTCCTGCCTGTCTGGAAGAGAGCCAACAAGTGCAAAAAAATCTGCCTTCTTCCATCTGGGCGGGTTACTTTTGGCTTTGCATTCATTCGCTAAAATAAT
>NW_026844589.1:2651252-2680409 GCF_025583915.1 Anolis sagrei ordinatus | reverse complement strand
TCTAGTGGTTTAAATGTTGGACTACAAATCTGGAGACCAGCATATAAATCTTAGCTCAACCATGAAATCCACCGGGTGACCTTGGGCAAGCCATACCCTTTCAGCCTCAGAAGAAGGCAATGACAAACCTCTTCTGAACAAACCTTGCGAAGAAAACCCTGTGATAGGATTGTTGTACATTGGAAATGAGTTTATGGTATACAACAGTGATTAAAATCCAATTTGACCAAAAATTCACTTCTATAAATGTAGGATGGCATTGGGAATACCTTCACAGTAGGGTATTCCTCCTGGGTTGACCCACCAAGAAGCCACAGTGAGACCCACCAAGTAGCCATTGTCATTGGTGGCAGAACAGGAGGGCCACTGGATATGGATCAGAGCCTCTATTCTGACCATTGAACCATGCATCATAACATTTACAATACTTGGAACTTTGCTCTATATTGATGTCACCTCCCCGGTACTGCTGAGAGTAATTATTTTGCATGTGTCTCTTTGGTGGCAGGAATCACTGGACGTTCACCTTGCTGTTCTTTCTACTTTGCAGTGACTGGTCCTGCTGCCACCACCCAATGCAGGCAAACATATTTGGTAGCCTCTCTGCACCAGAACAAAGCTTGGAAGGAACTGGTTCCAATGTAAACAAAGTAAGTGTATTCACACAATAAGGTTGCAATGTAGGTCAGAAACCCTGTGTCTCTATCAGCTACCTCCTCCCAACTATTTTAAGGTAATATTTCATCTGGAAGCAGTCCAAAAATTAAGCAAATTGACAGCAAACATAAGATGGATCATGAGGGTAACTACTATCAGCCCATGACATTTCCCACCCCCTACTTTAAAACTTTGTTTCATGTGACCTTCAGTGGCAGCTGGAACAGAATCCAAAATGAAACAATGCCCAGAGAATTTAAAAGAATACAATACACAATGATTTAGGAATGTTTTTTTAATTCAAAACGAGCTTTCAGAAAGATAGTACAGCCAAGGAGAGGGACTTGCGAAACATTTTGTATTCTAAAGAGCAGTAGAAAAGATTAATACAATATTTGTGAAGCTGAGGTTACCTGACAAAATATCAAGATTTAGGGTAGACGAGTGTCAGGGAAATTAGGCTGTGAGAATTTTCAACTTGTGAATAGAGCGAGAGGACACCAAGTCCCAAAATGATGAGTTGCAGCACTCTCTCTCCTATTTTGCCACAAACCACCAGTAAGTGTGTTAAAATAAGTATGTTTTCAGTGCAATTAGGAGCCCCTGGTGGTGCAATGGGTTAAACCCTTGTGCTGGCAGGACTGAAGACCAACAGGTCGGAGGTTCAAATCTGGGGAGAGAGCAGATGAGCTCCCTCTGTCAGCACCAGCTCCTCATGTGGGGATATGAGAGAAGCCTCCTACATGGATGGTAAAATATCCAGGCATCTTCTGGGAAATGTCCTTGCAGACAGCCAATTCTCTCATACCAGAAGTGACTTGCAGTTTCTCAAGTCGCTTCTGACATGAAAAAAATCTAATTAAATGCAGATTTACCCTAATTTCTTTCATATCGCACACAAATAAAAGCAAGAAATTGCAGGAGGGGAATTAGAGAGCAGGAAATAATGAACTGCAATGCCATAATCTTTTCTCTTCCATGGATTCCATTGCCATTGTGAGTTCAGTCCTGAATTTCAATTTATTCCAATCATCTGAAAGGAAAGAAATGAGGGCGGGGAGGGGGGGGAGAGAGATTTTAGGGAACAGAATATCTGGCCTGAACTATCAGAAACTTCATAGAGTCATCACGGCTGTATCCATACATACCTGCTTAATCCAGGATCATACACCCAGATGGTCCTGCTTGTCCCCTTGCTGACCTATATCATTGTCCATTTGATATGACCACAACTCCCCTCTGGCCAAAAATCTCTTTGCAAGCTCCTGTCCATCCCCTGTCATGTCTGCTAAGATCATAACAAGCCACCTCCTTCTTTGTAAGCTTTTAAACAGAGGCTGGATGGCCAACGGTCAGGTGTGATTTGAATGCAATATTCCTGCTTCTTGGCAGGGGGTTGGACTGGATGGCTCATGAGGTCTCTTCCAACTCTTTTATTCTATGATTCTATGCACAATCGGCAAAGTTCTGGCAAAGCGAGACTCTCCTTCCTTGCTGGATACATGTGTGCTTCCTTCTGACATCAATGTCCAGGTGCTCACAGGGAGAATGGCAACAGCAACATGGACATGAGCCACCTTCTTCCCATACACTGATCAACACAGAGAAAATGTGATAGTGAAGTGTCCATCTTACAGAGGATAGGCCAAAATAGTCCAGATCCAGCTATCCGGGTGGTTGCAAAGCCCATGAATTATTGTGGAGTTTCCTGAAAACTCTGGAATATCCTCCAGCTTTGCTTAAAGTATGTTTGAGTTGTATTAAGGTCAAAAGACTCAAAATATTTACCAGAAGTCACAACATTTCAATATTTCATGTAGATGCCAGCGCTGACTCCAGCAAAGGATCACCGCCTTGTCGGGGCACTGGAGCTTGAGCACCTCAATGATGTCATGAGCGAAACCGTGAAGGGACACCCAAGACGGGACGGTTGTGGCAGAGAGGTCAGACCAAGCGTGATCCCTGGGGAAGGCAATGGCAAACCACTCCAGTATCCTTGCCAAGAAAACTAAATGGACCAGTACAACCAGAGATATGTCGGTATGCCATTGGAAGATGGGACTCCCAGGTCGGAAGATGGCCAAAATGCTACTGGGGAGGAGCAGAGGATAAGTTCAACTAGCCCCAGATGTGATGACGCAGCTAGCTCAAAGCCGAAAGGAAGGCTAGCGGCCGACGGTACTGGAGGTGAACGACGAATCCGATGCTCTAAAGATCAACACACCATAGGAACCTGGAATGTAAGATCTATGAGCCAGGGCAAGATCTATGAGCCAGCGCTGAATTTGAGGTGAGTACATTTTTTTTTGTTTGTGTAGGCAATCTCAAAATTAGGATCCCAAGGACGATCTAATTCAGTCCATTGTCAGTGCAAGAATCCATGGCTAAAGCACCCCCCAAAAGGTGATCAACATGTGTTTATAAACTTCCAGTGAAGAGGGACCACCAGTTTCTGAGGTGGCTTATTCCACTGTTCAACAGCTCTCACCATCAGCAGGTACAGTACTTTGATACTCAGGTGGAATTTAATTGATTGTCTGAATAATCATTATCACTGACGATACATCCTCTTTCCAGTTGTTTTCTTTTTGGAAAATATCTTGTTCATTATTGATTAAAATGAATGAAAGTCAAATGTTTCAAAATGCAAGTATATTTAACAAAAATACTAACCTCGAATGGAAACACCATTTGGCATTTCTGATCGCACCGCTAAAACAGCACCCTCTGTTTCTGCATGTGCTTTGAGATATCCCTGGCCATCCACATTCTCGTCTCAGTCTTGGAGATACATTACAACTTCCTCCTATTCAGGAAAAAAGATGAAGAAATCAAGAGTCAGGGTAGAACGTGTTTTCATTTTAGGTTCAATTAACTGTATCTTTGCTCAGGCTCCTCCTACACTACCCTATATCCCAGGTTCTGATCCCAGATTATCTGATTTGAACTGGATTATATGAGTCAACATTGCCAGATAATCTGGGATAAGAAGATAATCTGGGATCAGTTCCATGGATATGGGGAAGTGAGTTCGAGATTGGGCAACTATGAAAGACGTATATCATTAAATATCAAAGTCAGAATAATTCATACAATATGTTGTTGAAGGCTTTCATTGCTGGAATAACTGGGTTGCTGTGGGTTTTTCGGGCTGTATGGTCATTTTCCAGTAGCATTCTCTCCTGATGTTTCGCCTGCATCTGATCATGCCACCCACAGATGCAGGTGAAATGTCAAATAGTTTTTCCAGATTCTTTGTAAACTTATGAAAACAAAACAGTAAATAAAAGGGAGAGAACTAACTCATCTGAGTTCTGTGGATGACTTGAACTGCCAAAAGAATTAATGTATAGATCTGAGGCTGGATCTACACTACCCTATAACCCAGGATCTGATCCCAGATTATCTGCTTTGAACTGGAGTGTATGAGTCTACATTGCCAGATAATCTGGGATAAGAAGATAATCTGAGATCAGATCCTGGGGTATCAGGCAGTGTAGATCCAGCCTGAGAACAAATCAAGCCTGAACTGTCAACTGGAAGAAAAACTACTAAACTGGGACATTACGCTTTGGGCATAATCTTACAGGACATATTAATTAAATAGTAGTTGTTAATGGGTGACTTTGGGAAATAAGGAATTCATATTATATTCATATATATTGATTCAATGAAGGAAGCCATGGCCCCGGGTTTGTAAAGTATGAGCAGGGTTGTCGAAAAGCCAGGCATCATGAAGATATCTCATTCATAGGAGCACCATAATAAATTAAAGTTGACTTGAAGCCAAAAGAAAAAAGAAAAAAAAAGAAACCACCCCAGCTTCCATAACACAACAGAGGTGTCCCTCTCTCCCTAACCCCATCTACACTGCCATGTAATCCAGTTTGAAACTGCATTATATGCTCCGGGCAGTTCATATAATGCAGTTCAGTGCCGTTACGCTACATTATATGAGCCTGCACTGACCGTATAATGGAGTTTCAAACTCGATTACATGGCAGTTTAGATGGAGACCTAGTTCAAGACTGTGTAAATATGGTATCAATTGTCCACCATTGTGTCTCCAAAAATGCTGAAAGTTCCCCCCCTTCCCATTCCAAGGCTTCTTGGCATCCTTTTGGAATGCCAGGAGCTCTGGAGAAGCTTTGTACCTTGGCTCTGAGATTTATAATGTAAGTTTGAGGGTGAAACGAGGGCCAAGGAGGGAGGGGTGGCACTGACATCCCTCTTCCCTAGGCTGCCTAAACCCACTGAGGGGGGATGACTATGGGGACTGCCCCCAGAGGGAGTCCCCACACACATACCTGGAAAGATGTGGATCTTCCTGGAAGGTACGGATATTTCCAGGTATCTTTTAAACTACCTCAGACATCTCTGTGCATATGAAGATTGGTAGGAGCCATGCAACATAGGATGGGGCTAAATATGTAACTCTTCTCCAACTCTTTCAACATGATTTATTCCAACATCTGAGTAGCTTGAGAGTTTTCATTTTACAAGATCTTTAGCTTTCTCTGCCAAAAGGTGCTGATGCCTCACCAAACTCCAAATTCTGTGATTGAACCATGGCAGTTAAAGTAGTGTCAAACTGTATTAATTCTACAATGTAGATGTACCCAGAGAGGCTTCTGAGGCTATGAAAATAATTGAAATAGGGAGCTGAGGGATTGCCCTGTTTTCTTTTTGTTCTGCTTCAGTTTTGCCATTAAGAAATGTATGGGGAGAGGATTAGCTTTACAGAATCGGCACAAAACACCAACTCAAACCAATATAAGGTCTTCTGAAGAGTTTTAAAAACAATGGCTGGTATTAAATATTGTAATTACAGATTTTTAATCTGGAGTTATAGGACTGTGAGTGTTCCCTGTTCTGTAAGGCTGTGGCTGGGGCTACACTGCTGTATAATCCAGTTTCTGAGTCCAGATTATCTCATTTCAACTGGATTACATCAGTGTAGATGGGGCCTATGTAGCCTTGATGTTAACCTACATGAATGCCACTTCAGTCCATTTTAACAGCTAACACAGATCAAGAAAATGAGATGTGTTCTACAAGGAAAATACAAGGCAAATAATGTTTTCATACCCTCCTTCCCACCAGCAAGTAATCAGAAGCAGGTCCCTGTTGCATGACCTTTTTGCATTATTTCTACTAGGAGTTGAATGATCCTCCTGTTATGACCTCATTATACGGTCTAGGTGGCATACACTGATCTAGCCCTGGTCATCCATGGAGCTGGCTGACTACTATTAGACAACATTGTACCGGCTCCGTGGGTGAAGTAGGGCGGAACTGGCATGCCGCCATGACAAAATAGGACTGTGACTGTTCTTCTCCCCTCCCCTTGTGTGATCACTTTCCCAGTGATGCAGGCAATGTGAGGTGTGGGGTGCTGGATTTACCACACCTCCTGCCACTGGCCATCTGATGAAGTCGCAAGTGATTGGAAGCTGAATTGATCTTTCACTCAATCCTGTGACTGGCTGTTAAGATGGGCTGGAGGGTGGGGCTATGAGACATTTTTAATTACACACATATAACTAAATAGCAGATCTAGAATACCCATGGCTGAGAGCAATTAAAATTAATCAGTTACGTGATGGGCGTGGACGCTGTGGACGCTGTGGACGCCGAGGTGGTAGACGGAACCGGGCTTCTGCCAGGGTGCTGAATCCCATAATGAAGACAAGAGACAGGATGCAGAGCCATTTGAAGTTCATGCCTGGTTGGGATCTTCAGTCACTGATCTATTTGAGAATTTTAAATCAATGGTACGTCACCAGAGGTTGGATTTGTTCCCTGTGGCTGTGGAGAAAGGAGTTAGAGAATTAGGACATGTTGCTAAATGCTGAAATATTCTTATATGTGGGATCTGACCTGGAGTGGAATTAAAAGGGTCCTTTTTTAATTCCACAAAATGCAAGATTGGAGCTTTGCATTACAGAAGTTCCAGTTTAGGTTGTTGTTTGGAGGTGTGCACTAATTACTTTTAGCTTGCTTCAAAGTTCTTGTTTCTCTGAGTTGGCCAGGAACAAGTTCTCATTACTCAACTTTAGTG
Organism: Anolis sagrei ordinatus; assembly: GCF_025583915.1. Taxonomy (NCBI): domain Eukaryota; kingdom Metazoa; phylum Chordata; class Lepidosauria; order Squamata; family Anolidae; genus Anolis; species Anolis sagrei. The sequence goes on along the minus strand of NW_026844589.1, from coordinate 2,673,691 downwards.
TTAAGATGCTCTTTAACTGCAATGTTTTTATTACATAGGATGAAGTTATGGCAATTCAAGTGGAATCATAGAGCTGTACATGTTTAGAGTGAAAGAGAGCCAGGAATCCAACCAGCTGTTCATATTTAGGGACCATGCTTCTCCCCCTTTTGGGACCTCATCACATGGATGAGGTCCAGTGTTCAGATTCACCATAACTCTATGGCGAATCGGGGCAGCAGTGGGGTGACAGCAGAGCAATCCCGGCACCCTGGCTGGCAGCTGACACTTCCCCATCACACGTGGGGAAGTGCTGCTGCATGGCTGATGTCTGCGGGAGCTCCATTATCCCTTACGGGACACGGGGAGGTTTTTGTGTTGGCGGCAGCAGTGTCTTATCATGCTGCTGCCCCATTTCACCCATGGAGCTCCGCCGGAAGTCAGCCTATGTTGCCTGATGGGGGGCTTGGGGGTCCATAAGTGAACTAGGGCAGGAGCATCCTGGGATGCTTATTTTCTCCTATGTAATAAAGCTGTCAGCTGCCACTTCAGGAATATCCCAGCACCTGAGATTTCAGGGCTAGAATCTCAGATCTACAGATGTGCATTTGTGATGTCAGAGGAGGTGTGCCCTTATCATTAAGCCTAGTATCTTAAGCATGAACAACAGAAGCACAGAATTCCACGTTCAAATAACAAAAAAAAATCAAGTGGAACAAATTAGGAAAATATACTCACACACACTTTTATTATCCAGTATCAGGTCCCTGTTAATGTGTTAATCTGGCAACCCTATAAACCCTTCCATTGAAACTTAACCTCTCTGACCTGCCCTGATGAACAATTATCCTGTTGGAAAGTTTTCCTTGATGCCTCAGATTGGGCAACTTTGAACCAACCTCTCCTTCTAGACAGTGTCTACCTGACAGAGAGAAAGGCTTTAATATATTTCTAAATGGTTTGAGAAAGTTGTGGCAAATGGAGTGAGTCCTCCCTCTTTGGTTCTTGGAAAACTCATTTGTGAGACATAAGCCTGCTTCCTTGAAGACTTCTATCCAATGATAAACATATAAATATCGATGTAACTGGATTTGCTTAGGTGATCCATTGCTATTTTTTTCCTTTACATTCCCCCCCCCCCCGCTCCCCGCGATTTGTGTTCCCCCAATACCTCTCCTCACTCAATTTTTTCCCTTTTTAAATATATGTTAGTGTCATGCCACCACAGAGCCTTCCTCTAATTTCTTTCCCAGTTAGGAAGTTTTATCCTGCATTGTATACAGTTTTTATGGGAGGGATCCAAAGTTAGCCCCTTTNGACAGACAGACAGACAGACGGATGGATGAATGGATTGATGATAGATGAATCTATCATCTATCTATCCATCCATCTATCTGTCTATCCATCAATCCATCATGTATCTCTCTATCTATCATCAATCCATTCATCCAACCATCCATCTAGAAGAGATAGATAAATAGATGAATAGATTGATGATAGATATGAATCTATCACCTATGTATGTATGTATCTCTTTTTCTTTCCTCCTCATAAACAAAAGTAGGAGCCGGTCACTGGCAGTGAAAACACAGGCATATGTCACACGTCTCCTTGTGTGCAGAGGTTGTCTCCCTTCCTCTTTGGGGAATGAAAAGGAGGGCTGAGCCTTGGTCCCCTTGGAAGCCATCTGGACTTTAACGCAGGCCCCGAAAAGGATGGAACGAGAAAGGAAAGGAGGAGAAACACAAGCCAGCAGTTGGGCCTGCAGCTCCTTGCTGGGCCTTCATGAATTTTTCATTGGCAGGAAGAAAAGGACGGCTCGAAATTGGCCGCATCTGCCATTTGGCATTTCCAAGTGGCTCCTCTCCTCCTCCTCCTCCTCCGTCTTTCTTTCCCTCGTTCCTCCTCTTTCTTCTTTGGAAGGACGAAGAAGGAGAAAAGGACGAGACACGTCTTTCCCAAATGGGTCTTAAACTAAGATGAACCGGAATGGCGGGCAAAGTTTTCGAGATGAGGAAGATCATTCCCAGTCTGATTAGCCCAAGATCAATTTCAGAACTTGCAAAATGTGAGCGAATGCCCTCCCCTCCCTAAACTGTGCATTGTTGGATTTGGGGAGGGGGGGATACTTCTCAAATCGCTTAAGCTCGGCAATCAAAACTTGGAAGGCAATAACATTTAGTATTATTAGCTCGGCAAAATCCAATATTTCCTAAGCCGGTTGCCTAAGACCTCCAAATCCCCGCCAAGCGAGGAGAAAAATAACCCAAATGAAGGAGGCAGGGAAGAGGAAACGAGACAGGAAAGTTTAAAGAAGTTTATTTTGGACCGGGTTGTGGCACAGCTGGTTGGGAGTCAGCTGCATTAAAATCCGGATTGGAGTAAGCTCCCAACCATTTGTCTAGCCTGCTGTCGACCTTTGCAGCCCGAAAGACAGTTGCATCTGTCAAGTAGAAAATTTAGGAGGCTAATTTAATTTATGATGCCATAAAAATCTCCAGCAGCAAAAAGAATGAGGAAGTACTCCATCAGCGTCACAAGTGGATGGTGAAACAACAGCTCCCCTGTGGCCGGAATTCAAAGCATACCCTCATGAAGCTGGAAAGTGTTAAATAGCCTCTGTGTGTCTGTCTATATATGTTGTGTATCTATGGCATTGAATGTTTGCCATGTATATGTACATTGCCTGCCACGCATTGCTGTGGCCCACATGGGGGTTCTGTGTGGGAGGTTTGGCCCAATTCTGTCGCTGTTGGGGTTCAGAATGCTCCTTGATTGTAGGTGAACTATAAATCCCAGTAACTACAACTCCCAAATGTCAAGGTCTAATTTCCCCAAACTCCAACAGTGTTTACATTTGGGAATATTGAGTATTTGTGCCAAGTTTGGTCCAGATCCATCGTTGTTTGAGTCCACAGTGATCTCTAGATGTAGGTGAACTAAAACTCCAAAACTCAAGGTCAATGCCCACCAAACCCTTCTAGTGTTTTCTGTTGGTCAGGGAAGTCCTGTGTGCCAATTTTGATTCAAGTCCATCGTTGGGGAGTTCAGAATGCTCTTTGATTATAGGTGAACTATAAATTCCAGCAACTACAACTCCCAAATGACAAAATCATAATTTTTTGAGTGATGGTCACTCCTTGTGTTGTGAGATGTTTTGTTGCCAAATTTGGTGTGATTTCGTTCATTGGTTCTTTTGTTTTTAAGGTCCTCATTATGCACAGAGCATTTTTATATATATAGATATGGATCCGCCCAGAGTCCCCTGCGGGGTGAGAAGGATGAAAGAACTTCCTGGCTGTGAGAGCCGTTCAACAGTGGAACTCTCTGCCCCGGAGTGTGGTGGAGGCTCCTTCTTTGGAAGTTTTTAAACAGAGACTGGATGGCCATCTGTCAGGGGTGATTTGAATACAATATTCCTGCTTCTTGGCAGGGGTTGGACTGGATGGCCCATGAGGTCTCTTCCAACTCTATGATTCTATGAAATATAAATACTATAAATAAAAATTGAGGTGACAATATACACATAATATATACACATGTTGGAGCTCAGCATATGATTGTGTTTCAGGATCAGGGTGCTTTGGATATGGGGAGAGATGTCAATGAGTTTCAAGATGGCAATGGTTTGGTCAATGATATCAATGCAAAGAAGGACGAGGAGACTCCTACTCAAAGTGTAGTTTCTTATGAGAATGTCCCTGAAGGGTGCGGGGATGATGGTGTACTCCCTGAATTGCTACCAGAGAATTCCCAGGATTTTGGGGCTTGAAAACAACTCGGCACCTCGCCCAGCTGCAGAAATTAATGAGCAAATAGATAGAGAGCAGGAGATTAGTCAAAACAGACAAACCGAACAGTGGCTTCTGCGTTCTGTCAGGCTCCGAGAGAAAAAGATAAGGGAATCTCAATTAAAGCGAAACCAATTTCTGAGTGCTTGGGATAGCTTAACGAGGGGATAAAAGTTCCAAGTATGGGAAATATAGTCAGATGAAGCATCGTTTGGAATCAAGTTCTCATCCTTGTTTCATAGAAGCCTTGCCTGAAAGATTCGTGCTTAAGTATGTCTTGTTTCATGGTTTTGATTCTTGGATTTTATGATTGTATACTCATGCTATTAGCCGGTGGCGCAGTGGTTTAAAGCACTGAGCTGCTGAGCTTGTTGATCGAAAGGTCGCAGGTTCGATTCCGGGGAGCGGCGTGAGCTTCCGCTCTCAGCCCTAGCTTCTGCCAACCTAGCAGTTCGAAAACATGCAAATGTGAGTAGATCAATAGGTACCGCTCAGGTGGGAAGGTAACGGCGCTCCATGCAGTCATGCTGGCCACATGACCTTGGAGGTGTCTACGGACAACGCCGGCTCTTCGGCTTAGAAATGGAGATGAGCACCACACCCCAGAGTCAGACATGACTGGACTTAATGTCAGGGGACAACCTTTACCTTACTCATGCCATAATAATAATAATAATAATAATAATAATAATAATAATAATAATAATAATAATAATAATAATAGGGTTGTTGTAGGCTCTCGGCAGCACACCCATGAGAGCAGTGATTCTCAACCTGTGGATCTCCAGATGTTTTGGCTTCAACTCCCAGAAACCCCAACAGCTGGTAAACTGGCTGGGATTTCTGGGAGTTGTAGGCCAAAAACATCTGGGGACCCCAGGTTGAGAACCACTGCCCCAGGCAATGCCAATCAAGGTGGTCAGTTGAAACATTCACACCTAACTCCAGCAGACAAGAGTTCTTTGTCCCACCCTGGTCATACCACAGATATATAAACCCATTTTCCTAGTTCCAACAAACCTCACTACCTCTGAGGATGCTTGCCATAGATGCAGGCGAAACGTCAGGAGAGAATGCCTCTAGAACATGGCCATATAGCCCGAAAATACCTACAACAACCCAGTGATTCTGGCCATGAAAGCCTTCAACAATACAACAACAACAACAACAACAATAATAATAATATTTATTTATACCCCACTCCATCTTCCCCAGAGGGACTCGGTGCAGCTTACATGATCAATACAGTATACACAATATAACGCAAAAACAAAAAAATGCCTTGGATTAATGTTTCCTGGATTATATTAGAGAAGTGTGGACTTTGTTTTTATGGACTTTGCTGAACTTTACCCTGGATTATTTTGTTTCTGCTTATCTTCTTACCTAATTGGGTTTACCTATTTCTTTACAGTGCTTTCTACTTTGCTGCTTTTTGTTATCTGCAATAAAAGGATTGTTTTCCAATCAACGTCAGAGGGTTTTTCCTGTCCTGGAGTGCAACACACATAATATATATGTAAGTGGGGTGTCCACTTCTCCTCCCTCCACAAACAGCTCAAGCTCCCACTCCTCAGGAGACACCAATGGCCCTCCCTCCAATGACGTTGCAGGTTATAGCGAGCACCGTTAAAACGTGGTCAAGAGCCCTGCCAATGTCCTCCACCAACACCATCCTGCCCACCACCCAAGTGAAGCCTTTCATTCAGGGACAATTCCACCCTAGATTGTATGTGTTTCCTCCACCAAAGACATCCCATTGTTTCTTACTCTCTCCCTAAGGACATCAGGTTGACCACCTCCCTCCTGTACTTAAGAAGACAACTGAAGACTTGGCTTTGGGGCCAGTCGTTCGATTAGTGGACATCGGCAATTGGCAAGAAAACTTAGAATATCTGCAACATTAGACTTACCCTGATTTGGACTTGGGTTTTATTGGCATGTTTAATTTATTGTTTAATGAATTTGTCTAATGTGTTTTAATTATTTTTACTGTTTTAAATATAATTTTGATTGTTTATATGCCGATAGCATCAAAAACCACTGGACGAATTGACACCAAATTTGGAAGCAAGACACCTAACAATCCAATGTATGTCCTTCACTCAAAAAAACATGGTTTTGTCATTTGGGAGTTGTAGTTTCTGGGATGTATAGTTCACTTACAATCAAAGAGCATTCTGAACTCCACCAACGATAGAATTGAACCAAACATGGCACACAGTTCTCCCATGACCAACAGAAAATACTGCAAGGGTTTGGTGGGCAGTGTCCTTTGGTTTTGGAGTTGTAGTTCACCTACATCCAGAGAGCACTGTGGACTCAAACAAGGGTGGATCTGGACCAAACTCTACACAAATACTCAATATGCCCAAATGTGAACACTGGTGGAGTTTGGGGGAAATAGAATCTTGACATTTGGGAGTTGTAGTTGCTGGGATTTATAGTTCACCTACAATCACAGAGCATTCTGAACCCCACCAACGATAGAATTGGGCCAAACCTTCCCACACAGAACCCCCATGTGGGCCACAGCAACGCGTGGTAGGGGATGGCTAGTAAATAATGAAATAAATTTGCATGACCCCCACCCACTGCCTCTCCCTTAACCCTTTCCTATTATTTGCTATGGCACTCAGCAAACACAGGAATTGATCAGCAACTGAACACATTAGAGAGATTTCTTCTTCTGAGTGCGCACAGACTACATTATCATCGGCATATTGGAGTTCTATAACAGATGTTGTTGTGACCTTGGTTTTGGCTTTCAGTCTGCTGAGGTTAGTTTGCCGTCTGTCCGAAGGATGATTTCCACTCTGGTGGGAAGCTTCCCATCAACAAGATGGGAAATGAGGTTGGGCCAATAATAACACACCCTTGTATTGTCGAAGGCTTTCATGGCTGGAATCACTAGGTTCTTGTGGGTTTTTCCGAGCTATAGGGCCATGTTCTAGAGGCATTTCTCCTGACGTTTCGCCTGCATCTATGGCAAGCATCCTCAGAGGTAGTGAGGTCTGTTGGAATTAGGACAATGGGTTTATATATCTGTGGAATGGCTGGGGTGGGGCAAAGAGCTCTTCTCTGCTGGAGCTAGGTGTGAATGTTTCAACTGACCACCTTCATTAGCATTTGAAGGCCTGGCTGAGCCTGGGAAAATCTTTTGTTGAGAGGTATTAAGATGTGCCTGGTTGTTTCCTCTCTGCTGTTTTGCTGTTGTAATTTTAGAGTTTGACACACCCTTGTTTGACACCCGATTCCACCTTAAATGGGTCATAATGAGTCCACCATTCTAATGTCGGATTGGAGATACCTTGACATTAGCTTGATCTTCAGAACAGTAATGTCTCTCTCTCCCTCCTTTTTAAAAATGTATTTTTGCGGCAGGAATAGCTGCCTTCCTCCGGCCGATGCCTCTGGCGCGGTTGGGCCGGAGCCATTTATCTCAATTTGACCTGCTGGGCTCCGGGGCTGGCGACGTCTCGCAATTCAATTACAAGATGGATGGATGGATGGAAGCGGAGGAGGGAAGAGCCACAAGCGCTCCCTGGGCCTTATGCGCCGGCGTGCAAAAGGATGCGCAACTGCATCTCTGGTGAGGAGCACGCCATCCGAGAGAGAGAGGGAAGACATCCCCAAGAGGGACATCCCAGCCAGACACCCTTCTGACAGGCAGCAAGGCACAATCCGATCCCTACCAACAGATGTGAAGTCGAACATGACCCCCCCCAATTAGAGATAGTAACTTATAGTTTTGCTAAGGACAAGGACACCAGAATCTGACCGTGCCCTGACCCTTTTGCCCCCTTCCCCTCGCCTTGAGGAAATTACATAAGGAAGTTGCCCTGCCTCTGAAATAAGTAATTAGCGATCGTGAAGACCCTTATCTTAGAACATTACTTGCATGGAAAATAACAAAGAAATGTCTTTCTTGACTTCGGAGTCGGACCATCAAGAGGATATTCACTTGGCAGAGTTTTTAATCATATAACAATGGGGGAAAGATGACCTTCGGAAAGTCCTTTTTCCTCCAAACCCGTTTTTCTTTCAAGCCTTTCCACTGAAGACATTCACCAAAGTCACCCCCCTTTGTGCCCTATCTTATCGCAAGAGGAAAACCTGGATTAAGTGATCAATGCTTATCTCAGATCAATCCCAAAACAATAAGATTGGTTTTTCTGGCAGGCCGATTCCGGACTCGTTAAGCTTCCTGGACATTAAACTCCATAATCCATTCAAGAATGCATTGTATTCCTTCGTCCTGCCCCCCTCTCTTCTGATTCGCTAGTAGCCAGTGGCGCAGTGGGTTAAACTGCTGAGCTGCTGAACTTGCTGACTGAAAGGTTGGCAGTTTGAATCCGGGGCGGAGGGTGAGCTCCTGCTGTTAGCCCCAGCTTCTGCCAACCTAGCAGTTTGAGAACATGAAAATGTGGGTAAATCAATAGGAACCACTTATGCAGGAAGGTAATGGCGCTCCATGCAGTCATGCTGGCCACATGACATTGGAGGTGTCTACAGACAATGCCGGCTCTTCAGCTTAGAAACAGAGATGAGCACTAACCCCCGAGTCAGGCACAACTAGACTTAACATGAAGGAGAAACCTTTATCCATGTTTGTATGTACGTATTAAAATTCTAGAGTGGAATAGACCCCCAGGGCCCTTCAGCCCAAGCCCCTTCTGCCAAGAAAGAAGGCACAATCCAATCCTTCCCCACAGATGGCCATCCAGCCTGTTGAAAATCCATATCATAGAACCCTAGAGTTGTGTGTGTGTGTGTGTGTGTGTATATATATATATATATATAGTTATGTGTGTGTGTGTGTGTATATATGTGTGTGTATATATGTGTGTGTATGGCATCAAGTTGCTGCCAAATGTTAGCTACTCTGAATCCCTCAAGGAGGGAGAGAGGGCAGGATATAAAACTAATATATACACACACACATATAGCTGTTATATATATAAGTATGTCTGTGTATATATAGTTGTGTTATATGTTTGTATATATAGCTGTGTGAGAGGGCAGGATATAAAACTAATATATACACACAAACATAGCTGTTATATATATATACATATAAAGTATTTGTGTGTATATATGTGTTTGTATATATAGCTGTGTTACATATGTGTGTATAGTTATGTTTGCATATATATACGCATGTATATTATATACACACAAATATAGCTGTTATATATGTGTATATATATAGTTGTGTTATGTGTGTCTATAGTTGTGGTTTGTACGTATAGCTGTTATATATATGTGTGTGTATATATAGTTATATGTGTTTTGTGTGTGTATATATATGTGCATGTATATGTGAGTATATATTTTATATGTATATATGTGTGTGTGTGTGTGTGTGTGTGTATGGCATCAAGTTGCTGCCAAATGTTAGCCACTCTGAATCCCTCAAGGAGGGAGAGAGGGCAGGGTATAAAACTAATATATACACACACACACATATAGCTGTTATATGTATAAGTATGTGTGTGTATATAGTTGTGTTATATGTGTATATAGTTGTGTTGTTTGTATATATAGCTGTTATATATGTGTATGTATATAGTTGTTATATGTGTTTTTGTGTGTGTGTATCTATGTATGTGTGTGTGTGTGTGTTTGTATATATGTTTGTGTGTATATATATTTATAGATACGTATACACACACACACACACACACAAGATTTCTTATCTATTCCTTGGGAGTGGTCAGGAGATGGAAAAGAATGGAGAAGAAGCCCACTGGCTCCATCTCTTGGTCCGTAAAGGAATTAATCTGGAAATGTATACAAAGCAAGAGACGTTGGCCTGCCGAATACAAACGTCACAGCAGATAACCTTTGAACCATTCCAGCTCCATGTTTGATAAGATAAAGGTGACAATTACATCTGCAATGATATCTGGAGACTCCACAAATGTCATAGTAGAATTGCCTTGCCCACAGTTGACTAGTTGGTTTGCAAGGTCATGGGGGATTTTGTTGAAGGCCTTCCTGAAATCAAGATCTGCTCCATCCATGGCATTCCCTGCATCTACCAAGCTTGTAACTCTATCGAAACAAGAGATGAGCCTGGCATGACTTGTGTTTTCCCAAAATCCATGTTGACTTTGAGTAACCACAGCATTCCTTCCTAAGGGATTGCAGACGACCTCCTTCAAGATCTGCTCCAGGGTCTTTTCTGGTCTTGATGTCAAGCTAATTGGACATTGGTCATTGTTTGGGTCCCCTCTGAAGATTGGGACCACACTTGCCTTCCTCCAGTCTGATGGGACTTCTCCCGTTCTCCAAGAATTCTCAAATGGGTTGTTGTAGGTTTTTTTCGGGCTATATGGCCATGTTCTAAAGGCATTCTCTCCTGACGTTTCACCTCCATCTATGGCAAGCATCCTCAGAGGTAGTTCTAAAAATGGTTCTGAAATTACTTCTGCTCGTTCCTTCAATACTCTTGGATCTCGCTTATCCGACATAAACAGGCTGGTAGAATGTCGGATAAATGAAAATGGCGGATAATAGGGTGTCTTCTGTTACCTGTCTGATGCGACGCTAGATACCCAGAATACTAACAACTGGACTCAAATAGTTGAGGCAAGGCAATGCCCCGGAGCCTGATGGATCCAGCAGGAAGTGCCTGGATCCAGAAGAGAGGGGAAATCATAAAAGGAAGGACAAAGGATGCTTCCGCTTCTGATCCTGCCTCTTTCCCCCCTTTCCTCCTCCTTCTCTTTCCTTTTTTCAGTTATTGGGAATGGAGAGAAAGTTGGGGAGTTCTCCTTTAAGTGAAGGGGAAACGCTGGAGCAAAAGGGAAGTGTCGGATAAGAAGGAGTGTTGGATAAATGAAAACATTGGATAATATGGAGTCTCCTACTGTAACCGTCCAATGCGACACTAGATACCTAGAATACCAACAACAGGGACTCAAAGTTAAGGCAAGGCATCACCCCGGGGCTTGATGGACCCAGCAGAAAGTGCCAGGATGCAGAAGAGGAGCGTGGAAATCACAGAGGGAAGGAGGGAGGATGCTTCGGCTTCCGGTCCTGCCTCTTTTCCCCCTTTCCTCCTCCTCCTCCTCCTCCATGTCTTGCCTTTTTCACTTATTGGGAATGGAGAGAGAGTTGGGGAAATGTGCTCCTTTAATTGAAGGGGAAATGCTGGAGGAAAAGGGAAACGTCAGATAAGACAGAATGTCAGATAAACGAAAATGTCGGATAATACGGAGTCTACTGTCACCCATCTAACACGGCGCTAGACACCTAGAATACTAATAACAGGGACTCAAAGAGTTAAGGCAAGGCAACGCCCCAGGGCTAGAGGGGCCCAGCAGGAAGTGCCCGGATGCAGAAGAGTGTGGAAATCATAAAGGGAAGGAAGATGTTTCTGCTTCTGGTCCTGCCTCTTTCCCCCTTTCCTCCTCTCTCCTCCTCCTCCATGTTGCCTTTTTCACTTATTGGAGATGGAGAAAGAGTTGGGGAGCGCACCTTTAATTGAAGGGGAAATGCTGGAGGAAAAGAGAAGCGTCGGGTAAGGCGGAATGTCAGATAAATGAAAATGTTGGATAATATGGAGTCTCCTACTGTTACCCGTCTGATGCGGTGCTAGACACCTCGAATACTAACAACAGGGACTCAAAGAGTTAAGGCAAGGCATCGCCCCAGGGCTTGATGGACCCAGCAGGAAGTGCCCGGATGCGGAAGAGGAGTATGGAAATCATAAAGGGAAGGAAGGAGGATGTTTCTTTCCCCCCCTTTCCTCTCTCCTGCTCCTCCGTGTCTTGACTTTTTTTCACTTATTGGGAATGGAAAGTGTTGGGGAGCTCTCCTTTAACTGAAGGGGAAATGCTGGAGGAAAAGAGAAGCATCGGGTAAGGTGGAATGTCGGATAATACAGAGTCTCCTACCGTTACCCGTCTGATGCGGCGCTAGATACCTAGAATACTAACAACAGGGACCCAAAGAATTAAGGTAAGGCAATGCCCCGGGCTAGAGGGCCCAGCAGGAAGCGCCTGGATGTGAAAGAGGAGTGTGGAAATCAGAGAGGGAAGGAAAAAGGATGTTTCTGCTTCTGGTCCTGCCTCTTTTCCCCCTTTCCTCCTCTCTCCTCCTCCTCCATGTCTTGCCTTTTTCACTTATTGGGAATGGAGAGAGAGTTGGGGACCGCTCCTTTAATTGAAGGGGAAATCCTGGAGGAAAAAGGGGCGTCGGATAAGACGGAATGTCGGATAAGCAACGGTCGGATGAGCAAAACTCTACTGAAGACTTGAATTCATTTAGTTGAGCATTAGATTGCTTTTATTGATTATGATGTATAATTGATTGGTTGTTTTAATTGTTTTTAATTGCTGTTTATATATGTTTTTGTCTTATTGTTTGTGTTGGCATTGAACTGTGCCTTTTGTAAGCCGCCCTGAGTCCCCCCTTGGGAGTTGAGAAGGGCGGGGTAGAAATGCGCGAAATAAATAAATAAATAAATAAATAATAAGTTATTTTGTTACTGCATTCATATGTTTTGTTTGTTTTTTGTATATTGTAATTTGACGCTGTTGCTTGTTGCTTATGTTTTGGTTTTATTTTTGCTGTAATATGTTGCCCGGGGCTTGGCCCCATGTAAGCCACTCCGAGTCTCCGTTGGGGAGATGGTGGCGGGGTATAAATAAAGATTATTATCATTATTATTATTATTAGAGTAGCCAGACATTCTAGGTTAGTGGGCCACCTTATGCTTTTTGGTACAATCCAAAAGCAGCGAGAGAGAGAAGGGTGGAAAGAATGGACGACATACTTTGTTGTTATGTTGGACTTCAGCCCTTTACGGTCTCCCAAGCCCCATAACCTTCTTCACTCCTAGACCTGGCCTGTTGGGGTCTCCCCCAAGCAATGTCCCCAATCCTACTGTGAATCAGCTGGATCCACCCTTCTGAAACACTGATTCATAGGTTTGGAAGGGGCTCCCAAGGCTCATCCAATCCAACCCCATTCTGCCTTAAAGGAAGACACAATCCAATCCTTCCTGACAGATGGCCATGCAGCCTGTTTAAAAACCTCCAGAGGAGACTCCCCCAGGCTCCACAGTGTATACCATCTGGAGGTTCTGCCTCACATTGAGGTGGAATATGTTTCCAAGGCTCCACTGTGTCCCGATTTCCAGAAAACGAGCCTGGCTCCCTTCCTCCCCCTCCATGGGACCTCCTTCCCAATATTCCAACATGGCTCCTGTGTCCCCTTCTCTCAGCCTTGACCGAGACATACGTACGCTATGACCACCACATCAGTCCCCTGGAAAAAATAAGAGAGGCTTTTAATTGAGGAGAGTAATTCCAATCGAGAGATCACAGGGCGGGGAACGCTAAGGCCTTTTCGTTTTGTTTCCGAGGTGGGCAAAGCCAACCCCTTGCTTCGCCTCCGGACGCCTTCACAGTGACATGATGCACCTTAGAATAAATTACGGGGGCTTTGCGGCCCGCGGGGGCGGCCTCACTTCATGCTCTTGGCAAAGTCTTCGCCCTTCTTGATGGAGGCCTTCAGCTCCGGAATGGCCTCCGCCACCATCTTCTCTTCGAAGGGGGAGATCTTGCCGATGCCCAGGTTCTTCTCAATGCCGTTTTTCTGGAACGGAGAAGGCGAGGAGAGGGAGAAAGGGAAGAGAAACAGGATGAGCACACGTTGGGGGCATCATTACCTACTTTGTGCAATCTTCATACCAAAGATAGGCACGTGTCCCAAGTTTCTGACCCTCTCCCTCTCTATATATATCAGGCCTGGGCAAACTTCAGCCCTCCAGGTCTTTTGAACTTCAACTCCCAGAATTCCTAACAGTTGGTAAGTAGGAAGGAAGGGAAGGGCCACCAAGAGAGCCATGTTGCCATGGAGACATTGTGAGATAGGCCCATCTCAGAGCTGGGGAAGGGGGAAATGGAAAGAACGAAAGAGAAAAAAGAAGGGAAAGGAAGAGGAAGAAAAGAAGGAAGGGGCTAGGAAAAAAAGGAGTGAGGGAAAGGAAAGGGGAAAACGTATGATGAGAGGAAAGAAAAAGAAGGGAATAATAAGGAAGAGAAGAAAGAAGGGATAAGGTAGGAGGAAGAGAGAGAGAAAGAAGGAAAGGAATGGGGAAGAATAAGGAATAAGGGCAGGGGGAGGAAAGGAGGGAGGGAAAAAGAGAGAAAGGGAGGGAGGAAGGAAAGAAAGAGAAAGAAGAGAAGGAAGGGAAGGAAGAGGAAAAAGAAGGGAAGGGAGAAGAAAGGGAAGGAAGGAAAAAAGGAGGAAGAGGGAGGAAAAGAAAGAGGAAAGAGAGTGGAGGAAGGAAAGAAGAGAAAGAAGGAAAAAGAAAAAAGGGAAGGAGGAAGAGTAGAGAAGAAAGAAGGAAGAGAAGGAGAAAAAGGGAAGGAAAGAAGGGAAGGAAGAAGGAAGGGAAGGAGGAAGGAAAGGAGAAAAGGAGGGAGGGAAAAGAAAGAGGACAAGGGAGATGAAAGAAAAAGGAAAGAAAGAAAGAAAGAAAGAAAGAAAGAAAGAAAGGAAGAAAGGAAGACAAGAAAGAAGGGATTCAAGAAGGGAGGGAAGAGAGAAAAAGAAGGGAAGGGAAGGGAGGGGGGAAGGAAGGAAAAGGAGGGAAGGAGGAAAAGGAGGGAGGGAAAGAAAAGAGAAAGGATGGAGGAAAGGAAAGAAAGAGAAAGAAAAAGGAAGGGAAGAAGAAAGAAGTGATTCAGAAAGGGAGGGAAGAGAGAAAAAGAAGGGAGAAGAAAGGGAAGGAAGCAAGGGGAGGAAAGAAAAAGGAAGGACGAAAGGTGGGAAGGGGAAAAGGAGGGAGGAAAAAGAAAGAACAAGGAATGAGTGGAGGAAAGGAAAGAAAGAGAAAAAAGAAGATATTCAGGAAGGGAGGGAAGAGAGAAAAAGAAGAGAATGAAAGGGAAAAGAAAGGGAAGCAATGAGGGGGAAGAAAGAAAAAGGGAGGAAAGGAGGGAGGGAAAGGAAAAATGGAAAAGATACGAGGGGAGGGAAAGAGACAGAAGGGGAGAAAGCAGGGTGAGCATGGTCCCGCTGACTAAATAAACCGTGTGCGGAGGACTCTTTGGAGCATGGGCCTGGGCCCTTTTACCCCGAGGAGCAGTGGCGTGGAGAAATAGGTGCACTCCGTTTCCTCGGACCGGATGAAAGAGCACTCGATGACCCCTTCCTTCCCGTTCATGGCGTCTAGGACGGAGAAGACGAAGCGGGCTCCGGCGTAGGCCATGGAGAGAGTGGCCGATCCTGTGGGCGCAGAGGAGGACACATTATTCGGCGATACATCGCACAGTCCTAGACACTTGCAAAGTGTCTGACGTGTGATCCAATACAATAGCCAGCAGAGTGATTCTGTTTGCTGTGTACCAATCTTGTTGCATTTCTAACAACAACAACAACAAGAAGAAGTAACCTGCAAAGACTCTGGCACAAGCCAGTAAAGGTGATCCCCGTGGTGATGGGCACACTGGGTGCAGTGCCTCAAGACCTTGGCCTGCACTTAAACACAATCAGCACTGACAAGATTACCATCTCTCAACTGCAAAAGGCCACCCGACTCAGACCTGCACACATAATTCGCTGATACATCACACAGCCTCAGACACTTGGGAAGTGTCTGACATGTGATCGAATACAAAAGCATAGTGATCTTGTTTGCTGTATACTAATATTGTTGTGTATCTAATAATAATAATAATAATAATAATAATAATAATAATAATAATAATAATAGACAAAATCATGATCTGTCAACTGCAAAAGGCCACCTGACTTGGATCTGCGCACAACATTTGAAAATACATCACACAGCCCTAGACGCTTGGGAAGTGTTCGACTTGTGGTTTTGTAATACGAAATCCTGAATATATATCTCGTTTACTGTGACATACTGTGATTATGTTGATGATAATAATAATAATTCTGTGTGACTGATGTGGGGCTGGCTCAAACTTTTACAAGGACATGATGATGATGATAATAATAATATGAAATAATAATAATACAAAGTCCAGCATATATATCTCGTTTGCTGTGTCATACTGTGTTTTTGTGTCTGTAAAATAATAATAATAATAATAATAATAATAATAATCCTGTGTGACTGATGTGGGGCTGGCTCAAACTTTTACAATGCCATGATGATGATGATGATGATGATGATGATAATAATAATATGAAATAATAATAATAATAATACAAAGTCCAGCATATATATTTCGTTTGCTGTGCCATACTGTGTTTTTGTGTCAGTAAAATAATAATAATAATAATAATTTTATTATTATTATTATTATTATTATTATTATTATTATTCTGTGGGACTGATGTGGGGCTGCCTCAAGCTTTTACAAGGACATAATAATGATAATAATAATATGAAATAATAATTTTAAAAAATCCAGCATATATATCTTGTTTGCTGTGTCATACTGTGTTTTTGTGTCAGTAAAACAACAACAACAATAATAATAATAGTAATAATAATAATAATAATAATAATAATAATAATTCTGTGTGACTGATATGGGGCTGGCTCAAGCTTTTACAAGGACATGATAATAATGATGATAATAATAATATGAAATAATAATAATAATAATAATAATAATAATACAAAATCCAGCATATATATCTTGTTTGCTGTGTCATACTGTGTTTCTGTGTCAGTAAAATAATAATAATAATAATAATAATAATAATAATAATAATAATAATAATAATTATTATTATTATTATTATTATTATTATTATTCTGTGTGACTGATATGGAGCTGGCTCAAACTTTTACAAGGACATGATAAAAATGATAATAATAATATGAAATGATAATAAAAAATCCAGCATATATATATCTCGTTTGCTGTGTCATACTGTGTTTTTGTGTCAGTAAAACAACAACAACAACAACAACAACAATAATAATTCTGTGTGACATGAGCTTTTACAAGGACATGAGCTTTTACAAGGACATGATAATAATGATAATAATATGAAATAATAATAATACAAAATTCAGCATATATATCTCGTTTGCTGTGTCATACTGTGTTTTTGTGTCAGTAAAACAACAACAACAACAATAATAATTCTGTGTGACATGAGCTTTTACAAGGACATGATAATAATGATAATAATAATAATATGAAATAATAATAATAATACAAAATCCAGCATATATATCTCGTTTGCTGTGTCATACTGTGTTTCTGTATCTGAATAATAATAATAATAATAATAATAATAATAATAATAATAATTCTGTGTGACTGATGTGGGGCTGCCTCAAGCTTTTACAAGGACATGATAAAATGATAACAATAATATGAAATAATAATAAAAATCCAGCATATATCTCTCGTTTGCTGTGCCATACAGTGTTTTTGTGTCATAATAATAATAATAATAATAATTATTATTATTATTGCAGACAGGGAAAGGTTGAAGCTGTCAGCACACACTGTGCATAGACAGGGCTCCTTGGGACGTGCAAACCCACCTGCGCCAGCTTTGGCCTTGACCACTTCTGTGCCGGCCTCCTGGATCCGTCCCGTGAGGGCCGTCAGCTGGTCCTGAGGGAACTCCACTTTGGGCGTACACTGCAGGAAAACAGCAGGAGGAGAGGGTGACAAAATGAACCCAATGAGGGCTGGACAACGCAACTGCACAATAGATTGGGACAGGGTCGCCTGGTTGAACCCAAACGGTGCTTCTGGCCAATGGCTGCTCTTCTTTCCTCCTCCTGGAGAGAAGTGACTACGGATGTAAGAGTCTTGGTAAACCACAAGCTGAGTCCGAGCCCAGGGTGACACAGCAACTGACAAAAGCCAGTGCCATTCTCAGCTACATCGGGGGCCTTTTAGGGCTCTTCAACATCTTTATCAACGACTTGGACGATGGGGTAGAAAGCATGCGGATCAAATTTGCAGATGGGACCAAATTGGGAGAGCGAATACCCCAGAGGACAGGATCCAGATCCAAAACAACCGTAACAGGTTAGAGCAGTGTTTCTGGGCACCACAACTGAAGGGAGATGTTGACAAGCTGGAATGCGTCGACTAAAATGAGCAAGGGTCCGGAGAACAAGCCCTATGAGGAGTGGCTGAAAGAGCTGGGCATGTTTACCCTGCAGAAGCGAAGGCTGAGAGGAGATATGATGAGGGCAATGTATAAATATGTGAGGGGAAGTCATAGGGAGGAGGGAGCAGGCTTCCTTTCTGCTGTCCTGGAGAATAGGACGCAATGGAGGAATGGCCTCAAAGTACAAGAAAGGAGATTCCACCTGAACACAAGGAAGAACTTCCTGACTGTGAGAGCTGTTCAGCAGTGGAACTCTCTGCCCCGGAGTGTGGTGGAGGCTCCTTCTTGGGAAGCTTTTAAACAGAGGCTGGATGGCCATCTGTCGGGAGTGCTTTGAAGGTAATTTCCCTGCTTCTTGGCAGAATGGGCTTGGGGTCCCCTCCAAATGTATGATTCTAAGATCAGGGTGGAAGTGATGAGAAAAGGCTTCTTTCTCATTCCTCTTGGACTTCCCAACCCTTTTGTGCCCCGGAATCATGGGACGCCCCTTGAACTCACACACAAACCTGAGAGATCAAGGGAATGATGGTCTTCCCTGCATGCCCACCGATCACCGGGA
The DNA here is from genome assembly GCF_025583915.1 of Anolis sagrei ordinatus. Taxonomy (NCBI): domain Eukaryota; kingdom Metazoa; phylum Chordata; class Lepidosauria; order Squamata; family Anolidae; genus Anolis; species Anolis sagrei. The sequence continues at coordinate 2,655,283 of NW_026844589.1, read as the reverse complement.
CATTGACGCGAGCCGGATCCAGGCCCTGCAAACAGAAGGAGAGCCTTTCAGGACAAAGAATCAAAACAAATGGCTACGTATTGGATACACCATATAGCCCAACCCTCACAGACATCTCACCCTTCAAGCACAGAGTCAAATTTCTAGTGAATATATAGAAATGGTAGCATTCACTATCTGTTTGCATTCTGCTCATTCCCATGTGTCTTATTTCTCTTACTGTTGCAATGTTGCTATTACACTTTTGGGTTAAATTTACCATATAAACTTGAGTTTTTTCAGCCCTTTTTTTTGGGCTGACAAAGCCTCCCTCGGCTTATAAGGGGGTCAAGCAACAATATCTATATAAATAATGTAATGTTCGTTTGTGGGATTAACATAACTCTTAAACCACTGAATGAATAGACACCAAATTTGGACACAAGACAACAATCAGGCCAAGTGACCATCACTCATAAAAACACTGAAAAACACAACAGAAGGGACTTAAAAAAGCGGAAAAAACCCCACCAAAATTACATTACAACGCATGCGCAAACCCACATATATATACACAAACACACACACATATATATGCATATACACATGCAAAACATATACACACGAAGGGGGAAGGAAGGAAGGGAGGGAGGAAGGAAGGAAGGAAGGAGAGAAGGAGGGAGAGAAAGAGGGAAAGAGAAGGAAAGAAAGAGAGAAGAAGGAGGGAGAGAAAGAGGGAAGAAGGAGAGAAAGAAAGGTAGAGAAGGAAGGAAGGAGAGAAGGAAATAACAAAGTGAAAGAGGGCAGGAAGGAGAGAAGGAATGAAAGAAAGAGGGAAGTAAGGAAGGAGACAAGGATGGAACCAAAGAGCAAAGGAAGTAAGAAAAGAAACAGGTAGAGAAGGAAGAAAGAAGAAGGGAAAGAAGAAAGGAAAGAATGGGAAAGAAGGAAGGGAGGGAAGGAAGGAGAGAAAGAAAGAACGAGCAAAAGAGGAAGGGAAGGTTGGCCACGACAACACGTGGTGGGTACAGATAGTAGTAATATATAATACTAATATTGTGCTATGCGAATAATACAGTATACTATATTATATATATAAATAAAATATTGATAATAATATAATGTAATAAGAGTCACGAAGAGTTGGAGACGACTGAACGAATGAACAACAACAATACAATATAGTAATACAATATACTAATTATATATTATATATTACTAATAATATTGTAGTATAGTGGCATACTACAATATAGTAATATACAATACATATATTGAGCTATGCTAATCTATATAAATAAAAATGTAATGTTCGTTTGTGGGATTAACATAACTCAAAAACCACTGGGCAAATTGACACCACATTTGGACACAATGCACGTATTCAGCCAACAAGTGACCATCATTCATAAAAACACTGAAAAACATAGCAGAAGAGACTTAAAAGCCAACAAAATTACATTACAAGCATGCACAAAACCACACACATATGCAAACACACATATACTCATAGATACAAATATATACACACAAATATATACACACACAAAACACATACACAGACTGGGTCGCAGCAACGAATGGTAGGGGATGGCTAGTAATATAATATATTGTATATACGCCTAATACTGATAATATTATAATGTAATACAATATTATAATATAATATAATATAATAATTGTATATTATATATTACATGTAATATTACTCGAGTATAAGCTTTTTCAGCCTAAAAAAGGGGCTGACAAACTAGGCTTATACTCGAGTATATACAGTAATTATACTATTGTATTATCAGTATTACTATTATATTGCATTACATTATATTATAAATATTATAGGTATATACAATATATTACATTACATTATATTATATTGTATTATTAGTCCAAGAGCAGAGCCAATAATACACTGGAGGGCAGTTCTTGTAAGGACCTGGCATTGAGCCGGAGCTTCCTAAGGCCGAAGTCCAAGCCACGCTTCTATTTATGGTCAACCTTCAGTCAAAAGGGCAAAGTCCAGCAACTGGCCAAAGGCCAGGTTTCATCGTCTCGGGACATTGGCTTCCTCTCGCCCTCACAAGACTTCTCTTCCTGCCAAAAGGGACCCCCCCCTCCCCATCCCAAGGCAGCCCATGTCCAAACCGACTCCAACCTACCTTCAGTTCTGCCACAAAAGTATTTGCTCGGACAATGTCCAGCGTCGTGACCCCAAAGATTCTGTTGGGGTTGTACACCCCGTGCTTCTTAAAGACCTCCGAAGTAATGGGGATGGTGGAATTGACCTGGAAAGCAAAGAGAAGGCGGTCCACTCAGATTGTGGGTTTTTGTGGGTTTTGCGGGCTGTCGGGCCATGTTCCAGAAGCATTCTCTCCTGACGTTTTGCCTGCATCTTCAGAGGTTGTGAGGTCTGTTGGAAACTAAGTAAGTGATGTTTATATATCTGTGGTATGATGTCCAGGGTGGGAGAAAGACATCTTGTCTGCTTGCAGCCAGGCTTAGAATCAAAGAGTTGGAAGAGACCTCATGGGCCATCCAGTCCAACCCCATTCTGCCAAGAAGCAGGAATATTGCATTCAAATCACCCCTGACAGATGGCCATCCAGCCTCTGTTTAAAAGCTTCCAAAGAAGGAGCCTCCACCACACTCCGAGGCAGAGAGTTCCACTGCTGAACAGCTCTCACAGTCAGGAAGTCCTTCCTAATGTTCAGATGGAATCTCCTTTCTTGTAGTTTGAAGCCACTGTTCCGCGTCTTAGTCTCCAGAGAAGCAGAAAACAAGCATGCTCCCTCCTCCCCGTGACTTCCTCTCACATGGCTATCATATCTCCTCTCAGCCTTCTCTTTTGCAGGCTAAACATGCCCAGCTCTTTAAGCCGCTTCTCATAGGGCTTGTTCTCCTTGATCATTTGAGTCGCCCTCCTCTGGACACATTCCAGCTTGTCAATATCTCTCTTGAATTGTGGTGCCCAGAATTGGACACAATATTCCAGGTGTGGTCTAACCAAGGCAGAATAGAGTATGGGTAGCATGACTTCCCTAGATCTAGACACTATGCTTTGAAGCTGCAAGTCCATTCAGTGACCAAGGTGACCAACTGCAACATTCTCACTTGCCTCCAACAGACAAAAGTCCTTTCTCCCACCCTGGACATCATTTCACAGATACATAAACCCCATTTTCAGGCCTCTCAACCTCTGAGGATGCCTGCCATAGATGCAGGCAAAACGGAGAACATTTAGTCATTTTGTGCCAGACACAGGATGTGCCCACTTATGCCCAAAAGGTAGCTAAGCAAGGAATTCCAGGCACTTGTTCCCAATCCCTTGCGGAAGGCTGGGCTTGGCTTACCGGGTTCGCAATGATGCAGATCATGGCCTCAGGGCAGTGCTTGGCACAGGCCGTGGCCAGGTTGGCCACAATGGTGGCATTTGTGTTGAAGAGGTCATCGCGGGTCATGCCTGTGGGTCAGAGCAGAGACATGACAATAGTAAGGCCAATGTTGAAGAAGGCCTTCCTAGAGGTATTTATTTATGTATTTTGAGCATTTATATCCCATCCTTCTCACCTCCGAAGAGGGACTTTTCGGGCATGACCCTTTCATAGACTGGTCATGCCCATTTCAGTCATTCTGCTCATTCTGATTTTTGTTGGACATTGACCGATGGAGCTTCAATGCTGCTGTTTTATTCTCTTATGTTTAACTATTTGATCTGTTGTATTTGAAATGGTCATATCACTGGTCAAATAAATAAATAGTTGTTGTTGTTGTTTGATTTGGATTGCTGTTGATTTGGATTGCTGTTGTTTTTTTTAAGTAAAGATTTTCCCAACATTGAGTCCAGTCATGTCCAACCCTGGGACTCTGTTCCTCATCTCAATTTCTAAGCCGAAGAGCCGGCGTTGTCCATAGACACCTCCAAGGTCATGTGGCCAGCATGACTGCATGGAGCGCCGTTGCATTTTACGATGCTCTTATTTTAGTGGGTGTTTTTGTTTTGATGGATTGTTTTGCTTTTTTGTCTGTTGGACTTTCTGGTCCCATATGTAAGC
>NW_026844589.1:2626077-2641728 GCF_025583915.1 Anolis sagrei ordinatus | reverse complement strand
ATGGGGTTGGACTGGATGATGGCCCAGGAGGTCTCTTCCAACTCTTGGATTCTAGGATTCTATGATTCTAGGTCTGGGTGCATCCACACTGTGGAATGAAAGCAGTCTGACCCCGCTTGAACTGTCCTGTCTGTAGTCATGCAAGACCTTTCACCTTTTGTCGGAATCACTAGGTTGTTGTAGGTTTTTCCGGGCTATATAGCCATGTTCTAGAAGCATTCTCTTCTGATGTTTCGCCTGCATCTATGGCAAGCATCCTCAGAGGTAGTGAGGTCTGTTGGAACTAGGAAAATGGGTTTCTATATCTGTGGAATGACCAAGGTGGGACAAAGAACTCTTCTCTGCTGGAGCTAGGGGTGAACTGACCACCTTGATGAGCATTTGATGGCCTGGAAGTGCCTGGGGGAATCTTTTGTTGGCTCGCTGTGAAGCATTTGCTCGATCCTTCACGGATAAAATTGAGCGGATTCGGTCGGGTTTTGACGTCATGTTAACGGCAGTCTCTGGGGATGTAACGAGAGCATCTGCTTGTCCAGTTTTGTTGGATTCATTTCAATTGGTTCAGCTTGAGGATGTGGACAGGATCCTTGGAGAGGTGCGACCCACCACATGCATCCTAGACCCCTGCCCTTCCTGGCTGATCAAGGAAGCCAGAGGGGGTTTGGCAGAGTGGGTGAAGGTGATGGTTAATGCCTCCTTACAGGAAGGAAAATTTCCAGCGAGCTTAAAACAAGCTATTATAAAACCGCTGTTGAAGAAACCATCACTGGATCCCACTCAATTGGACAACTAGCGGCCAGTTTCCAATCTCCCCTATTTGGGCAAGGTCATGGAACGTGTGGTGGCGACACAACTCCAGGGGTTTCTGGTAGACACTGATTATCTAGACCTGGCACAGTCTGGCTTTAGGCCGGGACATGGAACTGAGACAGCCTTGGTCGCCTTGGTAGATGATCTACGCAGGGAGCTAGACAGGGGGAGTGTGTCCCTGTTAGTTCTGCTGGACCTCTCAGCAGCCTTCGATACCGTCGATCACCGTCGATCACGGTATCCTTCTGGGCCGCCTCATGGATATGGGGCTCGGAGGCACTGCTTTGCGGTGGCTTCGATCCTTCCTTGAGGGACGGACCCAGAAGGTGTTATTTGGTGACACCTGTTCGGAACTCACTCCCCGGGGAGATCAGATCGACGACTTCCCTTCTAGCGTTTAGGAAAAAACTAAAGACCTGGATGTGGGACCAAGCTTTTGGCCATGCTGACAACTAACTAAAGGACCTGTCGATAGACAAGGACAATGGAATGGAATGGATATATGGACTCTGATATATGGACTCTGACATGAGATAGTTTTTATGATTTTATTAGGTATTGATGTTTTATTTTAATTGTTGAATTGTTATATTTTGTATTGTTTGTTGTGTGTTTTGGGCATCTAATTGTGCCTTTCCTGTAAGCCGCCCTGAGTCCCCCTCGGGGTGAGAAGGGCGGGGTATAAGTAGATGAAATAAATAAATAAATAAATAATATTTGTTGAGAGGTGATTAGATGTCCCTGATTGTTTTCCCTCTGTTTTTTTTGCTGTTGTAATTTTAGAGGTTTTTTTAATACTGGTAGCCAGATTGTGTTCATTTCCAAGGTTGCTCCAGGCACTGCCAGGCCATCAAATGCTAATCAAGGTGGTCAGTTGAAACATTCACAGGAGGACGGCCTTTGTAGTTGGGGAATGTGTTCAGCACCAGGGAGAGCTCCAGGCTAGCATCTATTGCAATGCTGGACCAAAACATGGGGCCCAGCAGCCAATTCTGCCCACATTCCGGCTTCAATCCAAGGAAAATATATCAAGTATGTTACTCTTCTGGCAGATCTGTTGCCAGGCTTTCCTTCTGGCTTGGATGTGGGCCCAGGCCCATTCTTTCCTTAAAAATATCAAGAATTTGCACCAGACATGACCAGGGCTGGAGATCTAACGGCATACACTTCTTCACTCCTTTGTTAGTAGAGCTGACTAAGGTGCTCCCTCCTTCCTTTGCTCCTTCCTTCCCTCTTTCCCTTCTTCTTTCCTGCCTGCCTTCCTTCCTTCCTTCCTTCCTTCCTTCCTTCCATCCATCCATCCATCCATCCATCCACCCATCCCTCTTTCCCTGTTTTCCCCTAGTTCTCTCCTTCCCTTTCACTACTCTATTTTTCTCCTTCCTTCCCTCTTTCCTTCCTTCCTTCCTTCCTTCCTTCCTTCCTTCCTTCCTTTCCTCTTTCCAATCTCTTCTCTCTTCTATCGGTAGAATAGCCCTCTGTGATATCAATGGGAAAGGGAGTGAAGCTGATTGGCTGTGGCTAGCTTAAGAATCATCTGTTGCTAAGTAGATTAGCCCTCTGTGATGTCACTGGGAAAAGAAGGGAGTGAAGCTGATTGGCTGTGGCTAGCTTAAGGATCATCTGTTGCTAGGTAGAATAGCCCTCTGTGATATCAATGGGAAAGGGAGTGAAGCTGATTGGCTGTGGCTAGCTTAAGGATCATCTGTTGCTAGGTAGAATAGCCCTCTGTGATATCAATGGGAAAGGGAGTGAAGCTGATTGGCTGTGGCTAGCTTAAGGATCATCAGTTGCTAGGTAGAATAGCCCTCTGTGATATCAATGGGAAAGGGAGTGAAGCTGATTGGCTGTGGCTAGCTTAAGGATCATCAGTTGCTAGGTAGAATAGCCCTCTGTGATATCAATGGGAAAGGGAGTGAAGCTGATTGGCTGTGGCTAGCTTAAGGATCATCTGTTGCTAGGTAGAATAGCCCTCTGTGATATCAATGGGAAAGGGAGTGAAGCTGATTGGCTGTGGCTAGCTTAAGGATCATCAGTTGCTAGGTAGAATAGCCCTCTGTGATATCAATGGGAAAGGGAGTGAAGCTGATTGGCTGTGGCTAGCTTAAGGATCATCTGTTGCTAGGTAGAATAGCCCTCTGTGATATCAATGGGAAAGGGAGTGAAGCTGATTGGCTGTGGCTAGCTTAAGGATCATCAGTTGCTAGGTAGAATAGCCCTCTGTGATATCAATGGGAAAGGGAGTGAAGCTGATTGGCTGTGGCTAGCTTAAGGATCATCTGTTGCTAGGTAGAATAGCCCTCTGTGATATCAATGGGAAAGGGAGTGAAGCTGATTGGCTGTGGCTAGCTTAAGGATCATCAGTTGCTAGGTAGAATAGCCCTCTGTGATATCAATGGGAAAGGGAGTGAAGCTGATTGGCTGTGGCTAGCTTAAGGATCATCTGTTGCTAGGTAGAATAGCCCTCTGTGATATCAATGGGAAAGGGAGTGAAGCTGATTGGCTGTGGCTAGCTTAAGGATCATCAGTTGCTAGGTAGAATAGCCCTCTGTGATATCAATGGGAAAGGGAGTGAAGCTGATTGGCTGTGGCTAGCTTAAGGATCATCAGTTGCTAGGTAGAATAGCCCTCTGTGATATCAATGGGAAAGGGAGTGAAGCTGATTGGCTGTGGCTAGCTTAAGGATCATCAGTTGCTAGGTAGAATAGCCCTCTGTGATATCAATGGGAAAGGGAGTGAAGCTGATTGGCTGTGGCTAGCTTAAGGATCATCTGTTGCTAGGTAGAATAGCCCTCTGTGATATCAATGGGAAAGGGAGTGAAGCTGATTGGCTGTGGCTAGCTTAAGGATCATCAGTTGCTAGGTAGAATAGCCCTCTGTGATATCAATGGGAAAGGGAGTGAAGCTGATTGGCTGTGGCTAGCTTAAGGATCATCAGTTGCTAGGTAGAATAGCCCTCTGTGATATCAATGGGAAAGGGAGTGAAGCTGATTGGCTGTGGCTAGCTTAAGGATCATCAGTTGCTAGGTAGAATAGCCCTCTGTGATATCAATGGGAAAGGGAGTGAAGCTGATTGGCTGTGGCTAGCTTAAGGATCATCTGTTGCTAGGTAGAATAGCCCTCTGTGATATCAATGGGAAAGGGAGTGAAGCTGATTGGCTGTGGCTAGCTTAAGGATCATCAGTTGCTAGGTAGAATAGCCCTCTGTGATATCAATGGGAAAGGGAGTGAAGCTGATTGGCTGTGGCTAGCTTAAGGATCATCTGTTGCTAGGTAGAATAGCCCTCTGTGATATCAATGGGAAAGGGAGTGAAGCTGATTGGCTGTGGCTAGCTTAAGGATCATCAGTTGCTAGGTAGAATAGCCCTCTGTGATATCAATGGGAAAGGGAGTGAAGCTGATTGGCTGTGGCTAGCTTAAGGATCATCTGTTGCTAGGTAGAATAGCCCTCTGTGATATCAATGGGAAAGGGAGTGAAGCTGATTGGCTGTGGCTAGCTTAAGAATCATCTGTTGCTAAGTAGATTAGCCCTCTGTGATGTCACTGGGAAAAGAAGGGAGTGAAGCTGATTGGCTGTGGCTAGCTTAAGGATCATCTGTTGCTAGGTAGAATAGCCCTCTGTGATATCAATGGGAAAGGGAGTGAAGCTGATTGACTGTGGCTAGCTTAAGGATCATCAGTTGCTAGGTAGAATAGCCCTCTGTGATATCAATGGGAAAGGGAGTGAAGCTAATTGGTTGTGGCTAGCCGAAAGATAATCTGTTGCTCGGTACATTAGCCCTCTGTGACGTCACTGGGAAAAGAAGGGAGTGAAGTTGATTGGCTGGGGCTAGTTTAAGAATCATCTGTTGCTAGGTAGATTAGCCCTCTGAGATATCTATGGGAAAGGGAGTGAAGCTGATTGGCTGTGGCTAGCTTTAGGATCATCTGTTGCTAGGTAGATTAGCCCTCTGTGATGTCACTGGGAAAAGAAGGGAGTGAAGCTTTAGAATCATCTGTTGCTAGGTAGAATGGCCCTCTGTGATGTCAATGGGAAAGGGAGTGAAGCCGATTGGCTGTGGCTAGCTTAAGAATCATCTGTTGCTAGGTAGGTTAGCCCTCTATGATGACACTGGGAAATGAGGGGAGTTTTCGGTTTTGCGTTTTCGGTTTTCTTTTATGTAATTGTTGCCTGGGCTTGGTCTCATGTAAGCCGCTCCGAGTCGCCATTGGGGAGATGGTGGCGGGGTATAAATAAAGTTTATTATTATTATTATTATTATTATTATTATTATTATTAAGCCAATTGGCTGTCGCTAGTTTAAGAATCATCTGTTGCTAGGTAGATTAGCCCTCTGTGACGTCACTGGGGAAGGAAGGGGGTGAAGCTGATTGGCTGTGACTAGCTTAAGGATCATCAGTTGCTAGGTAGATTAGTCCTCTGTGATGTCAATGGGAAAGGGAGTGAATCTGATTGGCTGTGGCTAGCTTAAGGATCATCTGTTGCTAGGTAGATTAGTCCTCTGTGATGTCTATGGGAAAGGGAGTGAATCTGATTGGCTGTGGCTAGCTTAAGGATCATCTGTTGCTAGGTAGAATAGCCCTCTGTGATGTCACTGGGAAAAGAAGGGAGTTGAGCTTTAGTATCATTTGTTGCTAGGTAGAATAGCCCTCTGTGATATCAATGGGAAAGGGAGTGAAGCTGATTGGCTGTGGCTAGCTTAAGGATAATAATAAGGGTGTCTTCCAAAAAATAAAATGCAATGCCATGTGCAAATGACAGAATAAGCTAACCGAAGAAATAATTAAAATTAAGAGTTAAAATAGACAATTAAAATCACTGAATAAAATCAACCTTAGCAAAAACATACCATCAATCAGGCCTCATAGTTCACACATCTGTTGCTAGGTAGATTAGCCCTCTGTGATGTCACTGGGAAAGGAAGGGAGTGAAGCCGATTGGCTGGGGCTAGTTTAAGAATCATCTGTTGCTAGGTAAAGTAGCCCTCTGTGAGTTCCAGAGTCGAGGGGCCACCACCGAGAAGGCCCTGTCGCTTGCGAGGGTGGTGGGACCGAGAGCAGGGCCCCTCCAGACGATCTTAACAACCTTGATGGTTCATAGGGGAGAATCCGTTCGGACAGGTAAACTGGGCTGTGATATCAATGGGAAAGGGAGTGAAGCTGATTGGCTGTGGCTAGCTTAAGGATCATCAGTTGCTAGGTAGAATAGCCCTCTGTGATATCAATGGGAAAGGGAGTGAAGCTAATTGGTTGTGGCTAGCTGAAAGATCATCTGTTGCTCGGTAGATTAGCCCTCTGTGACGTCACTGGGAAAAGAAGGGAGTGAAGTTGATTAGCTGGGGCTACTTTAAGAATAATCTGTTGCTAGGTAGATTAGCCCTCTGAGATATCTATGGGAAAGGGAGTGAAGCTGATTGGCTGTGGCTAGCTTTAGGATCATCTGTTGCTAGGTAGATTAGCCCTCTGTGACGTCACTGGGAAAAGAAGGGAGTGGAGCTTTAGAATCATCTGTTGCTAGGTAGAATGGCCCTCTGTGATATCAATGGGAAAGGGAGTGAAGCTGATTAGCTGTGGCAATCTTAAAGATAATAATAAGGGTGTTTTCCAAAAAATAAAATTCAATGCCATGTGCAAATGACAGAATAAACTAACCAAAGAAATAATTAAAATTAAGAGTTAAAATAAGACAGTTAAAATCACCAAATAAAATCAACCTTAGCAAAACATACCATCAATCAGGCCTCAAAGTTCACACATCTGTTGCTAGGTAGATTAGCCCTCTGTGATGTCACTGGGAAAGCGAGTGAAGCTGATTGGCTGTGGCTAGCTTAAGAATCATCTGTTGCTAAGTAGATTAGCCCTCTGTGATGTCACTGGGAAAAGAAGGGAGTGAAGCTGATTGGCTGTGGCTAGCTTAAGGATCATCTGTTGCTAGTAGATTAGCCCTCTGTGATGTCACTGGGAAAAGAAGGGAGTGAAGCTGATTGGCTGTGGCTAGCGTAAGGATCATCGGTTGCTAGGTAAAATAGCTCTCTGTGATGTCAATGGGAAAGAAAGCAAATAAAAAACTTCCCGGTGTACTTTTCTTTTTGCAAATTTTGGCCCGTTGTCTATCATCTGCAAAAGTCCTATTGGGCCCTGATCCTCACTCTCCCTCCTAATGTGGGGCCATTTGCATGACCCACATCCCTTCTATTCTGTCATCAATAAAGAGGTTGGGTGGCCCTAAGAGGCCCAGGGCAGAACTCAACGGCCTGCTGAAATCGAATGAGATTCTAGTCTATGGGACGTCATTCTAGTCTATGGGGTTTTCCCTTAGCAACGGGGTTCCAATGAGGCTCTACAGAAGCAATGGAGGGCTATTGTGATGTCATCAACATTTCCGTTGTATGGGGTTCATTGCTATCCACAGATTCCTGGTCCCGCAGTAAGTTTGGGGACGTGTTCCCCCTTCAATGGTTTGACTAAATGACAATGTTGCGAAATGACGCATTTGGGATAAGTTCATTAGGGAGATGTAGTCAAAACATAGGTCAAGAGGAATGTCAGATAATATATATATATATATATATATATATATATATATATGACATTTATATGCCACCCTTCTCACTGCAAAGCGGACTCAGAGCGACTTACAAAGTATATATACATACAATATATGTATGTTGCTGTGGCCCAGTCTGTGTATATGTGTTCTGTGTGTGTATATATCTGTATATATATGTGTGTTTGCATATATGTTTTTGCATATATGTGTGTGTATATTTGTGTGTTTATATGTGTACATGCATATTGTGTATATGTGTGTATATATTTGTGTATATATGTGTGTTTGCTTATATATATGAGTGTGTGGGTGTATATATGTGTGTGTATATTTGTGTGTTTATATGTGTACATGCATGGTGTGTATATGTGTGTATATATTTGTGTATATATGTGTGTTTGCTTATATATATATGAGTGTGTTGGTGTATATATGTGTGTATATATTTGTGTGTTTACATGTTTACATGCATATTGTGTATATGTGTGCATATATTTGTGTATATATGTGTGTGTATATATTTGTGTATTTGTGTGTTTATATGTTTACATGCATATTGTGTATATGTGTGTGCTTGTCTATATGCATATTTGTGTGTATATATGTATGTATGTGGATATGTATATGTGTGTGCATGTGTATATGTATATACGTATGTGTATATATGTGTGTATTTGTGTGTTTTTGTGCATATATATATGTGGATGTATATATGTGTGTGTGTATTTGAGTGTTTATATGCGTACATGCATGTTGTGTATATGTGTGCATATATTTGTGTATATATGTGTGTGTGTATATATGTGTGTATATATTTGTGTATTTGTGTGTTTATATGTGTACATGCGTATTGTGTATATGTGTGTGCTTGTCTATATGCATATTTGTGTGTATATATGTATGTATGTGGATATGTATATGTGTGTGCATGTGTATATGTATATATGTGTGTATTTGTGCATATATATACGTGTGTGTGTATGAATGTGTGCATGTACATATGTATATGAGTGTATGTGTGTATGCATATATAGTGTATTTTGGGGGTTTTAAAGTCTGTTCTGCTGGGGTTGTGTGTGTGAGTGAGTGTTTATGAGTGATGGACACTTATTGGACTGTTAGGTGTGTTGTGCCCAAATTTGGTGTCAATTCGTCCAGTAGTTTTTGAGTTATGTTAATCCCACAAACGAACATTACATTTTTATTTATATAGATTAGCATAGTACAATATCAGTATTAGATATTACTATATCGTACTATACCATCATACTGTAATATTATTAGTAATATTATATGTAATATGAAATATAAAATTATTATATTGTATTATTAATATTATTATATTGTGTTACATTCCTCATTTCTCACCCTGGTCTTTATTATTATTTTATTTTAGTTCGAACGGTCAACCCCAGGACATAAAATGTGGGATTTCCCATCACCCCGTTCATGTTGAAGAGCCTCTTCCGATTGACGACTCCTCTCGATGTCAAGACGGTTCACAATTGATGTGGTTGCCCTCAGCATCTCTCTTGGCTTTCCAAGATGGCGGGAGTGGCCTTGTGTGAGCCCAACGAACTCTACAATTTGCTGAACCAAGCCACCCGGATCTCCAGGTTGGCAGAGCCCAACTACCTCTGTCTGTTGGGTAAGTCTTACCCAAGAAACGTAAGAACGAAAATTACAAAAGTAACACAGAAGACTTTGGGAATCTTAATTAGGAAAGAAGTGGACGATCGTTTACCATTTTCCACATTTTATGGCTCGTTTTCAGACGCCCGGAGCAAGAGGGAATACAACGAAGACCACGTGGTGACGGCGATACGAGCCAAAACGGTGAGTGAGTTGCCCCTTTCGGGACTGCGCTTCTTCCCTCCCTGGCAGGGTGTTGAATGCCGCTTTCTTCTTCTTTTCTTTGCCCGAAGAACCCCTTGGGCAAATACTTGGTCCCGCAGACCGTCAACCTGGAGTGCATCCGCTACTGCGTGGTTTACGACGGCGTCACCAGTTCCGTGGAGGCCGCCTTCGACATGGATTACGACCTGTTCGAAGTGGACACGGAACTCAAACGTACGCGCGGCCTCCTTCCGTGTAGAAAGTAGAACTTCTCAGGGTTGGAGGATGGAAGTTCTCTCAGAGCTGGAGAAGGGAGAAAGTAGGCCTTCTCGGAGCTGGAGAAGAAAGAGAGTAGGACTTCATCTCAGAGTTGGAGAAGGGAGAAAGTAAGGTTTCTTAGAGTTGTAGAAGGGAGAAACTATAACTTCTCAGAGTTGAAAAAGGGAGAAAGTAGGCCTTCTCAGAGCTGGAGAAAAGAGAGAGTAGGATTAATCTCATAGTTGGAGAAGGGAGAAAGTAAGGTTTCTTAGAGTTGTAGAAGGGAGAAACTATAACTTCTCAGAGATGGAGAAGGTAAAGAGTAGGCCTTCTCAGAGCTGGAGAAGGGAGAATGTAAGGTTTCTTAGAGTTGTAGAAGGGAGAAAGTATAACTTCTCAGAGTTGGAAAAGGGATAAAGTAGGCCTCAGAACTGGAGAAAAGAGAGAGTAGGACTTCCTCTCAGAGTTGGAGAAGGGAGAAAGTAAGGTTTCTTAAAGTTGTAGAAAGGAGAAACTATAACTTCTCAGACCTGGAGAAGGGAGAATGTAAGGTTTAAGAAAGAAGGGAGAAACTATAACTTCTCAGAGCTAGAGAAGGGAGAAAGTAGGCCTTCTCAGATCTGGAGGAGAGAGTAGGATTAATCTCAGAGTTGGAGAAGGGAGAAAGTAAGGTTTTTAGAGTTGTAGAAGGGAAAAACTATAACTTCTCAGAGCTGGAGAAGAGAGAGAGTAGGACTTCCTCTCAGAGTTGGAGAAGGGAGAAAGCAAGGTTTCTTAGAGTTGTAGAAGGGAGAAACTATAACTTCTCAGAGATGGATAAGGGAGAAAGTAGGCCTTCTCAGAGTTGGAGAAGACAGAGAGTAGGACTTCATCTCAGAGTTGGAGAAGGGAAAAAGTAGGCTTTTTTCTCAGAGTTGGAGAAGGGAGAAAGTAGAACTTCTCAGAGTTGGAGAAGGGAGAAGTAGGCCTTTTCAGAGCTGGAGAACAGAGGGAGTAGGACTTCATCTCAGAGCTGAAGAAAGGAGAAAGTAGAACTAAGAGCTGGAGAAGAGAGAAGTAGGCCTTCTCAGAGCTGGCAAAGGGACAAAGTAAGCTTCAGAGCTGGAGAAAGCAGGATTTTTCAGAACTGGAGAAGAGAGAGTAGGCCTTTTCAAAGCTGGAGAAGGTAGAAGTTCTCAGAGCTGGAGAAGGGAGAAAGTAGAACTAGAGAAGGGAAAACATAGAACTTAGAGCTGGAGAAGAGAGAGAGTAGGCCTTTTCAAAGCTGGAGAAGGTAAAACTTCTCAGAGCTGGAGAAGGGACAAAGTAGGCCTGTTCAGAGCTGGGGAAGGGAGAGAGTAGAACTTCTCAGAGCTGGAGAAGGGACAAAGTAGGCCTGTTCAGAGCTGGGGAAGGGAGAGATTAGAACCTCAGAGCTGGAGAAGGGCCAAGGTAGGCCTGTTCAGAGCTGGGAAAGGGAGAGAGTAGAACTTCTCAGAGTTGGAGAAGGGACAAAGTAGGCCTGTTCAGGGCTGGGGAAGGGAGAGAGTAGAACTTCTCAGAGCTGGAGAAGGGACAAAGTACGGTAGGCCTGTTCAGAGCTGAGGAAGGGAGAGAGTAGAACTTCTTGGAGCTGGTGAAAGGAAGAAAGTAGGCCTCTTCAGAGCTGGGGAAGGGAGAGAGTAGAACTTCTCAGAGCTGGAGAAGGGAGAAAGTAGGTGGTCAGCAGTTCCAAGGAAACCTGGCAACACCAAGTAGATAAGTTGGTATGGTACCTAACTGAGTAGCTACACTAATTCTCTACTAAGAACTAAGTAAGTCGTTACTCTTGAAATGAACTTGCAGCTCATTCTGTGCAAGCTTTGGCCACCTCTTTGTGGTTTTTTGGGCAAACAGATCAGGGCACAGGATGACCGCTAATTAAAACATGTTGACCGACGCTCCTCTTTTCTCCGCTCAGCTTATGACACGGGGGCAGACATCAAGGAGCTGCGGCACAAGCCTTCCTCTGAGGAAAGTAAGCGTGATTTTCTCTGTCTTTCCTTACATTCAATAGACACGTAACGTTCTTGGGGTGGGGTGGCTATGGGGCAGGTGGGCAGTCGTGACACGGGTCAGTGTCCCCACTCTTTCCGTGTTCCTCCAGACACGAAGGATGGGTCTGCGGCTCGTTGCGCCCGGGTCATGCAGCGCCTCACCCGCTTCCCCGTCCTGGTCCTGCGCGGAGGCTACCAGCGCTTCACCCGCTGCTACCATTACCTCCGGACCCAGAAGATCATCTGGATGCCGCGGGTAGGGATCCTAGAGAGGGAAGGGACTCCCATCCAGTCCAACCCCATGAATACTGGAAGACACCATTCGATCCCACCCAACAGATGGTCATTCATACTCTGCTTAAAATCCATATCATAGAATCCTAGGGTTGGAAGAGACCCCCAAGGGCTATCCAGTCCAACTCCATGAATGCAGGAAGACACCATCTGATCCCTCCTGACAGATGGTCATACAGACTCTGCTTAAAATTCATATCATAGAGTCCTAGAGTTGGAAGGGACCCCCAAGGGCTATCCAGTCCAACCCCATGAATACTGGAAGACACCATTCGATCCCACCCAACAGATGGCCATCCAGACTCTGCTTAAAATCCATATCATAGAATCCTAGGGTTGGAAGAGACTCCCAAGGGCTATCCAGTCCAATCCCATGAATACTGGAAGACACCATCCGATCCCTCCTGACAGATGGCCATCCAGTCTCTGCTTAAAATTCATATCATAGAATCCTAGAGTTGGAAGGACCCCCAAGGGCCATCCAATTCAACCCCATGAATACAGGAAGACACCATTCGATCTCTCCTGACAGATGGCCATCCAGACTCTGCTTAAAATCCATATCATAGAATCCTAGAGGTAGAAGGGACCCCTAAGTGTCATCCAAGCCTAACCCCATGAATGCAAGAAGACACAATCTGCTCCCTCCCGACAGATGGCCATCCAGCCTCTGCTTAAAATCCATATCATAGAATCCTAGAGTTGCAAGGGACCCCCAAGGGCCATCCAATTCAACCCCATGAATACAGGGTCACCATTCGATCTCTCCCGACAGATGGTCATCCAGCCTCTGCTTAAAATCCATATCATAGAATCCTAGAGTTGGAAGGGACCCCCAAGGGCTATCCAGTCCAACCCCATGAAAACTGGAAGACACCATCCGGTCTCTCCTGACAGATGGCCATCCAGCCTCTGCTTAAAATCTATATCATAGAATCCTAAAGGTAGAAGGGACCCCCAAGAGCCATCTAGTCCAACCCCATGAATACAGAAAGTCACCATTAAATCCCTCCTGACAGATGGCCATCCAGACTCTGCTTAAAATTCATATCATAGAATCCTAGAGTTGGAAGGGACCCCCAAGGGCCATCCAGTCTAATAGCCTTGCAGTGGGTTCATGAATACAGGAAGTCACCATCTGATCCCTCCCAACAGATGGCCATCCATACTCTGCTTAAAATCCATATCATAGAATCCTAGAGTTGGAAGGGACCCCCAAGAGCTATCCAGTCCAACCCCATGAAAACTGGAAGACACCATCCGATCTCTCCTGACAGATGGTCATCCAGCCTCTGCTTAAAATTCATATGATAGGATCCCAGAGTTGGAAGAGACCCCCAAGGGCCATCCAGTCCAACCCCATGAATACTGGAAGACACCATCCAATCACTCCTGACAGATGGCCATCCAGTCTCTGCTTAAAATCCATATCATAGAATCCTAGAGTTGGAAGGGACCCCCCAAGAGCCATCCAGTCTAACCCCATGAATACTGGAAGACACCATCCAATCCCTCCTGACAGTTGGCCATCCAGCCTCTGTTTCGAAACCCTCAGAGAAGGAAGGAGACTCCACTAGAGTCCCAGGCAGCGTCTTCTGCTTCCAAGCAGCTCTCCCCATCCGAATATGTGTATGAGGGGAAGGAAGGATGGGCCCGTTCTTCCTTCCCTCTGCAGGAACTCGAGGCCTTCAAGCCGTACCCCGTGGAGATCCTGCCTATGAAGCTCTACATGGGGAATTTCTCCCAGGCCTGTGACAGCCAGATCCAGAAGGACCTGAAAATCAAGGCCCACATCAACATCTCCGAGGAGGACGGCATCTTGTGAGTCGTACGGTCCTGGGTCACAACATGTTCAGGGGGTTCATTCTGCCTTCTCTCTTGGGTATATAGACCATCTAAGCTTTTGCTTTTTGGCACGCTTGTTGTAGCCTGGTAAGATTCTAAGTGCTCAGAAAACGAGAAAGGGCATGCTGGGATAGATTCAGAGGACCCAGAGGAGGATAGAAATGGTCTGGAGAGAGTTGTTTTGGAATCTCCTCTCAGTTCCCATCAGACTGGAGAAAGCAATACCAGTTCTCATGAGAATCTGCCAGAAGTCTCAGCTGAGAGAAGTGTAGAAGGTGAATGTTTGTCCAAATCAAGGCACTTGGAACTTCGGAGGGAGAGCGTACAATAGAGACAGACTCGCTTTTTGCAGCGGCTCAGAGATAAGGAGACGAGAAGCAGGTGTATGAGGAATGATGTCATGGGAAAGATTGAAGCCTTTTAGTGGTTTTCTGTTGGTACAATTCCTTGTGAGAGCAATGTTGTATTCAGGTGAACGGCTCTCGGTTCCTGGCCCTACATGGATTCATGTATTCAAGTTTCTAAGTTCGTACCTGTTTCTAGTTTGTAGGTTGCCTGCCTTGGATTCATGCTATCATGTTTATGGATATATCTGCGGATTGACTCTTGAGGCTGTATTTGAAAGGATTTTGGAATCGTGGCTCTCTTGGGAATATCTTGGAAATAGGATGCCTTCACTGTGTCTGGTTGTGAACCCCAGGTTGTACCAGTCAGCTTTCGTATGATATTATTCCTAGCACCCACTCTTTGTTTGATAGTCAAGCAGTGCGTCTTGTAGGTCAGAACACGGTCCAGAGTGACCCCCAGATATTTGGCTGTGCTGCAATGCTCCAGTAGGATTCCTTCCCAGGTCATCCTCAGTGTTCGAAATGCTTGTCTGGTCTGAAGGTGTTTTAGATGGATTAGGAATCAGCTGGTTTCCCCAGTAATGTTAGTTAGGCGATCCCTCGTTGTCTGAGTAGGATAGTCTTCCAAGATCAGTGTACTGGTGAGTCCGTAGGTGACTGTAGAGCCCTATTCTTGATCTGCATCTTCTTGATCTGCATTGGTTTCCAGGTGGAAGGTGGTCCCAGTTGGAGTTGGCTTGATGTGCCTTCCTCTTGGCACGTTTCTCTCTTTCGCCCTCAATTCGTGCCTCTAATTCAAATTCTACAGCACTGCTGGTTACAGCTGACCTCCAGCTGGAGTGCTCAAGGGCCAGGGCTTCCCAGTTCTCAGTGTCTCTCCTGCAATAGGCAGTAAGATCACCTAAAGCTTTGGAGAGCTTCTGTTCCACCATTTCAAAGCTCCCTGCTTGGGTGGTGATGGCACGATCGTCAGCATAGATGAAACTCTCTGTCCCTTTTGGCATTGAGTGATCATGTGTGTAAATGTTGAACATGGACAGGGCAAGCACGCTCCCCTGAGGCAGGCCATTCTTCTGTTTCCGCCATTTGCTTCTCTGGCCCTGGAACTCAACAAAAAAGCTCCTGTTTAGTAACAGATTTCCTATGAAGCGGGTGAGGTGGTGGTCCTTTGTGATAATATAAATTTTTCTCAGGAGAAGTGACTTGCAGTTTCCAGATCCTAAAAACAGTAAAGAGTATACTGCATTCTTGCTGACTTTGAAGAGCTTTGGATCTTTGGAGAGCTTCTGTTCAACCATTTCAAAGCTCCCTGCTTGGGTGGTGATGGTGCGATCGACAGCATAGATGAAACTTAGATGGATTAGAAATCAGCTAGTTTTCCCTGTAATGGGCAGGAAGAACACCTCAAGCTTTGGAGAGCTTCTGTTCAACCATTTCAAAGCTCCCTGCTCTTGGTTTAAAACCCTCCTACTAGATGCAACCTCTGTTCATGTCCAGCATATATTTTAAAGTTTTAACTATTACATCTGGCCCGGCCATAGGTTTTTAAATCCTTTTATGTTACTGTCTATGTGTGAGTTATATTAATTGTATTGTTTATTCCCTATTGTTTTTATTGTTTGGTTTGGCCTCATGTAAGCCGCTCCGAGTCCCTTGGGGAGATGGTGGCGGGGTATAAATAAAGTATTATTATTAT
>NW_026844589.1:2622640-2625199 GCF_025583915.1 Anolis sagrei ordinatus | reverse complement strand
AAGCTTTGGAGAGCTTCTGTTCAGCCATTTCAAAGCTCCTTGCTTGGGCGGTGATGGCATGATCATCAGCATAGATGAAACTCTCCAATTAGGAAAAGGCAAGTGAGGTGGTTGTCCTTTGAGATACTGTAAGTTTTTCTTACAGTGTCATAAGCTGCTGACGGATCTGTGAAGACAGCTCCGGTAATCTGCTGCTTTCCAAAACCCTCTTGGCCCCAGTTTCGTCGGAGACAGCGAGAAGCTCCTTCACATTCCCGTCCCAGATTCTCCGGAGGCCAATATCTTTCCGTACTTTGGCGACATTTGCCACTTCATCGGTGAGTGGCTCGCAGTGCCTTTCCCCCTTTTCTCCTTGCCTTAGCTTCACCGTAAGTTAAAAGAGACGACACTTTCCTTCCGCACAGACACTCGCATCGATAAAGACGCCGTCTTGGTTTTTTCGACGCTGGGCATCAGCCGCAGCAGCACGGCCATCATGGCCTACCTGATCCATTCGTGTCGGCTCTATTTAAAGGTAAACATAACCTCCAGGTAGTAGTAATAGTAGTAGGAGTTGTTATTATTATTATTATTTAGTTGTCTGGCCATTATATAGTCTCTATTTATATCTAGCTAGTAATAAATATTACTGTTATAACTATAATAATAATAATAATAATAATAATAATAATAATAATAATAACTACCTCTATTATAACTAAATAATAATAATAGTAGTAATGCTGTCATATGTATCCAGCTGGGGGAATCTGGGAGTTGTAACCCCCCCCCCCCAAGTAATAATAATAATTAATTGTTATTGTTATTATTACTATCCTATAGTTGGATGACCATTATATAGTCTCTGTTTCTATTTAGCTAGTAGTATTGTTTTAGATATTGTTGTTGTTGTTGTTGTTGTTGTTATTTAGTTGTCCGGCCATTATATAGTCTCTATTTCTATCTAGCTAGTAATAAATAAATAATAACCTCTGTTATAACTATAACAACAACAACAACAATAATAATAATAACTACCTCTATTATAACTAAATAATAATAATAGTAGTAATGCTGTCATATGTATCCAGCTGGGGGAGTCTGGGAGTTGTAACTCCCCCAAGTAATAATAATAATTAATTGATATTGTTATTATTACTATCATATAGTTGTAAGACCATTATATAGTCTCTGTTTCTATCTAGCTAGTAATAAATAAATAGTAACTTCTGTTATAACTATAATAATAATAATATCTAGTTAGTATAACTATAATAATAATAATAATAATAATAATAACAACTACCTCTATTATAACTAAATAATAATAGTAGTAGTAATGCTGTCATGTGTATCCAGCTGGGGGAATCTGGGAGTTGTAACCCCCCCCCCCAAGTAATAATAATAATTAATTGTTATTGTTATTATTACTATCATATAGTTGGATGACCATTATATAGTCTCTATTTCTATCTAGCTACTAATACATAAATAAATTAATTAATATTAACCTTTGTTATAACAACAACAACAATAATAATAATAATAATAGTAATAATAACAACATCTATTATAGCTAAATAGTAGTAATGCTGTCATATGGATCCAGCTGGGGGAATCTGGGAGTTGTAACCCCCCCCCCCAGTAATAATAATAAATTAATTAATTGCCTCTACTATAACTAAATAATTATAATAGCAATAAATAATAATTAAATAATAATTACCGCTATTATAACTATATAATAATAAATAAGAATAATAACGATCTCTACTATGTATGATAATAACAATAATAAAATAAATAATAGCGACTTTTACTGTAACTAAATAATAATAATAATAATAATAATAATAATAATAATAATAATAGATATAAGAACACCAGGGCCCCTTGTTGGCGCGGTGGGTTAAACTGCTGAGCTACTGAACTTGCTGACCGAAAGGTTGGCGGTTCAAATCTGGGGAGCAGGGTGAGCTCCCACTTATAGCCCCAGCTTCTACCAACCTAGCAGTTTGAAAACATGCAGATGTGAGTAGATCAGTAGGTACGGCTCAGGTGGTAAGGTAACTGCGCTCCGGTGGGAAGGTCTTTTTTTTGTTGTGTCAGGAGCGACTTGAGAATCTGCAAGTTGCTTCTGCTGTGAAAGAATTGGCCGTCTGCAAGGACGTTGCCCAGGGGACACCCAGATGATTTGATGTATTTATCATCCTTGTGGGAGGCTTTTCTCATGTCCCCGCATGAGGAGCTGGAGCTGATAGAGGGAGCTCATCCACCTCTCCCTGGATTCGAACCTGCGACCTGCCAGTCTTCAATCCTGCCGGCACAGGGGTTTAACCCACTGCGCCACTGGGGGCTCCGGTGGGAAGGTAACAGCGCTCTATGCAGTCATGCAGTCCACATGACCTTGGAGGTGTCTAGGGATAACACCCACTCTTCGGATTAGAAATGAAGATGAGCATTGGAGTCCCAAAGTCGGATACGACTGGACTTAATGTCAGGGGAAACCTTTACCTTTAGGTAGATAGATAGATATATAGATATTTACGTCACAAGACTACCAGGGATGGTTGGGAAGAG
>NW_026844589.1:2600140-2617640 GCF_025583915.1 Anolis sagrei ordinatus | reverse complement strand
TGAGTCTCGTCCTGGGGAATGTGAATGTCACGCTGCTCAGCAAGCAAGCCAAGTAAGGATGCTCATATTCCCAGTATGTGGTCCGGTGAGCAATTTGCTGCCTGATTGACCAATTGAAACTTTCGAACAGTCTTCAAAGGCAGCCCCACATAGAGTGCATTGCAGTAGTCTATTCAGGATGCCCATATTCCCTGTACATGCTCCGGTAAGCAATTTGCTGCCTGATTGACCAATTGAAACTTTCAAACAGTCTTCAAAGGCAGCCCCACGTAGAGTGCAGTCTATTCAGGATGCTCACATTCCCTGTACGTGCTCCGGTGAGCAATTTGCTGCCTGATTGACCAATTGAAACTTTCAGTCTTCAAAGGCAGCCCCAAGTAGAGTGCAGTGCAGTTGTCTATTCAGGATGCTCATATTCCCTGTACATGCTCTGGTGAGCAATCTGCTGCCTAATTGACCAATTGAAACTTTCAGTCTTCAAAGGCAGCCCCATGTAGAGTGCATTGTAGTAGTCTATTCAGGATGCTCATATTCCCTGTACGTGCTCCGGTGAGCAATTTGCTGCCTGATTGACCAATTGAAACTTTCAAACAGTCTTCAAAGGCAGCCCCACGTAGAGTGCATTGCAGTAGTCTATTCAGTAATAGTAATATTACATGTAATATAAAATATATGATTATAATATTTTATTATTAGTATGATATTGTATTACATTATAATATTATAAATATTATATGTGTGTATAATATATTATATTATTAGTAAAGTTCCGGAAGCATTCTCTCCTGACGTTTCGCCTTCATCTAGAGGTTGTGAGATCTGTTGGAAACTAGGAAAATTGGGGTTTATGTATCTGTGGAATAATGTCCAGGGTGGGAGAAAGAACTCTTGTCTGCTTGAGGTAGGTGTGACTGTTGCAACTAGCTACCTTGATTAGCATTTAATGGCCTTGCAGCTTCAAAGCCTGGCTGCTTCCTATTCGGAGGAATCCTTTGTTGGGAGGTGTTAGCTGTCCCTCATTTTTTCCTGTCTGGAATTCCCCTGCTTTTTGAGAAGTCAGCCATAGAAGATCCAAGCTGGATACAGCATATTATTTGAGAACACAGAAATGCTGGACCACTCTCACAACCACCACGTCAGGCTACACAGAGAAGCCACTGAAATACACAAACAGGTGGACAATTTCAACACAAAGGAGGAAACCATGAAAATGAACAAAATGTGGCTATTAATAAACTCTAAAATCAGGACAGGAAATAAAGGCGGGAGCTACAGACAAGAAACAAGCAGGGACAGCTAATCACCTCTCAACAATGGATGCCCCCAGGCAATAAGAAGCAACACCTTTTTTTTGAGCAACACTCAAAAAACAAAACAAAACAGGTGCATTCCAGGCAGGAACAATGAGGGCCAGCTAACACCTCCCAACAAAGGATTCCCCAGACAGGAAGCAGCCAGGCTTTGCAGTGCTAATGAAGGTGATTAATTGCAACGTTCATACTTCCCTCCAACAGACAAGAGTTCTTTCTCCCACACTGGATATTATTCCACAGATATAGATAGATAGATAGAAGGATAGATAGATAGATAGATAGATAGATAGATAGATAGATAGATAGATAGATAGATAGATAAAAATGTAATGTTTGAACTCAAAAACCATTGGACGAATTGACACCAATTTTGGACACAAGACACCTAACAACCCAATGTATGTCCTTCACTCAAAAAATTGATTTTGTCATTTGGGAGTTGTAGTTGCTGGGATTTATAGTTCACCTACAATCAAAGAGCATTCTGAACTCCACCAACGATGGGATTGAAACAAACTTGGCACACAGAACTCCCATGACCAACAGAAAATACTGGAAGAGTTTGGTGGGCAATGTCCTTTGGTTTTGGAGTTGTAGTTCACCTACATCCCGAGATCACTGTGGACTCAAACAATGAGAATCGGGACCAAACTTGGCATGGATACTCAATATGCCCAAATGTGAACACTGGTGGAGTTTGGGGAGAATAGAGTCTTGACATTTGGGAGTTGTAGTTGTTGGGATTTATAGTTCACCTACAATCACAGAGCATTCTGAACCCCACCAACGATAGAATTGGACCAAACCTCCCACACAGAACCCCCATGTGGGCCACAGCAATGTGTGGCAGGAGACGGCTAGTATATATATGTATGTATGTATGCAAACCCCACTTTCCTAGTTTCTAACAGACCTCACAACCTCTCAGGATGCCTGCCATAGATGTGGGCAAAACGTCAGGAGAGAATGCTTCTGGAACATGGCCAGACAGCCAGGAAAACTCACATCAACCCACTGATTCGGGCCTTGAAAGCCTTCAGCAACACAATTGAACATAGATTGTGGCAGCCACAAAAACAAACTTTCCGGAGTGGAATAATGACTTGCAAACTAAAGGCAAGACAATTAAACAGGAAATGGCACTTTCGAAACAGGAACAGGACATTTTTCTGTAGTGTTATAAATGGCGAGAGGGCTTCGCTAACCTGACGAAGGCTGCATGAGGGAAAGAGCTATACATTCAGGAGGATTTTCCCCCCTTAGCGTGGAGCTAGAGCTGAGCTTTGAGGCCAGATCCATCCTTGTTTCACTCCCTCCTGACAGGTTTGCCTACAAGGACGAGTACGAGAAGTTCAAGCTCTACCTCACCATCATCCTTCTCATCATCTCCTTCACCTGCCGGTTCCTTCTGAACTCCAGGTGAGTCTGCAGCCTCTGGTTGGAAGGGGCCTAACCCAACCCACCCCTATCCATCCATCCATCCATCTGCTGTTTTTGGTCTTTCTCCCAGGGTGACCGATGCCGTCTTCAACTTCCTCCTGGTCTGGTACTATTGCACTCTGACCATCCGGGAAAGCATCTTGATCAACAACGGCTCCAAGTAAGGGCCGCTCCCCCTAGAATCATAGAATCAAAGAGTTGGAAGAGACCTCCTGGGCCATCCAATCCAACCCCATTCTGCCAAGAAGCAGGAATATTGCATTCAAAGCACCCCTGACAGATGGCCATCCAGCCTCTGTTTAAAAGCTTCCAAAGAAGGAGCCTCCACCACACTCCGGGGCAGAGAGTTCCACTGCTGAACGGCTCTCACAGTCAGGAAGTTCTTCCTCATGTTCAGGAAGCCTCCCGGCTTCGAGGCTCCCAAGCCAATCTTTTGAGGCTTGAGCCATGGCAGGGCAAGTTGGGTTCAAAGGGGAAAGTTCAATAAAATTTTGATTTTTATTTATTTATTTATTTATGGCATTTCTATGCCGCCCTTCTCACCCCGAAGGGGACTCAGACAGGCTTACAAGATATATAGATATACAATCTATTATGTTACTAGCTGTACCCGCCACGTGTTGCTGTGGCCAATCTTCCCTCTTTCTCTCCTTCCTTCACTCCCTCTTTCCTTCTTTCCTTTCCGTCTTTCCTTTTCTATATCTTTCCTTTCTTCCCCCTTTTTCTTTCTCTTCTGCTGTCTCTCTTTTCTTCCTTCTCTCTTCTTTCCTTCCCTCCCTCTTTCTCTACATCTTCCCCCCTTCCTTCGCTCCCTCTTTCCTTCCTTCTTTCCCTTTTTCCTGTCTTTCTCTCCTTCCTTCCTTTTCTAACTTTCCTTCTCCCTTTTTCTTTCCCTCCCTCTTTCTTTCTCTCCTTCCTTTTCTAACTTTGCTTCTCCCTTTTTCTTTGCCTCCCTCTTTCTTTCTCTCCTTCCTTCCCATCTTTCTTTCTATATCTTTCCTTTCTTCCCCCTTTTTCTTTCTCTTCTGCTGTCTCTCTTTTCTTCCTTCTCTCTTCTTTCCTTCCCTCCCTCTTTCTCTACATCTTCCCCCCTTCCTTTGCTCCCTCTTTCCTTCCTTCTTTCCCTTTTCCCTTTCCTTCTCTCATTCCTTCCTTCCTTTTCTAACTTTCCCCCTTTTCTTTCCCTCCCTCTTTCTCTCCTTCCTTCCTTCCTTCTCTGCCTCTTTCCTTCCTTCCTTCTCTCTTTGCTTCCATGCTTCCTTCTCCCTTTCCTTCTTTCTTTCCCTCCCTCTTTCTTTTCTTTCTTTCTTTCTTGTCTCCCCTTCCTTCCCTCTTTCTTCCTTTTTTTAACAGCCTGGCTTCTTCTGGCCAGCAGGAAACCTTTGGTGGGAGGAGTTCCCTAGCCCAGATTGCTTCATGTCTGCAAATCCTGTTTTTTGAGGGCCACAGCAACGCGTGGCCAGGTACAGCTAGTACATACATATATACACATACATACATACATGCATACATAATGAATGGGTGAAAAAGGCAGGGTTCCTATTGCCAAAGGGAACAAACCCGTGGAGGTTTAGCTGTTGAAGTCCAGGCAGTCCCCAAGACTGGTCCTGTAGGTTTGTTCTTAAGCTGAATTTGTATGTAAGTCAGAACAGGGACATTTGTAAAGTGTCACTCCAGCCATATATACATTCATTCATTCAAACTCCTTCTTTCTCTCCCTGGTTCTGCTTCCCCTCCCAGGATTAAAGGTTGGTGGGTTTTCCATCACTACATCTCCACCTTCCTCTCCGGAGTCATGCTGACCTGGTGAGTCGCTGGCGCTTTCCATACAATCCTTCGTCCCTTTGCTTTTTTTTCTGGATCATCACTTGATGTTGAGCGTCCAGGAGTAAACACAACTTCCTCTCTCTCTCTTTCCGGTGTCGCTCAGGCCAGACGGACCCATGTACCACAAGTTCCGGAACCAGTTCCTCACCTTCTCCATGTACCAGAGTAAGTCTTCCCCAACCCCCAGTCCTGCCAAAGGCTTGGACTCCACTCCCCATCGTCCCCTGTCGTGTCTGGATGATGGACTCAGTTGAAAACATGAGCTCACCATTTCAGTTCTGCCCAATCTTGATAAAATGATTCTGACTATAAGGCCAGCTTGTTTTGGACTGATGAACATGGAAAGGCTCTCTTTGCCTGATCCTAACCGGCAGCGTTTCTCGCGCAGGTTTTGTCCAGTTTCTCCAGTATTACTACCAAAGTGGCTGCCTGTACCGGCTGAGAGCGCTGGGCGAGCGGCACAACATGGACCTCACGGTGGGTAAGTGGGCACAAGGGTGGCTCAGGCCACGACGTCGCCATGGCTGTCTTCACAATACTTCCTTTGATCCCTCTCCCCAAATCCATAGCATCAGTTTCCCCCCAAAATATGGGATGCAAGATGATTCCCAGCATATGTTGTAAAGGAAGAACAGCTGAAGAAAATCATCAGTTTAATAAAGGGAGGGCAAAAGGATTAGCCTGACAGCAAGAGCTGTTATCATGGAATCCAAGAGTTGGGATCCCAAGGGCTCTACCCACCCACCCACCCACCCATCCTAGAATCCTAGACTTGAAAGGGACCCTGAAGGCTCTGTCTGTCCGTCCGTCCGTCCGTCCATCCATCCATCCATCAACCCTCATTGGTCCATCTACCTATCATCCATTTATCATCTATCTATCTATCTATCTATCTATCTATCTATCTATCTATCTATCTATTCATCCATCCATCCATCCATCCATCCATCCATCCTAGTTAGAAGAGTTCCCAAGGGATTGATCTGCCTGCCTTCCTGCCTGTAAATCTCTAACAGAATCTGAACGTTGGAAGGGCTATATCTATCCATCTACTTATCAATCCTAGAGTTGGAAGGGACCCCAAGGGCTCTGTCTGTCTGTCTGTCTGTCTGTCTATCTATCTATCTATCTATCTACCTACCTACCACGCAACCTAGATTGGAAGGGATCCCTAGGGATATTTCTATCTGTCTCTATCTTTCCTTCCTTCCATCAATCAATCAATAATGGAATTCTAGGAACCTCAATGGATTGATCTGTCTGCCTATCTGTCTCTCTGTCCACCTATCATAGAATCCTAGACTTGGAAGGGACTCAAGGGCTAGCTCTATCTGTCTGTCTATCCCAAAGTTGGAAAGGACACCAAGGGCTATTTCCCCACCCCCACCCGTCTCTCCTATCGTTAGAAGGACCTCAAGGGTTCTTTCTATCTATCTATCTATCTATCTATCTATCTATCTATCTATCTATCTATCTATCTACCTACCTACCTACCTACCTACCTACCTACCTACCTACTTACTTATCTACTTATCCATCCATCTACCTACCTACTTATCTACCTACCTACCTGCTTACCCATCCATCCATCCATCCTAGAGTTGAAAGGGATCCCTATCTATCTATCTATCTATCTATCTATCTATCTATCTATCTATCTATCATCCATCCACCCACCTACTTATCTACCTACCTACCTGCTTACCTATCCATCCACCCATCCTAGAGTTGAAAGGGATCCCTAGGGCCCTATGTATGTATGTATGTATGTATGTATGTATGTATGTATGTATGTATCTATCTATCTATCTATCTATCTATCTATCTATCTATCCATCTATTCTATACCTATCAGCTTACCCATCCATTCATCCTAGAGTTGAAAGGGATCCCTAGGGCCCTATCTATCTATCTATCTATCTATCTATCTATCTATCTATCTATCATCTATCATCTATCTATCCATCCATCCATCCATCCATCCATCCATCCATCCATCCATCATCCATCAATCCTAGAACTAGACTCCTAGGCTTGGAAGAACCGCAAGGGCTTGCTTTATCTATCTATCTATCTATCTATCTATCTATCTATCTATCTATCTATCTATCTATCTATCTATCTATCTATCTATCCCTCCATCTATCTATCTGGATATCTATCTATCTGGCTATCTATATATCCATCCATCCATCCATCCATCTCTCCATCTATCTATCCTATCCTAGTTGGAAGGGACCCCAAGGGCCATCCAGTCCAACCCCATTCTGCCATAAAGCCAAATCAATAGGCAAAGCCCCCTTTGTGATGCAATTAACCCCCCTCTTTTCTCCCAGAGGGTTTCCAGTCCTGGATGTGGCGCGGCCTCACCTTCCTCCTCCCCTTCCTCTTCTTCGGCCAGGTGAGTCTCATTTCCCGGAGAGAGGGAGGGAAGGCTTTGCAAGCTCAGTTAAGGGCGGAACCACCTTGATTACGCCCCTCTCTTCCCCATTTCCCTTGCTTCTTCCCATAGTTCTGGCAACTGTACAATGCCATCACTCTCTTCCAACTGGCCAGGCATCCAGAATGCAAAGAATGGCAGGTAAGACAAAGGCAGCAGGGTTAATATGGCCGGGAGGAGGAGGAGGGCAGCCTTGAATCTGAACTGTTATTGTCTTGGTCGCCTTGCCAGGATATGCATTTCCTTCCTTCTTTTCACTCCTGCATCTTCTCCCTCTCTTTCATTCCTTTCTTTTCCCTTCCCCTCTCTTCCTTTCCTTCCTTTGTCCCTTTCCTGTTTCTCTTTCCTTTCTCTTCCTTCATTCCCTTTTTTCTCTTCCCCTCATTTAGTTTTTCCTTTGCTTCCTCTTCCTTCCATCCATCCATTCTTTTTCTTTCTTCCTCTCCCTTTTTTGGTTCTGTTGGGCAAGTTTGCTCTAGATGCATCCTCGGTGGGGTTCAGTGTGCTCTCAGGCTATAGGGTAAACTACAACTCCCACTATGGCGAGTCAGTCCTCTCAAACCCCTCCAGTAGGTTGAGCTAGTCATGGCGGTTCTGTGTGCCAAGTGTGGTCCAGGTCCATCATTGGTGGAGGGCACCGTTTCTCTAGATGTGGGTGAACTACAATTCCCAGAAAGGAAGGTCAGTTCCCGCCAAACCCCTCCAGTAATCAGGTTTTGGCATATTAGGTAAATGTGCCCAGTTCCATCTGTGTACGGGTTCACAGTACTCTCTGGATGTAGGTGAACTACAACTCCCCCAAGTCAAGGTGAATTTCCCCCAAAGACCTCCAGTATTTTTTGCTGGTCATAGAGGCTCTGTGTGCCAAGTTTGGTCCAATTCCATCTTTGGTAGAGTTCAGAGTGCTCATGGATTGCAGGTGAACTATACATCCCAGTACCTACAACTCCAAAATATCCAGGCCAGTTACTCTCAAACCCCACCAATATTCAAATATGGGCGTATTGGGTATGGATGTCATGTTTGGTCCAGATCAATCATTGTTTGGGTTCATAGTGTGCTCTGGGTGTGGGTGAACTACAACTCCCCCAAATCAAGGTGAATTTTCCCTAAAAACCTCCAATATTCGTTACTGGTACAGTATTTTTTTGCTAGTATGTATGCCAAGTTTGGTCCAATTCCCTCTTTGGTGGAGTTCAGAGTGCTCATGGATTGCAGGTGAACTATACATCCCAGTACCTACAACTCCAAAACGTCCAGGCCAATTCCCCTCAAAACCCACCAGTATTCAAATATGGGCATATCGGGTATGCATGCCAAGTTTGGTCCAGATCCATCATAGTTTGGGTTCATAGTGTGCTCTGGATGTAGGTGAACTACAACTCCCCCAAATCAAGGTGAATTTTCCCCAAAGACCTCCAGTATTTTTTGCTGGTCATGGGGGCTCTGTGTGTCAAGTTAGGTCCAATTCCATTTTTGGTGGAGTTAAGAGTGCCGTTCTTAGATTGCAGGTGAACTATAAATCCCAGATCAAGGTGAATTTTCCCCAAAGACCTCCAGTATTTGTTGCTGGTCCAGTATTTTTTGTTGGTCTGTGTGCCAAGTTTGGTCCAATTCCATCATTGGTGAAGTTCAGAGTGCTCCTTAATGGCAGGTGAACTATACATCCCAGTACCTCCAAGTCCAAAACGTCCAGGCCAGTTACCCTCAAAAAACCCCAGTATTCAAATATGGGCGTATTGGGTATGCATGCCACGTTTGGTCCAGATCTATCCTTGTTTGGGTTAATAATGCGCTCTGGGTGTGGGTGAACTACAACTCCCTTATATCAAGGTGCATTTTCCCCAAAGACCTCCAGACAATACATTGACCTCCAGTATTTTTATTTTTTGCTGGTCCTGTATTTTTTGCTGGCCTGTGAGCCAAGTTTGGTCCAATTCCCTCTTTGGTGGAGTTCAGAGTGCTCCTTGATTGCAGGTGAACTATACATCCCAGTACCTCCAACTCCAAAATGTCCAGGCCCGTTACCCTCAAAACCCAGCAGTATTCAAATATAGGCGTATCGGGTATGCATTCCACGTTTGGTCCAGATCTATCCTTGTTTGGGTTAATAATGCACTCTGGGTGTGGGTGAACTACAACTCCCCTAGATCAAGGTGAATTTTCCCCAAAGACCTTCAGTATTTTTTGCTGGTCATGGGGGCTCTGTGTGCCAAGTTTGGTCCAATTCCATCTTTGGTAGAGTTCTGAGTGCTCATGGATTGCAGGTGAACTATACATCCCAGTACCTACAACTCCAAAATGTTCGGGCCAATTCCCCTCAAAACCCACCAGTATTCAAATATGGGCGTATCTGGTATGCATGCCAAGTTTGGTCCAGATCCATCATAGTTTGGGTTCATAGTGCGCTCTGGGTGAACTACAACTCCCTTTCTTTTAGGTCCTGATGTGTGGCCTCCCCTTCTTCATCCTCTTCGCCGGCAACTTCTTCACCACTTTGCGGGTTGTCCACCAGAAGTTCCAAGACAAGGCCCAGAAGGCGGAGTGAGGACGATGGGAAGCCGAGTGCCTGTCCTGTTCCGTCCCCGGAGGTCTTGAAAAGCCAGGCTTTGAGGATTGTGGACCCGAGGGTCTTCTCCGGACACTACCATTCCGCTCCCAAACCCAATTCCAGGACTGGGACCAGTCTCATTTGAGAGCGTTGGGACCATTGGTCTGAACTGGGATCCCAAGGGAAAGTTGTCAAAGTTGTGCGTCTGGGAACGGTCCCGTTTCCCTTCCGATGTTGTTTGTGTCCGTCGTGTTGTCTTGAGCGCCATCTTGAAAAGATATGGCCTGTGTCAACAAGCAACTCCTGCCAACGAATGTACTTCTTGTCGTTCCGTATATGTATGTGTATATATATTGACGTTTGGGAAAATAAAGCAAAGGGAAATGCCTTCTTGGTCCTGCGTTGTGGTTTGAGGTGCAAAAAATTGGTATTGGACAAGCACAATGTCCCAGGTTTTCTGCTTCGAACCGGATTATATGGCAGTGTGGACACAGATAACCCTGTTCAAAGCTGATATGCTACGAAAATATCATTGTAGATTGTAATACATTCTTCAAAGCCTGGCTGCTTCCTGCCTGGGGGAATCCTTTGTTGGAAGGTGTTAGCCGTTCCTGATTTTTTTCCTGCCTGAAATTCCATTTTTTTTGTCTTGAGTGTTCCTCTCTGCCTGGGGGAATCCTTTGTTGGAAGGTGTTAGCTGTTCCTGAATTTTTCCTGCCTGAAATTCCTGTTTTTTTTAGTGTTACTCTTTATTTACAGAGGTTGTGAGGTCTGTTGAAAACTAAGAAAATTGGATTTATATATCTGTGGAATGTGTCCAGGGTGGGAGAAAGAACGCTTGTCTGTTGGAGGCAAGTGTGAATGTTGCAATTAATCACCTTGATTAGCACTGCAAAGCCTTGCAGCTTCAAATCCTGGCTGCTTTCTGCCTGGGGAAATCCGTTGTTGGGAGGTGTTAGCTGGCTCTCATTGTTCATGCCTGGAATTCCCGTTTTTGTTTTTTGGAGTGTTGCTCAAAAAAAAAAGTGTTGCTTCTTACTGCCTGGGGGAATCCTTTGTTGAGAGGTGATTAGCTGTCCCTGCTTGTTTCTTGTCTGTAGCTCCCGCCTTTATTTCCTGTCCTGATTTTAAAGTTTATTAATAGCCAGATTTCGTTCCTTTTCATGGTTTCCTCCTTTCTGTTGAAATTCCCCACTTGCTTGTGGATTTCAGTGGCTTCTCTGTGTAGCCTGACGTGGTGGTTGTGAGAGTGGTCCAGCATTTCTGTGTTCTCCAATAATATGCTGTGTCCAGCTTTGTTCTTCTATGGATAACTTCTCAAAAAGCAAGGGAATTCCAGACAGGAAACAATCAGGGACAACTAACACCTCCCAATATGCTGTATCCAGCTTGGTTCTTTTATGGCTGACTTCTCAAAAAGCAGGGGAATTCCAGACAGGAAACAATCAGGGACAGCTAACACCTCCCAACAAAGGATTCCCCCGAGCAGGATGTAGCCAGGCTTTGAAGCTGCAAGGCCATTCAATGCTAATCAAGGTGGCAACAGTCACATCTACCTCAAGCAGACAAGAATTCTTTCTCATGGTCTCTTCTGCTTTTTCTTCCTTCCAGTGAGGACGCATTTTGCCTCTTTCTTAGGCAAAATGTAGCTGCCGCCACAGCGTTTCAAGGGTTTTCCTTCCACCGAAGGAGCAAATTTGACTGGAGAAGCATTAAGTTCGGCGGGCGATCGGATTTTTTTGGTCATTTTACCCTTTACCTTTCTAAGAAGATGAGATTTAATAAGCTACTTATCCCTCTGAAACCCCCTCGCAATCCCCCCAGACCCCTCTGAAACCCCCTCGCGATCCCCGCAGAGGTCCCGACCCCCCAGTTGAGAAACGCTGGACTACGTCTTCCAGAATTCGTTCCTCAACACTTCCTCTCAAGGGCCACGTGAACGGCAACCGTGGCACCACGACGCGCGCTTTGATACACTCCAAACAAAGGAAATGGTGCAAAAGAACCAAGGGTTGTTTTTATTCGAAGAGCAAGTCTCCTGAACCGTATGTACATTCGGCGGACAGTCATCAGGATCACCGAATGCAAATATTGGAGCCCCATAGCAGCTTCAATGTGCGGAAAGGAGCAAGCGAGGCCACGACGGGAAGGCCCTGCCACCCAAATTCCCTCCTCCGCCGCCACAGCGTTTCGAGGGTTTTCCTTCCACCGAAGGAGCAAATTTGACCGGAGAAGCATTAAGTTCGGCGGGCGATCAGAAAAGGCTTCTCCGCTGAGTCGGGGAGCAAGAAGACGGAAGCGAAGCCCTCCACTCCGAAGGAAAGTGGCCTCGAAATGAGCCGTTTTCCTGCCCTGTTTCCCCATCTTGTCGGAGCTTGAGAAGGAAGAGAGAGAAAAAAAAGCCAAGCGGCCACCAAAAGCTCCTCCCCGAACGGGTTTCGGAACAAATCCGGACTGTTTAACAGGCCGAAGGAAATAAAGCGAGAAGGATGAGGAGGAGAAGAGCGCCACCGCCGTCGTTTTGAGTCTGGGGCCGGTGGAGGCGGCTCGCCAAAAAGAGACGCTCTCAAGACACAAAAAGAAAGACCGGAAGACACCTTGAGGAAGGAAGATGGGCACTCCCTCAATGGTGCAGAGGCTCCCGCGAAAGAAGCAGGCGATAAAGGAGGGAAGGGGAAGGAAAGGGTGTGTTTTCTCACGCAAATCCCGCTCCTCGCAAAAGAGCGCCAAAAGTCCCAAAAGGGAATGGATGGAGTGGCAGCGGAGGGACCTGCTCGGCCACTTTCTCCCCTTCCGCTAACCCTTTGAGAAGCAAAACAACCACCTCCTCCTTCTCCTCCTCCTCGTCCTCCTCCCCCCGTCTTAACTCCAGATGTCCAAGGAGTAGCGGCCCTTGGTCATGAGCTTCTTGATGTAGTCCACCGCCTGCGGCTGGTCCATCTTGCCGAACTCGGCCACGATCTCGTAGAAGGTGTTCTGCACGTCGCGAGCCATGTTGCGGGCGTCCCTGCAGAAGGAGGGAAGGCATAACATTGCAGAGGGAGTCACAACCATGTCTGACTGCATGTGTGCCAAGTTAGGTCCAATTCCATCTTTGGTGGAGTTCAGAGTGCTCTTAGACTGGAGGTGAACTATAAATCCCAGGACCTACAACATTATATTACTGCATTATATGAGTAGCCAGCTGCATTAAATCACCACTATAAATCCCAGTACCTACAACTCCAAAATGTCCAGGCTAATTCCCCTCAAAACCCACCAATACTCAAATTTGATCATATCGGGTATGCATGCCACGTTTGGTCCAGATCCATTGGTGTTTGGGTTCACAATGCTTTCTGGGTGTAGGTGAACTACAACTCCCCAAATCAAGGTGATTTTCCCCGAAAGACCTCCAGTATTTTTTGCTGGTCATGGGGGCTGTGTGTGCCAAGTTTGGTCCAATTCCATCTTTGGTGGAGTTCAGAGTGCTCTTAGACTGGAGGTGAACTATAAATCCCAAGACCTACAATGGCTATAAATCAAGGTCAGTTCCTCCCAAACCTTTCCAGTCTTTTTTATAATAATAATAATAACAATAATAATAATAATAATTTTCTTTGGTCATGGGGGTTGTGTGTGCCAAATGTGGTCCAGGCCTATTGTCAGTGGGGGGGGGGGGGGGGGGGGGGGGGGGGGGGGGGTGTCACAGTGCTCTGACTTGATTCAAGGGTGAACTACAACTTCCATCATGTGGAGTCAATCCCTCAAACTCCTCCAGTATATGTACCTGCTGATTAGTTCTGCTCTGCTTGTTGTGCAGAAGGAAAGAGTTAAGCGAGAGGCAAAGGGACCTGACAAGGGGGCATCCAGTCCAATCCCCCTTTTGGCCAGGCGAACAAACCCCTCCCTACAGATGACTCACCCGCAGACATAGATGTGGCCGTTGTCTTCGTTGATCAGCTTCCAAACGCTCTCCTTGTTCTTCTTCAACAGGTGCTGGACGTAAACCTGGGGAGGGATTGCAAAGAGAAATGAGCTGCAAACGGGATGCAAAGGGCCCGGCTCCGTATCTCTGCCTGGGCATCTGGGCCAAAAGGGCCCGAAAGGACCCAAAAGGCCTGTTTTCCCTCGGCAGGATTTGGATTCTCCTCTCCGAATGAAATATTGGAGAGGGAGGACATTTATGTGGCTCTCCTGAGACAAGAGGCTACACTGGCACATTTCTCACTCATACAGATCCATGGATGGATGGATGGATGGATGGATGGATGGATGGATGGATGGATGGATGGATGGATGGATGGATGGATGGATGGATAGATAGATAGATAGATAGATAGATAGATAGATAGATAGATAGTAGAGATGATGGATGGATGGATGGATAGGTAGGTAGGTAGATAGGCAGATAGAGGATAGTCAAATTAGATGAATGGGTGGGTGGGGTGATGGATAGATAGATGAAAGTCAAATTGGATTGATGGATGGATGGATGGATGGATGGGTGGGTGGGTGGGTGGGTGGGTGGGTGGGTAGGTAGGCAGGCAAATAGATGGATGCATAGAGAAGATGGATGGATGGATGGATGGATGGATGGATGGATGGATGGATGGATGGATAGATAGACAGACAGACAGATGATAGTCAAATTGTATGGATGGATGGATGGATGGATGGATAGATAGATGGATTGGTGGGTGGATGAATGGATGGATGGATAGATGGATGGATGGATAGATAGGTAGGTAGATAGGTAGGTAGATAGATAGGCAGATAGATGATAGTCAAATTAGATGAATGGGTGGGTGGGTGGGTGGGGTGATGGATGGATAGATGGATGGATGATAGTCAAATTAGATGGGTGGGTGGGTGGGTGGGGTGATGGATGACTAGGTAGATAGATGATAGTCAAATTAGATGGGTGGGTGGATAGAGTTTAGATTGATAGATGATAGTCAGAAAAGATAGCTAGATAGAAGATAGATAGATAGATAGAGAGACAAGATAGACAGGCAGATAATTAATAATAATGATCATAATAATAATAAAAATAACAACGACAACAACAACTTTATTTGCAGACCGCTCTATCTCCCCGAAGGGACTCAGGTTAGTTTCCAGCACATATGGCAAACGTTTAATGCCAATAAAGAGACATAATGGTATATGTATGTATGTATGTATGTATGTATGTATGTATAGAAATAGCTAGATAGATGATATAGCAGATGCTGTTAACCAGAACTGGATGGATGGATGGATGGATAGATGGATGGATGGATAGATGGATGGATGGATGGATAGATGGATAGATGGATGGATAGATGGATGGATAGATGGATGGATAGATGGATGGATAGATGGATGGATGGATGGATAGATGATAGATAGATGGATGGATGGATGGATGGATGGATGGATGGATAGATGGATGAAAAGATGGGTGGATGAAAAGATGGATGGATAGATACCTTCTGGGCCTGATCCCGGGAGAAGGCCACGTGGAGCTGGGTGAGGGCTCCCTCCTTGAGGAAGTTGGCCAGTTCCTCCTTGTAGAGGTAGTCCTCATTCTCGTGCCGGCAGCCATAGTAGAGCACTGTCTCGCCTACATCTTTGCCTGGAACACAGAAGGGCACAGATCTCATTGGTTACCCTTACTGCCCCCATTGCCCCTTGAATCATAGAATCCTAGCATTGGAAGGGACCTCAAGAGCCCTCCGGTCAACCCCCTTGAGCTAGGCAGGAAGACACCACCCAAGCCTTCCTGCAAGATGCCCATGAAACCATATCACAGAGTTGGAAAAGATGCAAGGGATACCCAAGGTGCCATGCAATCCCTCCCAACAGATGGCCATCCAGCCTCCATTTCAGACAAGGCCAAGGGTGTCCCTCACCTTGCTTCTTGTGCCATCCGCGCTCCTGGATGAAGCCGATGAAGGGGGCCACGCCGGTGCCGGGCCCGATCATGAGGACAGGCGTGGTGGACTTGAAGGGCAGCCGGAACTGGGACTTGCGGACGTACATGGGCACCACGGACTTGTGCCCGTTGTCCATGGGCTGCTTGCTCTTGAGCCAATTGGTGGCCACCCCTTTGTTGACCCGCCCCGTCTTGGTGGTGTACTCCACCACCACCGCACAGATGTGGATGGAGTTCGAATGCACCTGGGAGAGCCAGAGAGAGCCAGGAAGACGGTCAGCGGGGAGGTTTTCGCAAAAACAAAAGATTACAGCCAGCCCATAAGTTGAAAGAAAGAATTGACTTCTTGTGGAAACAAGAACAGAAGATAAAGCTTCTGTGGAGACCCCTTTCCCCCCTGATAATAACCTTTCCAGTTCAATATAAGCAGGTGTGCCTGTAACTTAGTAGCCGTCAGGCTGAGGTAAACCTCAGTGTGAGGTCGGCCTCAGTCTGAAAGAGAAGCCTCTGTAGGCCTCACAGTCTGAGGCAAACCTTGGAAGGAGAAAGGTCTCAGTCTGAGAGAAAGCCTCACAGTGTGAGATAGGCCTTAGTCTGTGAGAGAAGGCCTCACAGTTTGAGGTACGCCTTAGTCTGTGAGTGAAGCCTCTGTGTGAGGTAAGCTTCACAGTCTGAGGCAAACCTTGGAGAAACATCTCAGTCTGAGAGAAGGCCTCACAATGTGAGGTAGGCCTTAGTCTGCGAGAGAAGCCTCTGTGTGAGAAACATCTCAGTCTGAGAGAAGGCCTCACAGTGTGAGGTACGCCTTAGTCTGTGAGAGAAGCCTCTGTGTGAGGTAGGCCTCACAGTCTGAGGCAAACCTTGGAGAAACATCTAAGTCTGAGAGAAGGCATCACAGTATGAGGTAGGCCTTAGTCCAGTGGTTCTCAAGCTGGAGTCCCCAGATGTTTTTGGCCTACAACTCCCAGAAATCCCAGCCAGTTTACCAGGTGTTAGGATTTCTGGGAGTTGAAGTGGAAAACATCTGGGGACCCCAGGTTGAGAACCACTGCCTTAGACTGTGAGAGAAGCCTCTGTGTGAGGTAGGCCTCACAGCCTGAGTCAAACATTGGAGGGAGAAAAGTCTCAGTCTGAGAGAAGGCCTCACAGTGTGAGGTAAGCCTTAGTCTGTGAGAGAAGGCCTCCTATGTTAGGTAGGCCTTAGTCTGCGAGAGAAGCCTCTGTGTGAGGTAGTCCTCACAGTCTGAGGCAAACCTTGGAGGGAGAAAGGTCTCGGTCTGAGTCTGTAAGAAAAGGCCTCGCAATGTGAGGTAGGCCTTAGTCTGTGAGAGAAGCCTCCATGTGAGGTAAGCCTCACAGTCTGAGGCAAACCCTGGAGAAAGATCTCAGTCTGAGAGAAGCCCTCACAGTGTGAGGTAGATCTTTGTCTGTGAAAGAACCCCTCTTCTGTGTGAGAAGGCTTCTCTGTAGGCCTCTGTGTTAAGTTTGTCTCGGTGAGAGTTCACCATCAGTCTGAGGTAAACCTCAGTGGGAGAATAGATCCTAGTGGTAGTAGGCCTCACTGTGGGAGAAAGGCCTTAGAAGGTGAGGTAGGCCTCGTGTATGGAAGATATAACATTGGTCCGTGTGTTGTTCTTCTTATCACTTTGGGCTCCTGGTGTTGGGTCACGCTGCTGCTAATAAGTTACTCTGCTGTGCATTTATGAGGATGGTCTTTTGTTAATAAGCCCACTTGCCCAACGGTTTGTGGCTCTGCGCTGCTCACCTTGGAGGAAGAGGCGATGGAGTAGTAGCGTGCCTGGAGGCGAGGCAGGAGCTCGCAGAGGTGGTCGATGGGCGGCCGCAAGGACGGCGTGTCTTGCAAGATGGCCAGGATGTTCCTCCGGGCCTCCACCACCCAGCTAAGGTACAAGGCCTGCAACACAAGGCAAGAAAAGTATAACAGGATGGGTGACACCTGGCTTGGAAACAGTCCACGTGAAAAGGATCTCCGAGTCTTAGTGAAACATCAGCCAAGAGTGCGATGCTGC
>NW_026844589.1:2585140-2595140 GCF_025583915.1 Anolis sagrei ordinatus | reverse complement strand
TTTGTTTATTTGAATAGAAGCAATTAGGAAATGATATTTGTAACCCAGGAACAAAAATCATGTGGCATGCTGCCATGCTTACCTGATTTTGGACCCGGTGATGTCCACCTCGAGGTGCATGAGGTGCCGCTCCCCACCTTGGTTCAGCTTCCGGTTCACCATCACAGGAGCCAAGAAGGGGTTTTTGGCATCAAACGGCCTGGAAAGAAACCAAAAACGCTTGAAGCAGAGGCTGGATGGCCATCTGTCCAGAGGGCTTTGATTGTGTCTCCTTTCCTGGCAGAAGGACTAGATATCCCCTGGGGGTCCTTTCTGACTCTAGAATCACATTGGTCTACACTCCTATTTCTCCATTAACCTTCTGATGTCTATGAGGATGGATGTCCATCTGATGGGAGGGTTCTGATTGTGTCTTCCTTCCTGGCAGAAGGAGGTTGGACTAGATGGCCCTTGGGGGTCCCTTCTGACTCTAGGATCCCATTGGTCTACAGCCCTATTTTTCCATTAAGCTTCTGATGTCTATGAGGATGGATAGCCATCTGCTGGGAGGGTTTTGATAGTGACCCCTCCCTGTCAGAAGGAGGTTGGACTGGATGGCCCTTGGGAGTCTCTTCTGACTCTAGAATCCTTTTGGTCTAGAGCCCTATTTCTCCATTAACCTTCTGATGTCTATGAGGATGGATGTCCATCTGCTTGGAGGGTTTTGATTGTGTCTTCCTTCCTGGCAGAAGGAGGTTGGACTGGATGGCCCTTGGGGATCCCTTCCGACTCTAGGATCCCATTGGTCTACAGCCCTATTTCTTCATTAACCTTCTGATGTCCATGAGGCTGGATGTCCATCTGCTGGGAGGGTTTTGATTGTGCCCTGGCAAAAGAAGGTTGGACTGGATGGCCCTTGGGGGTCTCTTCTGACTCTAGAATCCTATTGGTCTACAGCCCTATTTCTCCATTAAGCTTCTGATGTCCATGAGGATGGATGGCCATCTGCTGGGAGGGTTTTGACGGTGACCCCTTGGGGTCTCTTTGAACTAAGATTCTATTTTAGCAGTGGTTTAATAGATATGACTCCCCAGAGCAATATGGACACAAAGTATGTCTTAGTGAAGTCCACCTTCTGGAGGCCAAATAATAATAATAATAATAATAATAATAATAATAATAATAATAATAATAATAAAAATTAATTAATATGTATATCCTGCTTTTCTCCCTCACGGGACACAAAGCAGCTTACAACATTAAAATCATGTAAACAGCATCCAAACAAGTGTAAAACAGCATAAAATAACATTTTAAACCCACAATAATACACATTCACCTTCTTGTGGCCTCATGTCAGATCATACTACACTTTGCCCCAGTCCAAAATGGTCTCATTTTAATGAGAGGTGCATTTTTGGGATACTTTGGGGGATCCTTGAGCCCTAAATGGCGCGTGGTGCGCATGATCCTGCCCGTATGTCTTCACTTACGGTTTCTGGTTCTCGAAACTCTTCAGCCGGCCCATCTCCCCGGTGTAAACCTTGTTGGCGTTGATGTCCGTGTGGACGACCAGCTCGTATTGGCGTATACTGCAGGAGGAGAAAGGAGAAGGAGGCAGACATAAGGAAGAGGAAGCAAGGCTTGTTTTCCGCTGCTTTGGAATCTGGGGGTGGGCTAGATGGCCCTTGGAGTCTCTTCCACCTCTAGAATTCTAGGCTGCCCTTGCTAAACCCACCTGAGCTCCAAGCCCATGCATCCCAACGTCCACACCCACGTACTGACCTGGATTCGTCTCCCGTCGCCTCCACGCCAAAGTGTTCGCAGACGGCCGGCCAGAACTGTTCCCGCCACGTGATGAAGTCTTCCTCCAGGCTGTTTGGGAGGGAAAGCAACACAAAAGCAAGTTATTAAGATCCCCCAACAAAATCCTTCCGCGTTGCTTTGGAACACGCTACTTCGATTTGGGTAGTTCGGTAGCTCCAAAACCCGTGAAGGCTTTCCTGACTGATACGAAGAAGCATCAGAAGCATCTATAGAGCTAGTCTGGAAATCTGAGGATTCGGACAAACCTCAGAGGGAGAAAGGTCTCAGTCTAAGAGAAGACCTTACAGTGTGAGGCAGGCCTTAGTCTGTGACAGAAAGCTTCACAGTGTCACGTAGACCTTAGTTTGTGAGAGAAAGCCTCACAGTGTGTGATAGGCATCACAGTCTGAGATAAACCTCAGAGGGAGAAAGGCCTCAGTCTGAGAGAAGGCCTCACAGTGTGAGGCAGACCTTGGTCTGTGAACGAAAGCTTCACTGTGTCAGGTAGGCCTTGGTCTGTGAGAGAAAGCCTCACAGTGTAAGCTAGGCCTCACATTCCGAAGCAAACCTCGGAGAGAGAAAGGTCTCAGTCTGAGAGAAGGCCTCACAGTGTCAGGCAGGCCTTAGTCTGTGAGAGAAAGCTTCACAGTGTGAGGTAGACTTTAGTTTGTGAGAGAAAGCTTCACAGTGTCAGGTAGGCCTTAGTCTGTGATAGAAAGCCTCAGTGTGAGGCAAACCTCAGAGGGAGAAAGGTCTCAGTCTGAGAGAAGGCCTCACAATGTCAGGCAGGCCTTAGTCTGTGAAAGAAAGCCTCACAGTGTCAGGTAGGCCTTAGTCTGTGAGAGAAAGCCTCACAGTGTGAGGTAGGCCTCACAGTCTGAGGCAAACCTCAGAGGGAGAAAGGTCTCAGTCTGAGAGAAGGCCTCACAGTGTGAGGCAGACCTTAGTCTGTGAGAGAAAATTTCACAGTGTCAGGTAGGACTTAGTTTGTGAGAAAAAGCCTCAGTGTGAGGTAGGCCTCACAGTCTGAGGCAAACCTCGGAGAGAGAAAGGTCTCAGTCTGAGAGAAGGCCTCACAGTGTGAGGTAGGCCTTAGTCTGTGAGAGAAGCCTCTGCGTGAGGTAGACCTCACAGTCCGGGGCAAACCTCAGAGGAAGAAAGGTCTCAGTCTGAGGTAAGACCTCGTAGTGTGAAGTAGGCCTTCATCTGTGAGAGAAGCCTCTGTGTGGCCCCACAGTCTGAGGCAAACCTCAGAGGGAGAAAGGTCTCAGTCTGAGAGAACGCCTCACAGTGTGAGGTAGGCCTTTGTCTGTGAGAGAACACCTCAATCTGTGTGAGGAGGCTTCTCTGTAGGCCTCTGTGTTAGTTTACCCCAGTGAGAGTTCGCTGTCAGTCTGAGATAAACCTCAGTGGGAGAACAGATCTCAGTGGTAGTAGGCCTCACTGTTGGAGAAAGGCTTTAGAGTGTGAGGTAGGCCTCGTTGTGAGAAGGCCTCGTGTGTGAAGCTCCAGTGTGAAGGTTGAACTATTTCTGTGTTATGGAAACCTTGTTCTTGTAAATATTGCAACCATATTATTTTACTACAAAGACAAGCCTCCTTTGGATAACATTGGTCTGTGTGTTGTTGTTCTTTTTCACGTTGGGCTCCTGGTGCTGGGTCACGCTGCTGCTACTTTAATGGGGAAGATCTTTTGTCACTAAGCCCACTCGCCCAACTGTTATGTTTATTTATACTCCAGGAGAAAACTGAATGGGGCCACTCACTTGCCATCGTCGTCACCCAAGCCGAGCTCGAAGATCCGCTGGGCTCCCAACTCCTCCATCCGCTTGTCCACGTACTTCCCCATGGCGTTGAAGTGTTCGTAGGTCTTGTTCCCGAGCCCAAAGACCTGAATGAGAGTGAGAAGAGGAGAAGCCATTCAGGAGGCTGAGTCCAAAGAATCAAAACTCGGGACCAAGTTCCCTCCTGCTGGGATGCTCCGCAGAAAAAGGTCTGAGAGATGGGAAGGAAAGGAAGAAAGGAAGGAGGGAAAGGTGGAAGGGTTTGGGAGATGGGAAGGAAAGGAAGGAAAAGAAAGGAAGGCAAAGAAAGGAAGGAGAAAGAAAAAGGAAGAATAGAAAGAGGGAAAGGAGAAAAGGTATGGGAGATGGGAAGGAAAGGGAGAAAGAAGAAAAGAAGAGGAAGAAAGGAAGGAGAAAGAAAAGGGAGGAATGGAAGGAGGGAAAGGAGAAAAGGTGTGAGAGATGGGAAGGAAGGGAAGAAAAAGAAAGGAAGGAGAAAGAAAAGCAGGGAAAGGAAGGAGAGAAAGGAGAAAAAGTACGATAGAAGGGAAGGAAAGGACGAAAAAGAAGAGGAAGGAAGGAGAAAGAAGAAGGAGGGGAAGGAGAAAATGTTTGGGAGATGGGAAGGAAAGGAAGAAAGAGAAAGGAAGAAAAGAAGGAGAAAGAAAAAGGAGGAATGGAAGGAGGGAAAGGAGAAAAGGTATGAGAGATGGGAAGGAAA
Organism: Anolis sagrei ordinatus; assembly: GCF_025583915.1. NCBI lineage: Eukaryota > Metazoa > Chordata > Lepidosauria > Squamata > Anolidae > Anolis > Anolis sagrei. The sequence continues at coordinate 2,590,851 of NW_026844589.1, read as the reverse complement.
AGGAAGAAAAGAAGAGGAAGGAAGGAAGGAAGGAAGGAGAAAAAAGAAGGAGGGAAAGTAGAAAAGGTTTGGGAGATGGAAAGGAAGGAGAAAGAAAAGGGGGGAAAGGAAGGAGGGAAAGGAGAAAAGATCTGAGAGATGAGAATGGAAGGAAGAAAAAGAAAAGAAGAGGGAGGGAGGGAGGGAGGGAGGGAGGGAGGGAGGGAGGAGAAAGAAAAAGGAGGAAATGAGGGAGGGAAAGAAGAAAAGGCACGAGAGATGAGAAGGAAAGGAAGGAAAAGAAGAAGGAGGAAGGAAGGAGAAAGAAGACGGAGGGAAAGTAGAAAAGGTTTGGGAGATGGGAAGGAAAGGATGAAAGGAGAAAGAAAAAGGGGGAAAGGAAGGAGGGAAAGGATAAAAGGTCTGAGAGATGAGAATGAAAGGAAGACAAAGAAAAGAAGAGGGAGGGAAGGAGGGAGGGGGGAAAGAGAAATAAAAAGGAGGAAAGGGAGGAGGGAAAAGAGAAAAGGTATGAGATGGGAAGGGAAGGAAGAAAAAGAAAGGAAGGAGAAAGAAAAGAGGGGAAAGGAAGAAGGGAAAGGAGAAAAGGTCTAAGAGAGGAAGGAAAGGAATAAAAAAGGAAGAGGAAAAGAAGGAGGGAAAGGAGAAAATGTATGAAACATGGGAAGGAAAGGGGGAAAAAGAAAGGAAGAGGAAGAAAGGAAGGAGGGAAAGGAGAAAAGGTATTAGAGATGGGAAGGAAAGGAAGAAAAAAGAAAGAGGAAAAGAAGGAGAGGAAGGAGAGGAGGGAAGGTGTATGGCAGAAAGTGAGGGAAGGAGAAAATAAAGGAAGAATAGAGAGGGAGAAGGTTCATAAGGGAAAGGGAGAAAGAAAGGAAACTTGCAAGGAGAGCCTGCCCACTATTGCCACAGCATTACCAATGGAGACACTCTTTTCTAAGAGCTGGAGAATGGGGAAAACAGGCAGGCATTGGTTCCAATGCTACATGGGCAACACCGGGGATAAACACTAGTAGGAGATAGCCGTATGGATATATAAAGCATCGTAGATCCTAATCCCAGGATCCTGACACATAGGGAAGGGGTCGGGATGTTTGGAGACCCTCAGGAAGTTGGGATGGAACCCCAAAAGGGTTTAATTTGTGTGCCCTAATTGGACAAAGCGAGCCGCCTCTGCGCCGGAGACGTGTCTCCTTCGGTTCGGTCCTGAGAGCCGGCCAAGCTTCTCCTCGCCTCATTACTCCCGCCAATTAAGAACTGAAGCACCGGAAAAGAGCGACTAAATTGGGACCGAGACGGATGGAGACCCAATTAGCCGACCCTCGGCCCGCTAAGGAGCCCATCTGCGTCTATAAATACACGCATTGTTTCCTTGGTGACGCACGCACTCTGAAGCAGCCATGGGTCTCGGGCAGTTTCCCCAATCCCCAAGCCTGGGAAAAGGAACTTCCCCAAAAGACGGCTGGAGGGGCGGGTCCTGCGGGTAGTGGCCCTCCCCCAAAGTAACTTGTTTTTGCGAGCCCGGCATTCCTTCCTAAGTGCTTGCAGATTGTCTCTTTCGTGATCTGCTCCAGAATCTTTCCATGTCAGGATGACATTGTTTTGGTCCCCTTTCCCCCCATATTTTGAAGATAGGGACAACACTGGCCTTCTTCCAATCTGATGGGGTTTCCAGGAATTCTCAAAAATGGATTGCTCCAGAGCTATTTCCACCGCTTCTTTAATATCCTCGGATGGAGTTTTCCTAATCTTGGAGACTCAAATCTGTTTGGAGTAGCCAGGTATTCCTGCGCTGCCTCCTTTACCTATTCTGTGCCGCGTTTCCCCATCTGCATCCTCTGTAGGAGCCCCGGTGGCCCTATGGGTTAAACCCTGAAGACCGACAGGTCAGAGGCTCAAATCTGGGGAGAGCACGGGTGAGCTCCCTCTGTAAGCTCCAGCTCCCCATGCGCGGACATGAGAGAAGCCTCCCACAAGGATGGACAAACATCAAACATCCGGGTAACGTTCCCCGGGCAATGTCCTTGCAGACCGCCAATGCTCTCAACACCAGAAACGACTTGCAGTTTATCAAGTCGCTCGTGACACCAAAAAACAAAACCAAAATCCTCCGCTTCATAATCTGGCCTTTAAAGACGTGAACCCATTTGGAGTGACCCAACGAGTGCTGACCCTTTACCTATGCTGTGCTGCATTTCTCCCCGACTGTATCACTTGCTCTACTATCTCCAAGTTGAGCGTGCCATGGGATTTGCTGGTACATGAAGTGATTTATAGTTTCCAAATCACGACCTCCTCAAATCGCTGAAAGCTGGGTAGCAAATGTCACTCACACTGAGTCACGCAGGAGAGAGAAAGATGGATTATTTCATCCTCCTTAGATAACCTCCCTGAACCATTGCAAGCTGGATAGCAAGTGTCAATCACACTGAGACATGTGCTTTTCACCTTAAGAACAGACAATTACCTGGGAAAGAATCCCACTGTAGCATTGCAGCACACCCAAATACCTGGGAGTCACTCTGGACCGTGCTCTGACCTATGAGAAGTACTGCCTGAATATCAAGGAAAATGTGGGTGCTAGAAACAATATCATACAAAAACTGACTGGCACAACCTGGGGATCACAACCAGACACAGTGAAGACATCTGCCCTTGCATGCTACTCTGCTGCTGAGTATGCATGCCCAGGGTGGAACACATCTCACCACGCTAAAACAGTGGATGTGGCTCTTAATGAGACATGCCGCATTATCACGGGGTGTCTGCACCCTACACCACTGGAGAAATTACACTGCTTAGCCGGTATTGCACCACCTGACATCCGCCGGGAAGTAGCAGCCAATAGTGAAAGGACCAAGGCAGAGACATCTCCAGCTCATCCCCTGTTTGGGTATCAGCCAGCACGTCAACGACTTAAATCAAGAAATAGTTTTCTAAGATCTACAGAGACATTCGCTGGAACACCTCAGCAAGCGAGAGTCCAAAAGTGGCAGGCTCAAACCCAGAACCTCAATCAATGGCTGATACCAAATGAGAGACTCCCCCTGGGCACACAGAAAACTGGCGACTTGGAAGGTGCTGAACAGACTGCGCTCTGGCACCACGAGATGCAGAGCCAACCTCAAGAAATGGGGCCACAAAGTGGAGTCCACGACATGCGAGTGTGGAGAAGAGCCAACCACTGACCACCTGCTGCAATGCAACCTGAGCCCTGCCACATGCACAAGGGAGGACCTTCTTGCAGCAACACCAGAGGCACTCCAAGGGGACAGATATGGGTCAAAGGACATCTAATCAACTACCAAACTCACAAATTTTGTATTTTGTCTGTTTGTTTGCTTTGTTCTGTTAGAAATGTAATATAATTGACTGGTTGCCCTGACACGACAAATAACGGGCTGATGCGACCCCTTTGCAATAACCCTCACATAGTTATGACTCAGCCATTACCACATTCCCTTAGGTATTGCATCATGACATTCAGTCACTACCGAGGTGCTACCAACCAACCACGTTCATCAAATAGTGTTTTTCTCCAGAATTAGAAATGCTTCGCCATTTCTACCTAACAGAGCCCTGTTTGACTCCCAAGCTACAGCAGAAATTTTTGATTTGGAAGGATTTGCTATGGATCTGTAGTTGGGGAGATACTAGGCCTCTCTACCAAGGAAATCCAAAACAACCAATCCCTACAGCTTAAAGTGGTGATCTAACCAGTCCCAGGAATGAATTGGGAGCAGGGAGGAAAGGACTCACCGCAAACTTGAGGCCGGACAGATCGGCGTCCGTCTCCTGCAGCCAGTCGTAGAAGTCCTGGGCGTTGTCTGTGGGGTCTCCCTCGCCGTAGGTGGCCATGCAGAAGACCGCCAGGGATTTGTCGATCTCGGGGAGGCGGTTCAGGTCAGACTGTGGGAAGAAAAGAACGAACGTCAAGGCTGTGAAGTCCCAGCGGAAGTGAGAAGCAGAGCAGAAGCATACCATACAGTCCAAACAGATCACTTAGTAAGTCGAACAGAAGCTCTCCAAAGCTCTAGGTGCTCTTACTGCCTACTACAGGGAAAACCAGCTGATCCCTAACCCATCTAAAACACAGACATGTGCCTTCCATCTCAAGAACAGAGAAGCATCCCGAGCTCTGAGGATCACCTGGGAAGGAATCCCACTGGAGCATTGCAACACACCCAAATACCTGGGAGTCACTCTGGACTGTGCTCTTACCTACAAGAAGCACTGCCTGAACATCAAGCAAAAGTGGGTGCCAGAAACAATATCATACGAAAGCTGACTGGCACAACCTGGGGATCACAACCAGATACAGTGAAGACATCTGCCCTTGCGCTGTGCTACTCTGCTGCTGAGTATGCATGCCCAGTGTGGAACACATCTCACCATACTAAAAAAGTGGATGTGGCTCTGAATGAGACATGCCCCATTATCACGGGGTGTCTGCGCCCTACACCACTGGAGAAATTACACTACTTAGCCGGTATTGCACCAACTGACATCCGCCGGGAAGTAGCAGCCAATAGTGAAAGGACCAAGTCAGTGGCATCTCCAGCTCACCCCGTTTGGGTATCAGCCAGCACGTCAACGAATTAAATCTAGACATAGTTTTCTAAGATCTACAGAGACACTCGCTGGAACACCTCAGCAAGCGAGAGTCCAAAAGTGGCAGGCTCAAACCCAGCACCTCAACCAATGGCTGATACCAAATGAGAGACTCCCCCCCTGGGCACACAGAGGACTGGGCGACCTGGAAGGCGCTGAACAGACTGCGCTCTGGCACCACAAGATGCACAGCCAACCTTCAGAAATGGGGCTACAAAGTGGAATCCTCGACATGTGAGTGGGGAGAAGAGCAAACCACTGACCACCTACTGCAATGCAACCTGAGCCCTGTCACATGCACAATGGAGGACCTTCTTGCAGCAACACCAGAGGCACTCCAAGTGGCCAGAGACTGGTCAAACGACATTTAACCAACTACCAAACCCACAAGTTTTGTATTTTTCTATTTGTTTGTTTTGTTCTGTTAGAAATGTAATATAATGGACTGGTTGCTCTGACACGACAAATAAATACTTAGTAAGTCCTCTCTAGGCATTACTAGGTCCTCCAATGTGATTCATACAGTCAACTGATGGCCAAAGCATATCACAGAGTTATATTAGAGGATGTGGGAAATCTCCAGGCATTGCTAGGTCTTCCAGCACAACGGTATGGTCAACTTCAAGAAAAAAGCATGCCACAGAGTCACATTGGAGGACCTAGGAATTCCTCTCCAAGCGTTGCTAAATCTTCCAACGCAACTCTTCATTCAACTTGAGTTTGTGACATACCACGACGTCACAAAAAGAATTCCTCTAGGTCCTCCAGCGCGACTCTATCGTCACCTGATGGCGGAAGCATACCATAGACTAACTGTTGAGGACCTAGCAAAATGTTTAGTGAGGTCCAACGCGGATTAATGAAAATGTTAGTATTGTCCCCACAAATACAGGGATCAATTGTAGGTTAGCTTCAATCTAAATAAATAAAAATGTAATGTCTGTATGTGTATATATATATATATACAGACAAGCACACACAAATATAAACATACATATACACGTGCACACATACACAGATATATACATATATACATGCTCACATACATATATGCATACACACAAACACACACATATACACAATATACACTTATTTATTTA
>NW_026844589.1:2442640-2582640 GCF_025583915.1 Anolis sagrei ordinatus | reverse complement strand
AGACTATGTAGGAAGACTGGATTGGCTTGGCTGCTGCATCCCTAACACGTCCCATCATCCCCCAACATTGAACGCACTGGAGATAAAGGCAGCTGCAAGGCCATTAAATGCTAATCAAGCCGGCCAATGGCAACATTCACACTTGCCTCCAACAGACAAGCGGTCTTTCTCCCACCCTGGACATCATTCCACATAGGGTGCCTCCAAGCCACAAAGGTTTGGTGATCTAACCAAACTTGGCACACAGTTCTCCCATGACTAACAGAAAATACTGGAAGGGTTTGGTGGGCAGTGTCCTTTGGTTTTGGAGTTGTAGTTCACCTACATCCAGAGATCATTGTGGACTCAAACAATGATGGATCTGGACCAAACTCTACACGAATACTCAATATGCCCAAATGTGAACACTGGTGGAGTTTGGGGAAAATAGAATCTTGACATTTGGGAGTTGTAGTTGCTGGGATTTATAGTTCACCTACAATCAGAGAGCATTCTGAATCCCACCAACGACAGAATTGGGCCAAACCTCCCACACAGAACCCCCATGTGGCAGGGGATGGCTAGTCTATATAAATAAAAATGTAATGCTTGTTTGTTTGTGGGGTTAACATAACCCAAAAACCACTGGACGAATTGACACCAAATTTGGACACAAGACACTTAACATGCCAACAAGTGACCATAACTCATAAAAACACTGAAAAACACAGCGGAAGGGACTTACAAAGCCAAAAAATAAAAAATTACATTACAACGCATGCACAAAATCACATATATACAGGCAAACACACATATATACAAATGTATATATTTATTTATTATTTATTTATTTTATTTACAGTATTCATATACCACCTTTGTCACCCCTACATATACACCCAATCTGTGTGTATATGTATTTTGTGTATTTATATATGTGATATATACCCCTGAGTATATATATATATATATACACATATATAAATACACAAAATACATATACACAGAGTGGCATCCTTGAAGTGACTGGACTGACCTTGAGGGAGCTGGGGGTGGTAACGGCCGACAGGGAGCTCTGGCGTGGGCTGGTCCATGAGGCCACGAAGAGTCGGAGACGACTGAACGAATGAACAACATAAATACACAAAATACTTATACACAGATTGGGCCACAGCAACGTGTAGCAGGGTTCGTCTAGTAGTATAAAATAATAATAATAATGTAATAATATAATAATTTGTTATAATAATAATAAATTAATAATAATAATATTAATAATAATATAATAATAATTTGTTATAATAATAATAATTATTTTATTTACAGTATTCATATACCACCTTTGTCACCCCTACATATACACCCAATCTGTGTATATGTATTTTGTGTATTTATATATGTGTATATATACTCAGGGGTATATATACACATATATAAATACACAAAATACATATACACAGATTGGGTCACAGCAACGTGTGGCAGGGTTCGTCTAGTAGTATAAAATAATAATAATAATAATAATAATAATGTAATAATATAATAATTTGTTATAATAATAATAAATTAATAATAATAATAATAATAATATAATTTGTTATAATAATAATTTATTTGTAGACCACCCAATTTCCCCAAAGGGATTCAGCGCGGTATCCGACACATATGGCAAACATCCCATGCCAAGAGGGAAAAACATACCAATCCATTTCCCGCAGCTGGAAAAGAGTTTGGAGTTTGGAAAAGAGAAGGAGAGGGAGAAGAACAGGCAAATGGGAACAAGCTGTCCCGAGTCTTGAGAGATTGCGAAACCTCGAAACCCCTCGGCAGCTTTGCTGGACTTCCCAGAAGCAGAGGAAAAAACAACAACAGCCTTGGCATCCTACGAGGACGACAACAACGTCTTCCAAAGCTCTCCAAAGCCAAAGCCAAGGCAACGACAACAATGACGACTTACCTCCCAGTGGGCCCCTCTTCTTGGGGGGAGGAATAGGGGCACCCCATATTTTGCAGAGGGATCTTTTTTTGGGGGGGGACGGGGACGATCAAACCCCGTTTCTCATGGTGACCCCGTCCTTTTGCCTTGGGTCCCCCAGCCCCAATCCCCAGAGCGCTCTCCTCCTCCTCCCAAGGACTTCCACATCTGGCGGAGGCAGGAAGGAAGGAATGAAGGAGAAGAAGAAAGGGAGAGAAAGAAAGGAAGGGAGGGAGGGGACAGAGGGAAAGCCACAGGAACACGACAGCGGCGAATGCATTCTCTCCCCCTTCTGACACTCAGATGTGGGGACGGAGAGAGCGCCAGGTTTCCAACGCAACTGGAGTGACATCAGAGCCCTTTTCGGAAAGGATAGAAAGGAAAAGGGGTCGCGGGTGGGGGGTCGTTTCCCCCCACACCCACCCATTCTTGCCACTGTCGCAGTCAAGGCAAGCAGGGAGGAAAAACAAAGTTTTCCAGTGTAGCCATGAAGCAGCCATGCAGTTGCAAAGTCAATCGGTGAGGGTATCTGCAAAGAGGTAGCCAGGCTTTTGTTGCCTGGAGGCACCCTCTATGGAATAATGTTCAAGGTGGGAGAAAGAACTCTTGCCTGATTGAACCAAGTGTGAATGTTGCCTTTGGCCAGCTTGATTAGCATTGAATAGCTTTGCAGTTGCAAAGTCCACCAGGGAGGGTATCTGCAAAGAGGTAGCCTGTCCTCTGTTGCCAGGAGGCACCCTCTGTAGAATGACATCCAGTGTATTGTTTGTTGGAGGCAAGGGTGAATGCTGCCATTGGCCACCATGGTTAGCACTGAATAGCCATGCAGCTGCAAAGTCAAGCAGTGAGGGTATCTGCAAAGAGGTAGCCTGTCTCCTGTTGCCTGGAGGCACCCTCTCTGGAACAACATCCCAGTGTATTGTTTGTTGGAGGCAAGGGTGAATGTTGCTATTGGCCACCACACAAATACAAAGTCAAGTAGTGAGGGTATGTGCAGAGAGGTAATCTGGCCTTTGGTGCCTGGAGGCACCCTCTGTGGAATGATGTCCAGGGTGAAGGATGAACTCTTCTCTGTTGGAAGCAAGTGTTAATGTTGCCATTGGCCAGCTTGATTAGCATTGAATAGCCATGCAGCTGCAAAGTCAAGCAGTGAGGGTATCTGCAAAGAGGTAGCCTGTCCTCTGTTGCCTGGAGGCACCCTCTGTGGAATGATGTCCAGTGTGTTGTTTGTTGGAGGCAAGGGTGAATGTTGCCATTGGCCAGCTTAATTAGCATTGAATAGCCTTGCAGCTGCAAAGTCAAGCAGTGAGGGTAACTGCAAAGAGGTAGCCTGTCCTCTGTTGCCTGGAGGCACCCTCTGTGGAATGATGTCCAGTGTATTGTTTGTTGGAGGCAAGGGTGAATGTTGCTATTGGCCACCTCACAGATGCAAAGTCAAGTAGTGAAGGTATCTGCAAAGAGGTAGCCTGGACTTTGTTGCCTGGAGGCACCCTCTGTGGAATAATATCCAAGGTGGGAGAAGGAATTCTTGCCTGTTGGAAGCAATTATGAATGTTGCTATTGGCCAGCTTGATTAGCACTGAATAGCCATGCAGATGCAAAGTCAAGCAGTGAGGGTATCTGCAGAGGGGTAACCCGTCCTTTGTTGCCTGGAGGCACCCTCTGTGGAATAATGTCCAGGGTCAGACATTATTCCATAGCCTGGCCTTTGTTGCCAGCTTCAAAGTAGCAAGGCTTTGAAGCTGCAAGGCTATTAAATGCTACTCAAACTGTCCAATTTCAACATCCACACTTGCTTCAAACAGACAAGAGTTCTTTCTCTCACCCTAGACATTATTCCACAGGGGGTGCCTCCAGGTAACAAAGGCCAGGCTATTTCTATGCAGAGACCCTCAGTGATTGACTTTGCAGCTACAAAGCCATTCAATGCAAACTGGAAATGGCAACATTCACACTTGCCTCCAAAAGACAAGAGTTTGTTCACCCTCCTACCCTGGACATTATTCCACAGAGAGTGCCTCCAGGCAACAAAGGCCAGGCTATTTCTATGCGGAGACCCTCACTGATTGACTTTGCAGCTGTAAGGCCATTCAATGCTAATCTAGCTGGCCAATGGCAACATTCACACTCCAAAATGGTGCCAAAGGACTCCTCTCTGGGAATCAACCACCCAATTTAACTCCAAGCTAAGTCAGAGATGGAAGGAAGGAAACCCAAAAGCTGTCATTTTCCCTTTGGGACCGAAATAGACGCAACATTTTAAGCACCAAAACCCAATCCTTGCGCACTTTTTCTGTCTGTCTTTATAAAGTTGCGGCCAAACCACAAAAAAAAGACCAATGCAAATCGAGACCCAGAAAACAGGATATTTTCCAACACACGAGAAAGCCATTATTATTATTATTATTATTATTATTATTATTATTATTATTATTACTACTACTACTACTATTACTATTATTATTATTGTTGTTGTTATTAGCTTGGGTAATCCTAGATCCGGGTTATCCTAGATCATGCAAATTCCACACCAATAGAGAGAGAGTCAGAAACACTGGGATGCCTGTGGTGGAGGAAACACCAAGTTTCCTCCACCACAGGCATCCCAGTGTTCCTGACTCTCTCCATTGGTGTGGAATTTGCATGACCTCCACCCACTGCCTCTCCCTTCACCCTTTCCTACTCTTTTCTATGGCACACAGCAAACAGAGGAATTGATCAGCAACTCAACATACTAGAGAGGTTTGGGGAGAATTCACCAGGATTTATAGGATTTGTGGGTCCTGGGATGTATAGTTCACCTGCAATCTAAGAACTGCACTCTGAACTCCACCAACGATGGACCTGGAAGTAACTTGGCACAAAGAACCACCATGAGCAACAAAACATACTGGAGGTCTTTGGAGGGATTTATACTGTAGGAGTTGTAGTTCACCTACATCCAGAGTGCACTATGAATCCAAACAAGGATGGATCTGGACCAAACTTGGCATGCAGACTCAAAGTGCCCCAATTTGAATACAGGTGGGTTTTGAAGGGAATTGGCCTGGGTATTTTGGAGTTGTAGGTACTGGGATTTATAGTTCACCCACAATCCATGAAAACTGTGAAGTCCACCAAAGAGGGAATTGGACCCAACTTGGTACCCAGAGCCCCCATGATCAGCAAAGAATACTGGAGGTCTTTGGGGGAAAATTCACCTTGATTTGGGGGAGTTGTAGTTCACCTACATCCAGAGAGCACTGTGAGTCCAAACACCAATCGATCTGGACCAAACTTGGCACACAGACCTGATATATTGAAATTTGATTACTGGAGGGATTTGGGGGGAAATGACCTTCCTTTCTGGAAGTTGTAGTTCACCCACAATCAGAGAAATTGTGACTTCTACTGATGATAGATCCGGACCACACTTGGTACAAATACCAGATATGCTGAAATTGGATTACTGGAGAGGACTACGGGGAATTGACCTTTCTTTCTGGAATTTGTAGTTCACCCACAACCAGAGAAACAGTGACTTCCACCAATGATGGACCTGGACCAAACTTGGCACACAGAATCCCCATGACTGACTCAACCTACTGGAGGGATTTGAGGGGACTGACTCACCACAGTGGGAGTTGTAGTTTACCCTGCAGCCAGAGAATGCACTGAATCCCACTAATGATGCATCTGGAGCAAACTTGCCCAACATAACAAACTTTGAGTACTGATGGATGCTCAGGGGGTTAACCTGGCATGATGGGAGTTGTAGTTCACCCACAAGTAGAGAAACTGTGATCTCCACTGATGATGGACCTGCACCGAACTTGGCACACTGCCCATGACGAACTGAACCTACTGGAGGGGTTTGAGGGGACTGACCCACCATAGTGGGAGTTGTAGTTCACCCTACAGCCAGAGAGCACACTGGACCCCACCGAGGATGCATCTTGAGCAAACTTGCCCAACATAACAAACTTTGAGTACTGATGGAGTTTCTCGGGGATAACCTGGCGTGATGGGAGTTGTAGTTCACCAACAACCTTATGCATTTGGTACCATGTTCACCCACAACCTTATGCATTTAGTATCACTAAAAATTGACACCGATGATGCATCTAGAGCAACCTTGCCCAACATAACAAACTTTGAGTACTAATGGAGTTTCTTGGGGATGATAACCTGGCATGATGGGAGTTGTAGTTCACCCACAACCTTATGTATTTGGTACCATTAAAAAAATTGACACCGATGATGCATCTAGAGGAACCCTGCCCAACATCACAAACTTTGAGTACTGATGGAGTTTCTCAGGGATGATAACCTGGTGTGATGGGAGTTGTAGTTCACCCACAACCTTATGCATTTAGTATCACTAAAAAGTGACACCGATGATGCATCTTGAGGAACCTTGCCCAACATAACAAACTTTGAGTACTAATGGAGTTTCTCAGGGATGATAACCTGGCATGATGGGAGTTGTAGTTCATCCACAACCTTATGCATTTAGTATCACTAAAAATTGACACCGATGATGCATCTAGAGGAACCTTTCCCAACATCACAAACTTTTGAGTACTGGTGGAGTGTCAGGGGGTTGACCTAGCATGATGGGAGTTGTAGTTCACCCACAACCTTATGCAAAGGAGAGTGAAATTCCCCGAAGCCTAACGAAGGGGGAAACGCGGGGGAATGCGACTTACGGGGACGGCGTCTGGATCTTGGCGAAGTCGGGGACCTCCTCTTTCTTCTTGCGGAAGAAGAACCAGTAGGTCAAGAGGCCGATGATGATGGAGAAGAGGAAGACGTCGGTGAGGCTGAAGGGGACCGAGGCCTCGGGGGTCGTGGCCGAAGCGGAGTCCTCCTTGGACGAAGCCGACCCCATGGCGGAGGAGGAGGGAATGCTGCAAGCGACAACACGGAGGAGGAGGAGGAGGAGGAGGAGGAGGAAGCTGCAGGAGGGACAAGAACAACACAGGGCGCGTCAATACAGACAATTAATATTGATCCATACTAATATATAGGATGCAATATATATTCTAATATGCCCTCATGCCCCCTGTAATTAGCGCAACGTATCAGCATAATGCATGCATTATAATATATTTGTAGGGATCTAATAAATAATACACATCCTTTCTACACAGGAATAGGTTACACAAGGTGTAGGGGGGGGGGGGTCCGCAATTCTGTTGTATTTGAATACGCCGTCCACTGCTAATTTCAGTCCCACCAGCAAGACATGTCATACTCTATTATTAAGATTATTATTGGGGCAAGTTACTATTACTACTACTACTACTACTTGTATAACAAATGTATTAAACCATGATAAAATAATTATTTGTCGGGTCAGAACAACCAGTCTAACAGAACAAAGCAAACAAACAGAAAAATACACAACTTGTGAGTTGTGATAAAATAATAAAAATATTTTAAAAAATTACTACTACTACTACTACTACTACTACTACTGAATCGCCTGAGGGCCGAGAAGAGTGGTATATAAATACAGCAAATAAATAAATAAATACGATTACTACTACTACTATTAGGCTAAGTCACAGTATTATTATTATTCTATTATTAATATTATTGGGGCAAGTTACTATTACTACTACTACTACTACTACTACTTGTAGAACAAATGTATTAAACCATGATAAAATAATTAAAAATATTTAAAAAATTACTACTACTACTACTACTACTGAATCACCTGAGGGCTGAGAAGGGTGGTATAGAAATACAGCAAATAAATAAATACTATTACTACTACTATTATTATTTTTACTACTACTACTATTAGGCTAAGTCACAGTATTATTATTTTTACTCTTATTAGAAGAAATCACACATTATTATTACTATTAATTTTTACTGCGACTACTACTTACTACTACTTCTACTACTATTAGGGCAAGTCACATTATTATTATTATTATTATTATTATTAGGACAAGTCACAGTATTATTATTATTGCTATTACTATTATTAGAACAAGTCACACATTATTATCGTTACTATTAATTTTACTACTACTACTATTAAGGCAAGTCACTTTATTACTATTATTAGGACATGTCACACCACTACTACTACTACTACTACTACTATTATTACTATTATTGTTAGTCACAGTGTTACTATTATTACTTTTATTATTATTGACTACTATTGTTAGAAGTCACGCATTATCATTACTATTAATTTTAATACTATTACTACTACTATTATTATTATTACTATTATTACTACTACTACTACTACTACTATTAGGCCAAGTCATAGTATTATTACCATTATTTGGAGAATTCATGCATTATTATTACTATTAATTTTACTACTACTACTATTAGGGCAAGTCAAATTATTATTATTATTATTATTATTATTATTATTATTAGGACAAGTCGTAGTATTATTATTATTACCATTATTTGGAGACGTCATGATTATTACTATTAATTTTACTAGTAGTAGTAGTATTAGGGCAAGTCAAATTATTATTAGGACAAGTTGCACAACTACTATTATTATTACTGTTCTTATTATTAGGGCATGTTATACTATTATTAATATTACCATTATTTTTACTACTACTATTAGGGCAAGTCAGACTCTATTATTATGATTATCCTCCACTTTCCTCTCCCAAAGCAACTAACTATGCTAAAAACAGTACAACTCACAACCTTCAACATATAAACCCCAAAACAGAATTCAACACAGGGCATGTATTATTATTACTATTAATTTTACTACTACTACTACTACTACTACTAAGGCAAGTCAAATTAATATTATTATTATTATTATTATTAGGACAAGTCGTAGTATTATTATTATTACCATTATTTGGAGAAGTCATGCATTATTATTACTATAATTTTACTACTACTACTATTAGGGCAAGTCAAATTATTATTATTATTATTATTATTATTAGGACAAGTCATAGTATTATTATTATTACCATTATTTGGAGAAGTCATGCATTATTATTACTATAATTTTACTACTACTACTATTAGGGCAAGTCAAATTATTATTATTATTATTATTATTATTATTATTAGGACAAGTCGTAGTATTATTATTATTACCATTATTTGGAGAAGTCATGCATTATTATTATTATTAATTTTACTACTACTACTACTACTACTACTACTATTAGGGCAAGTCAAATTATTATTATTATTATTATTAGGACAAGTCGTAGTATTATTATTATTACCATTATTTGGAGAAGTCATGATTATTACTATTAATTTTACTAGTAGTAGTAGTATTAGGGCAAGTCAAATTATTATTAGGACAAGTTGCACAACTACTATTATTATTACTGTTCTTATTATTAGGGCATGTTATACTATTATTAATATTACCATTATTTTTACTACTACTATTAGGGCAAGTCAGACTCTATTATTATGATTATCCTCCACTTTCCTGGTTAACTATGCTAAAAACAGTAAAACTCACAACCTTATACATATACATACACATATACATATACGTTGTGTGTGTCATTATATCCCGTGATCCTAAGACTCATCCCTTGTCTAGAGATGTTTACACAGGAGGAAAGCATCAACACCACCATCCACCACTTACAAAACAATACAATTCCACACATACACAGGGTTAAATATTTCCCAAAGTCTCAATTCACTTTCGAGACTAGAGAAACGCCCTAAGAGTAGGAATTAGAGGGATTTATTGGGGTCAGGGAGGCAAATATGAGTGGCGTTTCCCCATTGCCATTCCTTTGCGGCATGAGCAGCCCTGCTTGCAATGCAAGGTTATTTCAGGAGCGGCTTGGCGTCAGTGGGACAATTAAGGGACATGAGCTCTGCAGAAGAGCCGCCTTCTCCAATGGAGACACCGCACAACCCTCTCCATAAACCGGTATTTTGAGGGCTGAGGAGGAGGAGGAGGAGCAGCATTACAAATGCATGACAAATCCTTCCACGGAGGAGTTGGTTGCCCAAACGGTTGAGAAATCCCACCCAGGACTGGGTGAAAAGCCATGCGGTGATGCAACCTGTGGCACGTCATATATTAACTAACCCTCCCTCGGAATGGCAGGGATTGATTCCACCAGGAAGGTAAAGGAAAGAATCAGAGTGGGAAGGGACCCCAAAGGCCATCTAGTCCAGCCCCTTGGATGTATGTATATATGGTGGTTTGTACATTTGCATACACCTGTCTCTGTATCACAGAATTCTAGAGTTGGAAGGGAACTCTAAAGGTTATCCAGTCTGCCGTAAAGGATACCATCAAAGCCCTCCCAACAGATGGCCATCTAGGCTCTGAGATAGTCATAGAATCATAGAGTGAGAATAATAATATATTTTATTTGTATCCTGCCACCATCTCCCTGAAGGGACTTGGGGCGATTTACAAAGCATTCCGAAGTGCCACACATAAGATAAGCAATACATAGAACTAGAAGAATAACTACTACTACTACTACTTCTTCTACTTTATTTACCCCCCCCCCATCTCCCGGAGGGACTCAGGGCGGCTTACAAAGCACTCTGAAGTGCCGCACATAAGAGAAATAATACATAGAACTAGAAGAAAAAGAACAACTACTACTACTACTAATACTACTACTACTACTTTATTTATATCCTGCCACCATCTCCCGGAGTGACCCAGGGTGGCTTACAAAGCACTCCGAAGTGCAACACATACGATAAATAATACACAGAACTATAAGAACAACAACTACTAGAAGTACTACTACTACTACTACTACTTTACTTATACCCCGCCATCATCTCCCGGAGGGACTCAGGGTGGCTTACAAAGCACTCCGAAGTGCCACACATAAGATAAACAATACATTGAACTAGAAGAAAAAGAACAACTACAACTACTAATACTACTACTACTACTTTATTTATACCCCGCCACCATCTCCCAGAGGGACTCAGGGCGGCTTACAAAGCACTCCGAAGTGCTGCACGTAAGATAAATGATACATAGAACTAGAAGAAAAAAAGAACTGTACTACTACTACTACTACTACTACTTTATTATATCCTGCCACCATCTCCCGGAGTGACTCAGGGTGGCTTACAAAGCACTCCAAAGTGCCGCACGTAAAATAAAACAATACATAGAACTAGAAGAAGAAGAATAACAACAAAAACTACTACTACTACTTCTATTTTATTTATACCCCACCACCATCTCCTGGAGGGACTCGGGGCAGCTTACAAAGCACTCCGAAGTACCACACGTAAGATAAATAATACATAGAACTAGAAGAACTACTACTATTACTACTACTACTTTATTTATATCCCACCACCATCTCCCGGAGTTACTCGGGGCGGCTCACAAAGCACTCAAAAGGTGCAAACACGCAACATGGAGGGAAACGGAATGAGGATGCTCATCTCTGACCTTCAAAACAATGCCAGTTGATGAGCTACTGACGACTGGCACTGCTCGTTTGCTTCCTCTGGCTTCCCACTACACAGCAGTGAGACAAATTTCTCCCAAAAACATTCCACGCGAGAGCTATGTGCCTTGTAACCTTACTTTCCGAATATCCCTCATACAGCCCAAATTTGATACTTGAGAGGGAAACGGAATGAGAATGCTCATCTCTAACCTCCACCACAACGCCAGTCGATGAGCTACTGATGATTGGCACTGCGCTTCCTCTGGCTTCCCACTACACAGCAGTGAGACCAACTTCCCCCCAGAAAGTTCCCAGTGAGAGCTACAGGCCTTGTAACCTTACTTTCCAAATATCCCTCGTGCAGTGCAAACGTCGTACTTGGAGGGAAACGGAATGAGGACACTCATCTCTAACCTCAACCGCAACGCCAGTGGATGAGCTACTGACGACTGGCACTGCTCGTTTGCTTGTGCTGGGTTCCCGCTACACGGCAGTTGTACCAACTTCGCCTGCGAAAATTTCCCACGAGAGCTATGTGCCTTGTAAATTTACTTTCCGAATATCCCTTTTTCATCGCAAACTTCGTACTCAGTGGGAAACGGCATGAGGGTGCTCATCACTAACCTTCACCACAATGCCAGGCAATGAGCTACTGACGACTGGCACTGCTCGTTCTTTGCTAAAATTCCCTGCGAGAGCTACATGCCTTGGAACCATACATTCCAGATAATCCTCATACATATTAAAAAGCATGGGGAAAAGAATAGAAGCCAAGGTGCCATCCTGTCCAAACCCATTCTGCAAGACACAATCCAATCCCTCCTGACAGATGGTCATCCAGCCTCTGCTTAAAAAAACCTACAGAGAAGAAGACGCTATTGGATTCTTTCAAACATTTTGATGTAGTGTAGAAAGAGTTTGACGGCATCTCCGGATTGTGTCTTCCTGTCTTTTCTGGTTGGAAAGCATTATTTCCTATTTCATTGCACAGTCCTTCCATTGAAAGGACTTGTTCTACTGCAGAAACTTCCATTTTCGTGGCTGCCACAAGCTAGGTTGAGTTGGTTGAAACTCGACGCAAGATTCCGACTCCCGAAACTTCCGTTTACGTGGCGGCCGCAAGCTAGGTTGAATTGGTTGAGACTTGATGGGAGACTCCGACTCCCGAAACTTCCGATTATGTGGCTGCCACAAGCTAGGTTGAATTGGTTGAGACTTGACGGGAGACTCCGACTCCCGAAACTTCTGATTACGTGGCTGCCACAAGCTAGGTTGAATTGGTTGAGACTTGACGGGAGATTCCGACTCCCGAAACTTCCGTTTTCGTGGCTGCCACAAGCTAGGTTTAATTAGTTGAGACTCGACAGGAAATTCCGACTCCCGAAACTTCCGTTTTCGAGACTACCACAAGCTAGGTCGAATTGGTTGAGGCTCGATAAGAGATTCCGACTCCCCAAACTTCCGTTTTCGTGGCGGCCGCAAGCTAGGTGCAATTGGTTGAGGCTTGACGGGAGATTCCAACTCCCGAAACTTCAATTTTCATGGCTGCCTCAAGTTAGGTTGAATTGGTTGAGACTCGACAGGAGATTCCGACTCCCGAAACTTCCGTTTTCATGGCTGCCACATGCTAGGTTGAATTGGTTGAGGCTCGACGGGAGATTCCGACTCCCGAAACTTCCATTTTTGTGGCTGCCACAAGCTAGGTTGAATTGGTTGAGACTCGATGGGAAATTCCGACTCCCGAAACTTCAGTTTTCATGGCTGCCGCAAACTAGGTTGAGTTCGTTGAGGCTCGATGGGAGATTCCAACTCCCGAAACTTCCGTTTTCGTGGCTGTCACAAGCTAAGTTGAATTAGTGGAGGTTCAATAAGAGATTCATTGAAAAACTAGAGCAAAATGTGCAGGAACAGAACGCATTTCTTGTCCATTTTGGTTACATAAAGATAATTGGGGGGCATCTGGATTGCATTGTCCTCGATCGGATCCTCTTTCCGAAAACGGAGCCAGCTTGTACGAGTCACACTGGGAGAACAGAGACTCCTTTATTTGTGTCTGAAGAGGTTTCTGAATGTTTCCGAGGCAGAGAGAGCACCTCAAAATCGAATTACCTGAGCTTGCCGCGACACCTCTCCCCATTCAAGCC
The DNA here is from genome assembly GCF_025583915.1 of Anolis sagrei ordinatus. Taxonomy (NCBI): domain Eukaryota; kingdom Metazoa; phylum Chordata; class Lepidosauria; order Squamata; family Anolidae; genus Anolis; species Anolis sagrei. The sequence goes on along the minus strand of NW_026844589.1, from coordinate 2,569,132 downwards.
AAGGACCGTGGATGGGGAATCGTGCCAAGCGACACATCGAGTGGACCACTCTCTGGACCGGTTGCTTTGCGCTCTCTCGTCCGCTGGCTGCTTTTCCAAGAGAGGAAAAGAGGACAACTTGTCCGTTCCCTTTTGTTTCCCCCACTTCGAGTCCCCTTAAGTGACCTTCACTCCTATCTCCATGCCTTGCTTGTTATTATCTTCTCTTTCCACAAGAGTTGAAGAGTCCAACTCTTACGTAAAGCTCCCTCTGAGTTTTGCAATCACTGACGAAGAATACAGTTCCAAGAGGTTGGGTTTTTGGACGTGGAGCAGAGCTTCTGCTCTCAGAAGCACTCTACCTGTCCTCCTTCCTAACTTCTCAAGCATTTTCCTTTTTTGTCTCTCAATGGGCCCGTGGCACATGAAAGGGACCTCGGAGACTTAGTAGCTGCCTCAAGTTAGGAAGGAAGGAAGGAAGGAAGGAAGGAAGGAAGGAAGGAGGGAGGGAGGGAGGGAGGGAGGGGGGAGGGAGGGAGGGAGGGAGGGAGGGAGGGAGGGAAGGAAGGAAAGGTTTGAGGGGAGGGAAAGAAAGAAAGAGAAGAAGGGATGAAGAAAGGGAAGGAAGAGAAACTGGACAAGATGGGAAGGAAGGGAAAGGAAAAACAGGAGTAAGGTTATATGAGGGAAAGGAAGAAAGGAAGGAAGGAAGGAAGGAAGAAAAGGTTTGAGGGGAGGGAAGAAAGACAAAGTCAGGGAAGAAAGAAGGGATGAAGAAAGGGAAGGAAGAGAGAAAAGGGGCAAGATGGGAAGGAAGGGAAAAGGAAAAACAGGAGGAAAGGTATATGAGGGGAAGGGAGGGAGGGGAAGAAAGGAAAAGGAGGGAAGGGGGAAAGAGAAGGGAAAGAGGAAAAGGTTGGAGAAAAGGAAAAGAAAGGAATAACAAGAGGAAGGAAGGAAGAAGGAAAAGGAAAGGAGGGGAAAGCAAGGAAAAAGAGAAACAGGAGGAAAGATATAGGGGGGAAGAAGGAAAGGGAAAAGAAGGGAAGGGGGAAAGATAAAGGAGGGAGAAAGGAAGGTTTGAAAGGAGGAAAGAAAGAGAAAGGAAGAGATGAAGGGAGGGAGGGAGGGAAGAGAGTAAAAAAGAAATGTGAAAGGAAGGAAGGAAAAAAGGAGATAATGTAAATGCGGGGAAGGGAGGAAGGAAAGGAAGGGAAGAAGGAATAAAGGAAAAGGAGGGGAGGAAGAAATGAAAAGGGGGGAAAGGTACGCTAAGAAAGAGTAAAAAAACCCTACCCACTTTCAGTCAGCAAAATATGACTTGCTCGTGAATTAAAACCTGTGCAAGTTGCAAAAGCAAACCTTTCAAAAGGCAGGCCAGATTGATTTGAGAACTGGTTCGATTTGTTGTATTCCTTTTTGAAAGTTTTTTTCTCCCCTCTGGCCATTTTCCGCCCCGAAGAAGAACGAACGGGCCAAACCGGCTCGGAAGGACGGATCCCTTGCTGGGAGACAATCCCCGTGAAACTCGGAAAGGGTCACCGCAAGTTGACAGAGACAGGCAAAGGCATGCGCAACCCACCCTTGCGCTCCCTTTCCATGCAATATTCGGCGCATGAAAACAAACATTTGGTGCATTATTCATCTCAGCGGCCCATGTGGACGACTTTTAATTTTGGATTTCGAAATGACAGATACCTGTAATAATAATCCCATTTTGGGAGCATTTTGGGAGGATGGATAAGGGATGCTCAGTCTGGATCAAGACCCACGTCTTTCACTAAAGCCAAGGCTGTTGTCTCAGCCTCGTTCTTAACTTTGGAAGATGGATGTTTGTAACTCGGGACAAGTGGCTTCCTTTCGGAGAGGCAAACGGCGCCTTTCTCTGAACTTTACCACTCCTTGTCCGCATGCTCCTAATTCCAGGGAAAAGTTCAGCACATTCCAGGAGACAAGCCAAGTTCAGCGGCCAGAGAGAGCGAGAAAGAGAGAAGGTACAATGCTGAAAAGTCACGGCCAAGAGATAGCACCAGATTGGCCAAAACCTGGCTAGGATTGTGGAGAAAGTGGCTCGTCGAATGGGGAGACCCGTGGCAAGGAAGCCCACCCCAAATTGGTGCGTTTCCTATGCTACTTCCAACCGAACGCTGTGCCAAGGGGAAAAAACAAAACACTCCAGGCTCCAAGGGGAATTATATAACAAGGACGGAGCTGCCAAACAACGGGGAGGCAAAAGAATCCAGTTCTGCACAGGACTGCCAATGAGAGGCCCAGGAACAAACGCGGGCTTGCCAAGCCAAGAGACACAGAGCGCGTCTACGCTGGAGAGAATTAATGCCACTTGATACCACTTTAGCTGCCCCTGGCACGCTGCTGTGCAAAGCTGGGAGTTGCAGTTTGGTGGGAAATGGTCTTCTATACCAAAATAGTCTGAAAGTGCTTCTTTAGTTTGCTGTTATTAATATGACTCCTTTTCCTCTCTTAACAAGAGGAACTCGTGCGCCTTTAGTTAACAGCTTCCTGTTCCCCAGCTGGCGTACAACTGCTTTAAAGTTGTGGATTGCTTTCAGAGCCTTATTTTTCTTTCTGGAACTCTAGTTTGAAAGTGCTCTTTAGGGACATGTTATTTATAGGATTCCTTTTCCTCTCTTCACAGTTAACAGCTTCCTGTTCCCCAACTGGTGCACAGCCGCTTTTAAGCTTTGGGTTGCTTTCAGAGCCTTATTTTTCTTTCTGGAACTCTAGTCTGAAACTCCTCTTTAGGGACATGTTTGTTGTTATTTACACTGTGCCTTTTCCTCTCTTAATGAAACTCAAAGCAGGACACAAAGGCCAAAAAAAGGAATCTTCCCCGGTTCCACTCACAGACAAGCGGTCAGATGCTCAACAAAGGAACTTGTGTGTCTTTAGTTAACAGCTTCCTGTTCCCCAACTGGTGTACAACTGCTTTTAAATTGCTTTTAGGGTCTTATTTTTCTTTCTGGAACTCTAGTTTGAAAGTGCTCTTTAGGGACGTGTTGTTGTTATTTATATGAATCCCTTTCCTCTCTTAACAAGAGGAACTCATGCACCTTTAGTTAACAGCTTCCTGTTCCCCAGCTGGTGTACAACTGCTTTAAAGTTTTGTGTTGCTTTCAGAGCCTTATTTTTCTTTCTGGAACTCTAGTCTGAAAATGCTCTTTAGGGACATGTTTGTTGTTATTTATATGACTCCTTTTCCTCTCTTCACAAGAGGAACTTGTGTGCCTTTAGCTAAGAGCTTCCTGTCCCCCAAGTGAAGTACAAGTGTCTTAAGTTTTCAGTAGCTTCCAGAGTCTTATTTTTCTTTCTGGAACTCCAATCTGAAACTGCTCTTTAGGGACATATTATTATTATTTACACTATTATTTACAATAGTTCAGCTTCCCCTAGACAGCTGTGGGGTAGACCACAACTCCCACTTGATAAGCTTCAGTAAGATGATGAAAACTGTAGTCCAACTTCACTTTCCAGGGCACCGAGTTGTCGAAGGCTGACACAATTTCCTTTTTTTTAGTGGGGCAGAAGAGCCTTCAATTAACTTTACGAACTGATTTGAAAAAGGAAAGAGAATGACTCACTCAAAGAGCGTGAAACCGTGTTGTCGCCAAAGTGATTTTTCATGAGTTATTTCAACACTTTATGAAATCGTTGCTCCGGGGAAGTTAACAAGTGTTTAATGTTCAATGCTCACTAGGCCAAGGGGCTCAGACTCCTTTAGTGAAGAGCTTCCTGTGCCATAGCAACAACATTAAAAATTGTATTGTCGAAGGCTTTCATGGCCAGAATCACTGGGTTGTTGTAGGTTTTTTTGGGCTATATGGCCATGTTCTAGAGGCATTCTCTCCTGACGTTTCGCCTGCATCTATGACAAGCATCCTCAGAGGTAGTGAAAAAAATTCTGGAGAAAGTTACAAAACCATCGTTATTCCTCCTTCACGCGAAGCACGACTCTTCTTCAGAAAGAGCCTCAATTACACAACCTGATCCACCCAAGCAAGACTCCCAAGATAACTTCAATGTCCCAATTCCGCATCTCCGCCTATTTATCTAAATTCACAATCTCCGTACGTGGCTGAGATTACCTCCAATTGGAGAGCAAGCTTTTGTGTCCTGAATTCTAACTCCCACAAGAAGATGACTAGTCCGGCACAAGGCCTACATCTCCTATAATCCTATAATCCTCCGCCACACATAATGGCATCTGGGAGCCGCAATTCTCCAGAAGTAACTTTTCCAAGCTCTGCCAACAGCTACTGCAGTCCCTCTTTGCGCAAACTATGGCAAAGAACAGAAGATTTCATGCAACAGATTGAGTTACGCTAAAAAAGAACCCATGTCGTGTTAGTTAAAAGCTTCCTGTTTGTCGTAATGATTTATTTATTTTTCGTGTCAGGACAACCAGTCAATTGTATTACATTTCTAACAGAACAAAACAAACAGACAGACAAAACATAAAATTTGCAAGTTTGGTAGTGGATTAGATGTGCTTTGACCAGTATCTGACCCCTTGGAGTGCCTCTGGTCTTGCCGCAAGAAGGTCCTCCCTTGCGCATGTGGCTGGGCTCAGGGTGCATTGCAGCAGGTGGTCAGTGGTTTGCTCTTCCCCACACTCTCATGTCGAGGATCCCACTTTGTGGCCCCATTTCTGAAGGTTGGCTCTGCATCTCGTGGTGCCAGAGCACAGTCTGTTCAGTGCCTTCCAAGTCGCCCAGTCTTCTGTGCGCCCAGGGGAGAGTCTCCCATTTGGTATCAGTTCTGGGTTTGAGCCTGCCAATTTGGACTCTTGCTCGCTGAGGTGTTCCAGCGAGTGTCTCTGTAGATTTTAGAAAACTATTTCTTGATTTAAGTTGTTGACGGGCTGGCTGATACTCAAACAAGGGATGAGCTGGAGATGTCTCTGCCTTGGTCCTTTCACTATTGGCTGCCACTTCCCGGCGGATGTCAGGTGGTGCAATACCTGCTAGACAGTGTAATTTCTCCAGTGGTGTAGGGCGCAGACACTCCGTGATAATGCAGCATGTCTCATTCAGAGCCACATCCACTGTTTTAGTGTTGTGAGATGTGTTCCACACTGGGCATGCATACTCAGCAGCAGAGTAGCATAGTGCAAGGGCAGATGTCTTCACTGTGTCTGGTTGTGATCCCCAGGTTGTGCCAGTCAGCTTTCGTACGATATTGTTTCTAGCACTCACCTTTTGCTTGATATTCAGACAGTGCTTCTTGTAGGTCAGAGCATGGTCCAGAGTGACTCCCAGTTATTTGGGTGCACTGCAATGCTCCAGTGGGATTCCTTCCCAGGTGATCTTCAGAGCTCGGGATGCTTCTCTGTTCTTGAGATGAAAGGCACATGTCTGTGTTTTAGATGGATTAGGGATCAGCTGGTTTTCCCTGTAATAGGCAGTAAGAGCACCTAGAGCTTCGGAGAGCTTCTGTTCTGTCATCTCAATGCTCCCTGCCTGAGCGGTGATGGCAGGATCGTCAGCATAGATGAAACTCTCTGTCCCTTCTGGCAGTGGCTGGTCATTTGTGTAGATGTTGAACATGGAGGGAGCAAGCACGCTCCCCTGAGGCAGGCCATTCTTCTGTTTCCTCCCTCAGCTTCTCTGGCCCTGGAACTCAACAAAAAAGCTCCTGTTTTGTAGCAGGTTTCCTATGAGGCGGGTGAGGTGGTCGTCCTTTGTGATATTATACATTTTTCTCAGGAGGAGGCGGTGGTTTACAGTATCATAAGCTGTTGACAGATCTATGAAGACAGCTCCTGTGATCTGCTGCCTTTCAAAGCCATTTTCTATGTGCACTTGTTCAGCACTTGCGATGTGCAGATGTTGATAATGTCAATTGGAATTAACAGCAGAATCCCAACAGTCATTGAGAAAATGAAGGATACTTTTGAAAGGCAGTGACTGGCACACTTCCTAGACACCCCCATCCCAAAAGTAAATCAATAATAATAATAATAATAATAATAATAATAATAATAATAATAATAACAACTTTATTTATACCCCGCCACCATCTCCCCAAGGGACTCGGAGCGGCTTACATGGGGCCAAGCCCTGCAACACATCAAAAACAAGCTATAAACAAAAATAAACAATACAGTTAATATAACTCATAAGTAGACAATAACACACAAAAATTTAACATTATGTGATTTTTGTTCCTAGGTTATAAATGTCATTTCCTAATTGCTTCTATCATGAAAACATGGCAATGGAAGGACATGCTGCAGCACATTTTGCTATAATTTTACGACGAGTTTCTCCTAAAGTCTCAACCATTTCAACCAAGTTTGTAGCAGCCAAAAAAAAGCAAAGTTTCTGGAGTAGAACTACTTCTTTCCAAAGTAAGGATTGCACAATGAAACAGGAAATAGCACTTTCAAACCAGGAACAGAAAATGTTCCAAATTTTGTTACGTAGCTTAATCAAGATGCTTCAATAGTTCATGAAATCTCTGTTCCAGAAAACTAACGCACAATGTTCACCAAGCAAAGGGGCTCAGACACCTTTACTTAAAAACTTCCTGTGCCAAAGTGGAAATACAAAAAAATCTGGTATTTCTTGATCGAATCACCGGCATTTTCTTATAGGTGTTTTACGTACCTCCCCGCTTTAAGCAGTAACTATTTATCTACTCACATTTGCTTTCAAACTGCTAGGTAGGCAGAAGCTGGGTGAAAGATCAGGAGCTCACCCCAACCCGGGCTTCGAATTGCCAAACTTTCAATTGGCAAGATTTACATCAGCTGGCAGTTAACCTGCTGTGCGAAAGCCCGGCCCTGGGACACATCTATTTGTCTTTCTAACCATCCTCCGTATCCACAAATCTCTCCTCCAGGAAGAACCAACTTTCCTCTTCATCGTTTTCTTGACTTTCACGCCCGTAAAAACTAAAAATACAAGTTTTTACGGACTAGGCTTCGGACTGTCAACCTTTCAATTGGCAAGATTTACTGCAGATGGAGGTTAACCTGCTGTGTGAAAGCCCGGCCCTGGGACACATCCATTTGTCTAACCATCCGTATTCACAAAACTCTCCTCCAGGAAAGACCGACTTTCCTCTTCATCATTTTCTTGACTTTCACATCCGTAAAAACTGAAAATACAACAGCATAGACCAAGAGCTCACCCTGACCCAGGCTTCAAACTGTCAACCTTTCAATTGGCAAGATTTACAGCAGTTGGCGGTTAACCTGCTGTGCTAAATACCGGCCCTGGGACACATCCATTTGTCTAACCATCCTCCGTATCCACAAACCTCTCCTCCTGGAAAAATTGACTTTCGTCTTCATCCGTTTTCTTCTCTTTCACATCCGTAAAAACTGAAAATACAACAGCATGGACCAGGAGCTCACCCTGATCTAGGTTTCAGACTGTCAACCTTTCAATTGGCAAGATTTACAGCAGTTGGCGGTTAACTTGCTGTGCTAAATACCGGCCCTGGGACACATCCATTTGTCTAACCATCCTCCATATCCACAAAATTCTCCTCCAGGAAGAACAAACTTTCCTCTTCATCCGTTTTCTTCACTTTCACATCCATAAAAACTCAAAATACAACAGCATGGACCAGGAGCTCACCCTAACCTAGGCTTCGAACTGTCAACCTTTCAATTGGCAAGATTTACTGCAACTGGCGGTTAACTTGCTGTGCTAAAGCCCGGCCCTGGGACACATCCATTTGTCTAACCATCCTCCGTATCCACAAACCTCTCCTCCAGGAAAAATTGACTTTCGTCTTCATCCGTTTTCTTCTCTTTCACATCCGTAAAAACTGAAAATACAAGTTTTTACGGACTAGGCTTCGGACTGTCAACCTTTCAATTGGCAAGATTTACTGCAGATGGAGGTTAACCTGCTGTGCTAAAGCCCGGCCCTGGGACACATCCATTTGTCTAACCATCCGTATCCACAAAACTCTCCTCCAGGAAGAAGAGACTTTCCTCTTCATTGTTTTCGTGACTTTCACATCCATAAAAACTGAAAATACAACAGCATGGACCATCCTGATGTTAGTCTCTGAAGATGTGAGGGACTTGCCTCGTTGCTTCCTGTCTGTCCCGTCTTCTTCTGATCTCTTGATGGCAGTTTCCCTTCTGATTTGTGACTTGAGCAAAGTTGCGGACAATCTTTAACTACAGGTCCTCAACGCTTACAAATGCGGAAGCCTTCAAGCCAATCAAGAGCAGACTTTTGGATCTTCACATTCATAATCTGACTCTTGGAGCACACACTACTTGTTCCCCTACCACATCATTGATTCTGTACGAGCGTTTTTTGTCTACAAGATGCAATGTTTTGCCATCAGCTCTTTGGGACAGGAGATATTCTTTTTGTGAGACTCTTGTCATTTTGATTCTTGAGATTAGTAACTCTTCAGTATGCTTTCCATTCTATCTGCGAATACCTCTTGTTGGATTTGCCTATGTGGTGATTTTGTTGTTGTACGCCAATAAAGGCTGTGAGTGTGTAACTACAGGTCGCGGATCTCTTTATCTAAAGCACATGGGGCCAATGCTTTCCCCGAATTTGGGAAGAGCTGTATGCCAAAACACCGCCCCCTCGCCTTTCCAAACAAGAGAAGCCAGGACGGAACGCTCCAGACTATAACTCCCGGCCAAAGAGTTGCAGGCCAAAAAGAATGGCTTCTCTTTGCTCTCACCATTCAAAAGATTTCTTGGTATTGTAAGTATTTCTTCCTCCGGGCCCTTCTCACTCCTCCCGTTCCTGAAGGACCTATATAACCCCAAAGAACACCCAGGGGCCAGTCAGAAATTTAAATGCAATTCTATTTTAAGGTTCTTAGATTGCAAAATTGTAAACTGTAAGCTTTTTTCTTTTCTTGAGAAACTCCAAGTCGCTTCTGGTGTGAGTGAATTGGCCGTCTGCAAGGACGTTGCCCAGGGGACATTGCCCGGATGTTTGACCATCTTGTGGGAAGCTTCTCTCATCTCCTTGTGTGAGAAGCTGGAGTTGACAGATGGGAGCTCACCCTGAGCTGTATTTGTTTTGAGTGTTGTAGGCCACTTTGAGTCTGGTTTTCAAAGAGGAATGCAGGATATACAGTGTTCCCTCATTTACCGCTGGTGTCATGTTGCAGGACCACCCCGCAAAAAGTGAAAATCCACGGAGTAGGGACTATATATATATATATATATATATATAGAGGGAAATGAAGGAAAGCTGTTGCTAATATTATTATTACTATTATTATATTTGTCTACACTGTTCCCTCACTACTTCATGGTTCGCTTTTCGTGGACTCGCGGTTTCACGGGTTTTTGCCTCCTGGTAACAATGGAGTGCGGAAGGGGATTTCAACCTCCCCCTCGGGTATAATCCTCTCTCTCTCTTTTTTAATGATTGGCTGCCTCTCTCCTGAGAGGGAGGTTGAAATCCCTTTCCACACTCCATTGTTACTAGCAGTTACAAAAACCCGCAAAACAGCGAGTCCACGAAAAGCGAACCGCGAAGTAGTGAGGGAACACTGTAAACAAATATAATAATAGTAATAATAATATTAGCAACAGCTTTCCTCCATTTGGTATTCCAAAAAGAGTCTCAGAGACTGGTTGCAATCCCTCCCAATAAAAGGGACGCAGGTTCTGTGCATAATAATAATAATAATAATAATACTTTATTTATACCACGCCACCTTCTCCCCAAGGGACTTGGAGCAGCTTACATGAGGCCAAGCCCAACAACACATCAGTAAAAACAAAAAGCAATAAATAAAAACAATTAATACAATACAATTAATATACATCTATATAAATAAAAATGTAATGTTCGTTTGTGGGATTAACAGAACTCAAAAACCACTGGGCAAATTGACACCAAATTTGGACACAAGACACCTCTCAGGCCTATGAGTGACCACCACTCATAAAAAAACACTGGAAAACACAGCAGAAGGAACTGAAAAAGCAAAAAAAATTACAACGCATGCGCAAAACCACATATATATACACAAACACACATATATATGCATATACACACACAAAACACATACACAGAAAGGACGAAGGAAGAGAGAGAAGGCGGGATGGAAGGAGAGCAGGAAGGAAAGAAAGAAGGGTAGAGAAGGAAGGAGGGAGAGAAGAAGGGAAAGAAGGAGGCAAGGAGAGAAAGGAGGAAAGAAAGAAAGGTACAGAAGGAAGGAGGAAGAGAAAGAGGGAGAGAAGAAGGGAAAGAAGGAGGGAAGGAGAGAAAGAAGGAAAGAAAGATAGCGAAGGAAGGAGGGAGAGAAAGAGGAAGAAAAATAGGGAGAGAAGGGAAAGAAGGAGGGAAGGAGAGAAGGAAGGAAAAAAAGAAGGGTAGAGAAGGAAGGGAGGAGAGAAGGAGGGAGAGAAAGAGGGAAGGAGAGAAGGAAGGAAAGAAAGAAGGCTAGAGAAGGAAGGAAGGAGAGAAGGAGGGAAAGAAGGAGAGAAGGAGGGAGAGAAGGAGATAAAAAAGTGAAAGAGGGAAGGAAGGAGAGAAGGAACGAAAGAGAGAAAGAGGGAGGGAAGGAAGGAAAGAGACAAGACAGGATGGACCCAAAGAGCAAAGGAAGCGAGAAAAGAAACAGGTAAAGAAGGAAGAAAGTAGAAGGGAAAGAAAAAGAGGGAAGGAAGGAGAGAAAGAAAGAAGGAGAGAAAGAGTGAGGGAAGGTTGGCCACAGCAACGTGTGGCAGGTACAGCTAGTCACATATAAACAATAACCAATAAACAATAACACACAGGGATTTAAAAACGTATGGCCGGGCAATTCCCTTTCCAATAGCTAAACAGAAACTCAGGCAAAAAAAAGGACAGAGGAATCCAATTCATTAATCCACCCCATCAAAAAAAATAACCAACTGACCAAAGCAAAAGAGTATCTGAACATTTCATTACACGGCGGCGCAATGGGTTAAACCCTTGTGTCGGCGGGACTGAAGACAAACAGGTCGGAGGTTCGAATCTGGGGAGAGCGAGGATGAGCTCCCTCTATCAGCTCCAGCTCCCCATGCAGGACATGAGAGAGGCCTACCACAAGGATGGTAAAACATCAAAACATTTGGGCAACATCCCCTGGGAAACATCCTTGCAGATGGCCAATTCTCTCACACCAGAAGCGACTTGCAGTCTCTCAACACAAAAAATTACACTATGGGCTCTTCCACACAGCCATGAAACTCAAAATACCAAGGCGGAAAATCCCTCAATATCTGCTGGGTTATCTGAGTCCACACTGCCATCTATCCCAGTTCAAAACAGATAATGTGGGATTTTTTTTAGCTTTGATAACCCAGGTTTTTGTTCCTGGGTTATCAATGTCATCTCCTAATTGGTGCGATCATAAAAACATGGAAAAGGTTTACTAAACTGCAAAAAATGTTGTTTATTGCAGGAGGGACATCCCTAGAGCAGCACATCTTGCTTTAGTTTTTCAATGACTATCTCATTGAATCTTAACCAATTATGGCAGCCATAAAAAATAAAGTTTCTGGATTAGAACTACTTTCAAAATGAGGACAGAACAATGAAACAGGAAATAATACTTTAAAACCAGGAACAGAAGTGTTGTTGAAGGCTTTCATCACTGGATTGCTGTTGAGTTTTCCAGGCTGTATGGCTATGTTCTAGCAGCATTCTCTCCTGACGTTTCACCCACATCTATGGCAGGTATCCCCAGAGGTTATGAGGTCACAGATGAGGGCAAAACCTCAGGAGAGAATGCTTCTGGAACATAGCCATACAGCCCGGAAAACTGACAGCAACAGCAAGCAAGGAATTGAAGTTATTTTTTTCCAAATTATGTTACATAGTGTTATTATTGTTTACACTCCTCTTTCCTCTCTGAAAAGAGGCCCAAAGCAGCTCACGACAGCAAACAAACAAAACAAAAAAGACCAAAACAATACACATTCCAATTTAAAGCCCACAATGTATAAACACATGAATAGAATTACACGCAGAACTATCAAAAACAAAGACTTCAAAGTCATATAGAACCATGAAAAACTATTATAATGCTGAAAAAACCACACAGTACCCACATGCCAACCTGCCCCTCCAGGACAAGGCTGGGAAAAGGGGGGGAAATGGGGAGAGGGACCCAAAATTGCTAGTCAATCATCACCATCATCTGCTTCTCCTCTCAGCTTGTAAACAGAGGGATAATTAAAACACATCTATTAAAATACACACAGCGTTATTAAAAGGAACCTAGGAGGTCATCCAAAACCTAAGACCCTCCCCAATGCAAAAAGGAAAGAATAGAGTGAAGACCCTCCCCAATACAAAAAGGGAGTCAGGAATTGAGCTAAGACCCTCCCCAATACAAAAAGGAAAGAAAGAATTGAGCTAAGACCCTCCCCAATACAAAAAGAGAGTCAGGAAGAGATATAAAACCCTCCCCAATACAATAAGGAAGGCAGGAATTGAGCTAAGACCCTCCCCAATACAAAAAGAGAGTCAGGAAGAGAGCTAAGACCCTCCCCAATACAAAAAGAGAGTCAGGAAGAGAGCTAAGACCCTCCCCAATATAAAAAGGGAGTCAGGAAGAGAGCTAAGACCCTCCCCAATACAAAAAGGAAGGAATAGAGCAAAGACCCTCCCCAATACAAAAAGGAAGTTGGGCATAGAGCTAAGCCCCTCCCCGATGCAAAAAGGGAGTCAGGAATACAACTAAGACCTTCCCCAATACCAAAAGGAAGCCAGGAATACAACTAAGACCCTCTCCAATGCAAAAAGGGTGTCAGGAATACAACTAAGACCTTCCCCAATACAAAAAGGAATGAAATAATAGAGCTAAGACCCTCCCCAACACAAAAAGGAAGCCAGAAATTGAGCTAAGACCCTCCCCAATATAAAAAGAGAGTCAGGAAGAGAGCTAAGACCCTCCCCAATACAAAAAGGAAGCCAGAAATTGAGCTAAGACCCTCCCCAATACAAAAGGGAGTCAGGAAGAGAGCTAAGACCCTCTCCAATACAAAAAGGGAGTCAGGAATAGAGCTAAGACCCTCCCCAATACAAAAAGGAAGCCAGAAATTGAGCTAAGACCCTCCCCAATACAAAAGGGAGTCAGGAAGAGAGCTAAGACCCTCTCCAATACAAAAAGGGAGTCAGGAATAGAGCTAAGACCCTCCCCAATACAAAAAGGAAGCCAGAAATTGAGCTAAGACCCTCCCCAATACAAAAGGGAGTCAGGAAGAGAGCTAAGACCCTCTCCAATACAAAAAGGGAGTCAGGAATAGAGCTAAGACCCTCCCCAATACAAAAGGGAGTCAGGAAGAGAGCTAAGACCCTCCCCAATACAAAAGGGAGTCAGGAAGAGAGCTAAGACCCTCCCCAATACAAAAGGGAGTCAGGAAGAGAGCTAAGACCCTCCCCAATACAAAAAGGGAGTCAGGAAGAGAGCTAAGACCCTCCCCAATACAAAAGGGAGTCAGGAAGAGAGCTAAGACCCTCCCCAATACAAAAGGGAGTCAGGAAGAGAGCTAAGACCCTCTCCAATACAAAAAGGGAGTCAGGAAGAGAGCTAAGACCCTCCCCAATACAAAAGGGAGTCAGGAAGAGAGCTAAGACCCTCCCCAATACAAAAGGGAGTCAGGAAGAGAGCTAAGACCCTCCCCAATACAAAAGGGAGTCAGGAAGAGAGCTAAGACCCTCCCCAATACAAAAGGGAGTCAGGAAGAGAGCTAAGACCCTCTCCAATACAAAAAGGGAGTCAGGAAGAGAGCTAAGACCCTCCCCAATACAAAAGGGAGTCAGGAAGAGAGCTAAGACCCTCCCCAATACAAAAGGGAGTCAGGAAGAGAGCTAAGACCCTCCCCAATACAAAAAGGGAGTCAGGAAGAGAGCTAAGACCCTCCCCAATACAAAAAGGAAGGAATAGAGCAAAGACCCTCCCCAATACAAAAAGGAAGCCAGGAATATAACTAAGGCCTCTCTCAATACCAAAAGGAAGGAAGGAATAGAGGAAGCACACTCCCCAATATAAAAAATATAGCTAAGACAACCCTCAAAATATATAAATGGCACCCCCCACACACCTCAATGAACCTCCCCTCTCTGAATGTCCACCCTTTAGGTCAAAAGTCCAGCCCTTGAGTCACTTTTCCCCACAAAGCAGAACCCCGGAACCAAATGCCCCCGGAACCCCCAAGCTTGGCTTTTGTCCCCCTTCGGGCCCTCACCGGGAGACGCTCCACTGAGCCAAAGCGGACGACCGTCGAGTGGCGAGAGAAACAGCCGACTCTCAGCCAGGCCAAGACTCCCCAGTGGGCGGGGCTACAGCTCTGGAGCGTACCACTGCGCCGAGAGGGGGGAAGCAAGGAATCAAAAAGCCAAACTCCCGACTTCATTTCCCACCCTCCCATTTTGCACCCCCCTCCGTCTTTACTTTCCTTTTCCCCCCAATACACACGAAGGCTTGCCAGGGGAAACCATTCCCCTCCAAAGGAAGTCTAAACTCACAGCTGAACACCCCCCCTCCTCCCGCAGTGGTAAGTCCCACACAGTCCTCAGCTGACAGGAGAGAAGGGCAGCTGTGGTTTTACGCATGCGTACTAGCGAGGTTTTTTTGCGCACGCGTACTAATCAAGTAGGAGGGAGGGTTAGAGAGCTTGCCCTTTCAGTGGGGTTTCTGGCAGAACTGGGCACAGCTTGGAAAAGTTACTTTTCCTGACAATTCTCTCTGTGTGTGTGTATGTATATATACACACATACAGAATATGTCACTCTCTCTATATATATAGTGTGTGGGCACAGGTTGGAAAAGTTACTTTTCCTGACAATTCTGTGTGTGTGTGTGTGTATGTATACACACATACAGTATATATATATATATATATATATATATATATATATATATATATATATATGTGTGTGTGTGTGGATATGTATATATATACATACAAACATATGTATATATACACATATCCACACACACACATATACATATATATACACACATATGTGTATATCCATATGTAGGTATATGTGTATAGGTATGTATGTGTGTGTATATATACACATAAGGTTTATGTATATATATTGTGTAGATATATATGTATATATGTATGTGTGTGTGGATATGTGTATATACACATACAAACATGTATATATACACAACCACACACACATATATATACATATACATATATATACACACATATGTGTGTTTACATATGTAAGTATATATGTGTATAGATGTGTATGTGTGTGTATATATACACATATAGTTTATGTATATATATTGTGTAGATATATATGTATATATGTATGTGTGTGTGGATGTGTATATACACATACAAACATATGTATATATACACATAACCACACACACACACATATACATATACATATATATACACACACATATGTGTGTATACATATGTAAGTATATATGTTTATAGGTGTGTATGTATACGTGTATATATATGTGTGTGTGTGGATATGTGTATATATACATAAAACATGTATATATGCACATATGTGTGTATACATATGTAGGTATATATGTGTATAGGTGTGTGTGTGTGTATATATATATATATACACATATATACACACACACATACGGTGCTTTGAATGCAATTTTCCTTCTTCTTGACAGAATGGGGTTGGAAAGGATGGCCCATGAGTCTCTTCCAACTCTATGATTCTATGATGCCCAGAACCATCCAGTTCAAGGAAGACACTATCCGATCCCTCCTGGTAGATGGCCATCCAGCCTCTGTTAATTAATCTATATTAGTATCTTTAGCTGTAAAGGACCCCAAGGACCATCCAGCTCAACCCTCTTCTGCCATAAAGGAAGACACCATCCGATCCCTCCTGACAGATGGCCATCCAGCCTCTGTTCATTAATCTATATTGGTATCTTTAGTTGGAAAGGACCTCAAGGACCATCCAGTTCAACCCCCTTCTGCCATAAAGGAAGACACCATCCGATCCCTCCTGACAGATGGCCATCCAGCCTCTGTTCATTAATCTATATTAGTATCTTTAGCTGGAAAGGATCCCCAGGGCCATCCAGTTCAACCCCCTTCTGCCATACAGTAAGGCACCATCCGATCCCTCCCGAAAGATGGCCATCCAGCCTCTTAATTAATCTATATTAGTTTCTTTAGTTGGAAAGGACCCCCAGGGCCATCCAGTTCAAAACTCTTCTGCCATAAAGGAAGACACCATCCGATCCCTCCCGACAGATGGCCATCCAGACCCCCTTAAATCATCCTATCCCACTGTTGTACCTATGGTTGAGCTCTATGGGATTGAAACTCACCGTGTCGGAGACTGTTCTGTTCCTACGAGGCGTTCTTTTGCTGGCTCTTTGTGCTGATCCAAGATAGTCAAGGCCCGCAGCTTTGTCCTTTGCCACCGGCTGGCTGATGATCCCACAATCACAAGACCTTTGCCCTGGAGCCTCCCTTATTTAACTGCGGAGCTGAGTTAAATAACTTGCCGGGTGCCAAGAAAGAACAAGCAGAAAATTATAAAGTGGGTGGAGAAAGAAGAGAGCCATTGGGATCGTCATTGCGGGCCGGAAATGGAAAGGATGTCCTCCTGGGCTCATCTGGTTTCCTCCACCTCCATTTCCCTCTCCTCGTATGCATCTACACTGTGAGATTAATTCACTTTAAGCACCACTCTATTGATTTATAACTTTACTTACTCACTTTGTTTACATCCTGTTTTTGTTACAAAACAGGGACTCAAGGCATGATTATCCACAAGGGTGGGGTCAAAGGTCTCCTGAAAGCACCGGAAGAGACCCCCAAAGGGCATCCAGTCCAACTCCTTTCGGACAGGCAGAAAGGCACAGTCAAAGCCCTCTCAACAGACGGCCCTCCCATTGGATGATGTGTGATTGAGTTCCCTTCTCTGGAGGTCTTGAAGCAAAGGCTGGATGGTCATCTCTCCGGAAGGCCTTCATGCTGTCTTTTCCTTATGACAGAAGGGAGTGAGACTGGATGGCCTTTAGAGTCCCTTCCAACTCTAGGATTCTATGATATGTATGTTTAGCAGAGGATGGATGGCCATCTGTCGAGAGGGATTGGATGGTGTCTTCCTGCCTGGCGGAAGGGGGTTGGACTGGATGGCCTCGAGGGTCCCTTCCAACTCTAGGATTCTATGATATGTATGTTTAGCAGAGCCTGGATGGCTATCTGTTGAGAGAAATTGGATGGTGTCTCCCGGCCTGGCGAAAGAGGGTTGGACTGGATGGCCTTTAGGGTCCCTTCCAACTCTTTAAGTTTCTATGACATATATGTTTAGCAGAGGCTGGGTGGCCATCTGTCGAGAGGGATTGGATGGTGTCTTCCTGCCTGGCGGAAAGGGATTGGACTGGATGGCCTTTAGGGTCCCTTCCAACTCTAGGATTCTATGATATGTATGTTTAGCAGAGGCTGGATGGCCATCTATATACCGGCGGAATAATGTCCAGCATAGGAGAGAACTCTTGTCTGTTTGAGGCAAGTGCAAATGTGACAATTGGCCACCTTGATTAGCATTTGATGGCCTTGTAGCTTCAAAGCCTGGCTGATTGCTGCCTGGAGGGCACCTTTGTTGGGCCGTGTTAGCTGTCCCTTATAGATTCCTGTCTGGAATTCCCGTTTTTTTGAGCGTTGCTCTTTATTTACTTTACTGATAATGTTGTTGTTCATTCGTTCAGTTGTTTCCGACTCTTTGTGACCTCATGGACCATCCCAGGCCAGAGCTCCCTGTTGGCCGTCACCACCCCCAGCTCCTTCAAGGTCAATCCAGTCACTTCAAGGATGCCATCCATCCATCTTGCCCTTGGTCGGCCCCTCTTCCTGATATTAGAGTTTTTTTTAACACTGGTAAAATTCCCCCTAGGCAGCAATCAGCCAGGCTTTGAAGCTGCAAGGCCACTAAATGCTAATCATGGTGGCCAGCCTGGAAAACCCACAGCCACCCAGAACTATCTGAGTTTTGTGGGATCGGCAAAGGCCTAAACCTGGAGCGGATTCGTTGCCCCACTAACTTTATATAATGCCAAAAAGATAATTCCGAGCTGACCTGGGACGTGTAATTGAAGACACACGCGTGTCCATGCACGCCTATGTGTTTGGCAATGGCCCACGATGAATTATACATGTCGGGCAATTAAAAAGGCTTATCCGGCGCTCAACACGTCTTTCATGTCCGCCTCCAGAAGGCGCATGAGCTGCAATTGAAATGCAAGGAGTGGAAATGCACCGAGCATCAGCCTGATGGAGTTCCGGCAAGGGATGCTTAATTATCATGCTCTCCCAAGGTTTCCTTACCAAAGGTCATCCTGCCCTCTCCATCTTGGGCGGCTCAAAAGGCCCATGCAATATGCAGTGTTGACCGCGAGGGAAGCCTTCTTCTGCTTGGCCAGACCTTCTCACCCAGGACAACCCCATGTCCAGTTCTGGGCAAAGCCACTCAAGGTGGAAGGGAAACCAAAATGACAGGGTTTGGCCTCCGGCGAAATGGGAGGAACAAGCCACCAATCTGGACCCACTTCCAGGATGTGCTTAATGGGAGAGGTGCCCTGCACTAATCATTAAGGTTACTACAGATAGTATCAAGGCCTCGGAGGTGAGGCAACTGGTTCCATGGAGGTGCCCATCTGAATCACAAAGTCCAAAAGATCTACAATTGCATTATCAATGCCAATCTATCAGAGATCTGTTAGGAGTATTTGTTATTGTTGGGGTGCTGTGAGTGTTCCGGGCTGTATGGCCATTTATTTATTTTTTATTTATTTACTGTCCTTGTATACCGCCGTTTCTCAGACTCAACGCGGTTTACAACAAAATATACAGTACACAGTATACAATTAAAACCATAAAAAACATAATACACAATATTACACGTAAATCACAATCCAATACATCTCCTAACTAAAATCGTGGTCCAATTGCATCATCCATATTACCAATCCGTAGTCGACACATTCATTGCACCGAATTAACCAAATGCCTGCTTGAACATCCAAGTTTTTAGTCTTCTTCAGAATACCATCAGCGAGGTCCAGGATATTTATCATTGTTGCTGACTTCTTCTTCTCCACCTTCTTCTTTTCTTCTTCTCCTTCTTTTTCTCTTCTCATTCTCTCCTTCTTTTCTTCTCCTTCTTCTCCTCCATCTTTTTCTTCTCTCCGCCTTTTCATCTTCTCCTTCTTCTCTTCTTCTCTTTCTGTTTCTCCTTCTCCTCCTCTCCTTCTCCTCCATTTCCTTCTCTTCTTCCTCTCCATCTCCATCTCCTCCTCTTCTCCTCTCCTCCGTCTCCTTCTCATCCTTTCCTCCATCTTCACCTTCTCCATCTCCTTCTCCTCCATCTCCTTCTCCTCCTTCTCAATTTCCTTCTCTTCTACTTCTCCTCTTCTCCTCCTCTCCTTCGTCTCCTTCTGCATTTCCTTCTCCTTCTCCTCCTCTTCCCCTCCTCTCCTTCATCTCCTCCTCCTTTCCTCTATCTTCACCTTCTCCATCTCCTCCTTCTCCATTTCCTTCTCTTCTCCTTCTCCTCCTCTCCTTCTTCTGCCTTCTTCTCCTTCTGCCTTTCCTTCTCTTCTCCTTCTCCCCCCTCTGTCTCCTTCTCCATTTCCTTCTCTTCTCCCTCTACATCGCCTTCTCCTCCTCTCCTCCTCCTCCTCACCTTCTTCTCCTTCTGCCTTTCCTTCTCTTCTCCTTCTCCTCGTCTCATCCTCCCCTCTGTCTCCTTCTCATCCTTTCCTCCATCTTCACCTTCTCCATCTCCTTCTCCTCTTCTACTCCCCTCCTCCATCTCCTTCTTCTCCTCTTCTCCTCCTCTCCTCCGTCTCCTTCTCCATCTCCTTCTCCTCCTTCTCCATTTCCTTCTCTTCTCCTCCTTCTTTTCTCTTTCTTCTCCTCTCCTCTGTCTCCTTCTCATCCTTTCCTCTATCTTCACCTTCTCCATCTCCTTCTCCTCCTCCATCTCCTTCTCCATTTCCTTTTCTTCTCCTTCTCCTCCTCTCCTTCTCCTCCTCTCCTTCTGCATTTCCTTCTCTTCTCCTTCTTTTCCTCTCCTCTGTCCCCTTCTCATCCTTTCCTCCATCTTCACCTTCTCCTTCTCCATTTCCTTCTCTTCTCCTTCTCCATCTCATTCTCCTCTTCCACTCCTCCTTTCCTCCTTCTCCTTCTCCATTTCCTTCTCTTCTCCTTCTCCATCTTCTCATCTCCTTCTCCTCCTCTCCTCCATCTCCTTCTCATCCTCTCCTCCCTCTCCTTCTTCTCCATTTCCTTCTTCTTGAAATAGAGCAATTTGAACCGGCTGCAGATGATGAGATCCTCGCTGTGGATGGCGAAACCAAAAGTGTGGATGCCGAGTCCCATTAAGTGTGGGGCCGGTACCCCACTTTCCACATTGCAATTTCCCCTTTTTCCCAGGAACGGATTCATAATCCTATCATCATGGACAATATCCTGTTTAAAAATACAGTGGAAGCACCAGACCCACACAGCTGGGGCTCATAAAGACAACAATCACAACATTAGACCTAAAGGTCCCACTTTGTTCGTCCCGGAGTTGGGACAAGGTAATCCAACCATAAAACTACGTCTCCTCTGTGTGAAGTTTCCATTTTGCGCTCTGTCAGCCATTGGAGGGCAGAAATCTGCATTAGGAGCAGGGAATGCTCTCTGATTGGCTGGCGGGCATCACAGTCCCGCCTCTGCGGGGAATCCTTCATTAGCTATTCTGACATCATCAGAGCTCGGCCAATCACTGCGATGTCAGGTCCAGCTGGACGGGAGCGGGAATTTCAAAATATTGGGCGGACTGTCGCTGGTACTGGTAACCACATATCGGATACCGGTAACCATGTATCAGGTCTCGGTATCTGCGGTTCAGGTTTCGCCATCCGCGGCTCAACTCTCACTATCCGCGGCCATTTTAAATGGCTCTATTTCACATGTGAAAGGCAGCCTGGAGGCTTAGTAAACTGCAAGCTGAATGTGAGCCAAGACTATGATGCAGCAGCTAAAAAGGCCAACACGATTCTAGGTTGCATCCATGGGAGGATAGTGTCCAGAACGAGGGAAGTCACCTGCATATCTGATCAGACTGCTCTTCTAGGATCCAGAACTCAAAGGACGGCTCCTTCCGCCATGCTGGCTCTCCTTTGTCCGGCGCTCGGCATTGTTTGGTGTGAGACACCTGGTCCTGGGCAAACACCGGAGCCACAAACACACAGGTGGCTTTTGTGACCAGAATGACCTCATCTGGTTGTTGAGTCAAGCCCAATGTTAGGAGGCTCCCGCCATTGTTTTGGGGAGCTTTGTGGTATCCGAGGCAAGAGACGTGGAGCAGACGGCGGAGGTTGTTTCCAGCTTGGGTTTGCATCTTCCTCTCTCGGATCAAGGTAAGGCCATGGCTCCAAGTCTTGTGTCCATTCCCGGTTTTGGTCCAAACTTTAAATTCCCTCTCCAACGTCCTTGGAAGGGCGGATAAGGGACAGGTTTGTTGACATCTCCTTTAACAGTTGGATTAGAATCCGGAGCAGGTTCTCACCAACGTAGGAGACACCAGCCAATGCTAGATCGTCTACAGATGTGATTGGGTGGTTCTCAACCTTCCAAGTACCGCGACCCCTTAATATAGTTCCTCATGTGGTGGTGACCCCCAACCATCACATTATTTTCATTGCTACTTCATCACTGTCATTTTGCTCCTGTTATGAATCGTCATGTAAATATCAGATATGCAGGATGTATTTTCATTCACTGGACCAAATTGCGCAAAAATACCCAATAGGCCCACATTTGAATACTGGTGGGGTTGATTTTGTCATTTGGGATTTATAGTTCACCTACAATCAAATGGCATTCTGATCTCCACCATTGATGGAACTGAACCAAACTTGGCACACAGAACTCCCATGAGCAAGAGAAAATACTGGAAGGGTTTGGTGGGCATTGACCTTGAGTTTGGGAGTTGTAGTTCACCTACATCCAGAGAGCACTGTGGACTCAAGCAAGGATGGATCTGGACCAAACTTGGCACAAATACTCAATATGCCCAAATATGAACACTGGTGGAGTTTGGGGGAAATAGACCGTAACATTTGGGAGTTGTAGTTGATGGGATGTGTAGTTCATCTACAATCAAAGAGCATTCGGAACCCCGCCAAACTTCTCACACAGAAAACCCCATGACCGACAGAATAAATAAAAATACTGTGTTTTGCCTTTCAGTGCTGTTTCCTCTCAGCCAAATCCTTCTTCTGGACATATCTTCTGGTGCTCTCCTTTGCAGATGGCGCAGGTCTACTACCAAAAGGTATTATGATTATGAGAATTACCTATTGGAAAGTGGGTTAGGCTCATCCTGTTTCCTCCACCTCGATTTCTCTCTCCTCCGATGCATCTACACTGTGGGATTAACTCATTTTAAGCACCACTCTATTGATTTATAACTTTACTTACTGACTTTGTTTACATCCTGCTTTTGTTCCAATATAGGGATTTGATACATGATTATCCACAAGGGTGGGGTCAAAGGTCTCCTGAAAGCACCGGAAGAGACCCCCAAAGGGCATCCAGTCCAACCCCTTTCGGACAGGCAGAAAGACACAGTCAAAGCCCTCTCAACAGACGGCCCTCAAATTGGATGATGAGTCACCTTCTCTGGGGAGTTTTGAAGCAATGGCAGGATGGTCATCTCTCCGGAAGGTCTTCATGCTGTCTTTCCTTATGACAGAAGGGGGTGAGACTGGGTGGCCTTTAGAGTCCTTTTCAACTCTAAGGTTCTATGATATGTATGTTTAGCAGAGGTTGGATGGTCATCTGTTGAGAGAGATTAGATGGTGGAAGGGAGTTGGACTGGATAGCCTTTGGGGATCCCTTCCAACTCTAGGATTCATATGTATGTTTAGCAGAGGCTGAATGGCCATCTGTTGAGAGATATTGGATGGTGTCTTCCTGCCTGGCGGAAGGGGGTTGGACTGGATGGCCCTTGAGGGTCCCTTCTAACTCTAGGATTCTATGATATGTATGTTTAGCAGACGCTGGACAGCCATCTGTTGAGAGAGATAAGATGGTGTCTTCCTGCCTGGCGGAAGGGGGTTGGACTGGATGGCCTTGAGGGCCCCTTCTAACTCTAGGATTCTATGATATGTATGTTTAGCAGAGGTTGGATGGCTGTCTGTCAAGAGGGATTGGATGGTGTCTTCCTGCCTAGCAGAAGGGGGTTGGACTGGATGGCCTTTAGGGTCCTTTCTAACTCTAGGGTGAAGATTGAAGTCTCTAGTGTTATTGAAGATGATGTACCATAACTCTGAAGTGGACTGTATGGTCCATCAAAGCTTGGTCCAATGGAATCCCGGGATTTGTAGTTTGGTGAGGCACCCACACTCCACAGTAGAGTAGGCAAAAGATATGGCAAGAGGACAACTCCTCGGATTCCATTGCATTGACCCAAGAGAGCCTTCTTCTGCATGCCAGCTCTAGGCTGGAGGATTTGGGGAGTTGGAGTCCCAAAACAAGCAACTCTGGGGACATCTAATCCAGAGAAGGCTGGACCAAAATAAGATCAATTCCCTCTGGTTTTGTTTCTTGCAGCCAAAGCGAAGGGCCCTGCGGTGTTACTACTGCTGTATCGAAGCCCTCAGTGGGTTCCTTCTCCTGATGTTGGTTGCCACCGTGATCACGTTGCTGCGGTATTTCCTAGGTAAGAGCAGGAATACGTTTGAACTCGGCATCAAGTGTTTTTGGGGGTGCGTGGCCATCTCCTTTCCTGTGGTTGTTGGAAAGGACATATCAACAATGAGGATTCCGGTGATGAGAAGGATGAGAATTAAGGTTAGGGGGAGAATGGTTAACCAGAGCATCTCAACCTACAAATCACAGTATTCCAGCTATAATGATAATTTTATTATATATAGGTGTTGTATGACTGCTTCCCCTCTTTGTTCCTCTTATTTATTTATGGAGTCAGAAGCAAACTGAGGGTACATTGTAATGTACTTAAAAACACAAACAAAGTTAAAAACTTGGCATTATACTAAATGTCTCTTGACCAGAAGCTGACCACTTGGAGTGCCTCTGGTGTGGCTGTGAGAAGATCCTCCATTGTGCATGTGGTGAGGCTCAGGCTGCTTTGCAGTAAGCGGTCTGTGGTTTGCTCATTTCCGCACTCGCATGTTGTGGACTCCACTTCGTGGCCCCATTTCTTAAGGTTGCCTCTGCATCTCGTGGTACCAAAGCACAGCCTATTCAGCGGCTTCCAAGATGCCCTGTATTCTGTGTGCCCAGGAGGGAGTTTCTCATCCGGTCTCAGCCACTGATTGGGGTTTTGGCCTGCCACTTTTGGACTCTTGCTTGCTGAGTTGTTCCTACAAGTATCTCTGTAGATCTTAGAAAGCTATTACTCGATTGAAGGAATTGGTGTGTTGGCTGATATCCGAACAGGGGATGGGCTGGAGATGTCACTGCCTTGGTCCTTTCATTACAGGCTGCTACTCCTCGGCGAATATCAGGTGGTGCAATATTGGCTAAGCAGTATAATTTCTCCAGTGGTGTTGGGCGTAGACATCCTGTGATAATGCGGCATGTCTCATTAAGAGCCACATCCACTGTTTTAATGTGGTGAGATATATTCCACACTGGGCATGCATATTCAGCATATTCAGCAGCAGAGTAGCCAAGCGCATGGGCAGATGTCATCACTGTGTCTGGTTGTGATCCCCAGGTTGTGCCAGTCAGTTTTCGTATGATATTGTTTCTAGCGCCCACTTTTTGCTTGATAGCCAAGCAGTTCTTCTTATAAGCCAGAGCACGGTCCAGAGTGACTCCCAGGTATTTGGGTGTGCTGCAAAGTTCCAGAGGGATTCCTTCCCAAGTAAACCTCAGAGCTCAAGATGCTTGTCTGTTCTGAAGGTGAAAAGCACACGTCTGGATTTTAGATGGATTAGGAATCATCTGGTTTTCCCAATAATCGGCAGTAAGAGCACCTAAAGCTTTGGAGAGCTTCTGCTCAACCATTTCAAAGCCCCCTGCTTGGGTGGTGATGGCATGATCGTCAGCATAGATGAAACTCTGTCCCTTCTGGCAGTGGCTGATCATTTGTGTAAATGTTAAACATGGATGGAGCAAGCACACTCCCCTGAGGCAGACCATTTTTCTGTTTTTGCCATCTGCTTCTTTGACCCTGGAACTCAACAAAAAAGCTCCTGTTTTGTAGCAAATTTCCTATGAAGCAGGTGAGATGGTAATCCTTTGTGATATTATGTGGGTGATACAATATGTGGGTGAATGAATGAGTCTGATTATTTTTCATTTTCTGCCACAACAGAGTTCTCAAGTCTTTCGTTCAGATATGGTGGGCAAACTCAAGTCTCAACAGTCCCAACCCAGCAACCCAACGGAAGCTTCGCGAGGACTTTGGCGCAAACCATGAATGCGTCCATTTCCCAGCAAGTGGAAGGCCACACGTCGATGGATCCACAGAATTTGCCTCCGAGGAAAAACGATGCTCCTCCATGGCGGCCGAAACCACCTCGGCCTTTGTCTCCTCCTCATGAGCACTGGAAACCAACATCTCCGAGTGCAACACTGAGACAAAGTTCTCCAACATGGTTGGCCACTACAAGAGCATGGGAGTCATCTCGCTCCTCCTCGCCCACCCCTTCTTTTCTATCACTGTCAACCCAGGTCTCTCGTCCCACATTGTCGCCAAAAAAGCTGACCATGGACACCAAATGGATGTCTTCAAGACAAACTTCTTCACCCTCGTTGGCCACCAGGATAGGATGGAAATCATTACATTTCCCCTCAGCCACTCCATCTTTTCTACCACAGTCAATCCAAGTCTCCCGTTCCATGGCGTCTCAGCAAAAGACGACCACCAACACTTCTGCTGGTTGGGCAACTTCACCCATCAAGTTGAGCTCAATGGACCCAACTGTAACATCTCTGCACCCAACTCAAGCATTGAGACAAAGTTCTCCAAAATGGTTGACCACCACAAGAGTATGGGCATCATCTCACTCCTCTTCGGCCACCCCATCTTTTCCACCATGGTCAACTCAAGTCTCTCGTTCCATGGTGTCTCAGCATAAGACAATTACCAACACATCTTCTGGTTGGGCAACTTCACCCATCAAGTTGAGCTCAATGGACCCAACTATAACATCTCTACACCCAACTAAAGCATTGAGACAAACTTCTCCAACATGGTTGACCACCACAAGAGTATGGACATCATTTCACTCCTCTTCGGCCACCACATCTTCTCCACCATGGTCAACTCAAGTCTCTCATTCCATGGTGTCTCAGCATAAGACAATTACCAACACATCTTCTGGTTGGGCAACTTCACCCATCAAGTTGAGCTCAGTGGACCCAACTGTAACATCTCTAGACCCAACTAAAGTGTTGAGACAAAGTTCTCCAACATGGTTGACCACCACAAGAGCATGGAACTTGGCACGATCCTCCTTGGCTTCCTCATCTTTTCCTAGATGGTCAACCCAAGACTCTAGCTCTATGGTGTCTCCAAAAAAGCTGACCATGGACACCAAATGGATTTCCTCAAGTCAAACTTCTTCACCCTTGTTGGCCACCATGGCAGAATGGAAATCGTCTAGATTCTTCTTGGCCATCCAATCTTTTCCTCCATTGTCAACACAAGTGTCTCCACAGAAGATGGCCTCAAGTACAGAACAGACATCTTCTGGTTGGGCACATTCACCGATGAAAGTGAGCTTTTTGTCTCCTGACTCAACTGTAACATCTCTGAGCTCAACTAAAGCATCAAGACAACGTTCTCTGCCATCATCGGCTGCCACAACCAAACATAAATCATCTAGATCATTCTCAGCTGTCTCATCTTTCCCGCCTTGGTCAACCCACGTCTTTCCCTTCACGGTCTCTCCAGAAAAACTGACCATGGATACCAAATGGACATCTTCAAGCCAAGCTCCATTGTTGTCCACCACAACAGGATGGAAATCATCTCGCTCCCCCTTGGCCAACTCATCTCTTCCAAAACGGCCAACCCAAATCACTCGTTCCACATTTTCTCCACAGCAGCAGACCACGGACACAGGACAGGTATCTTCTAGTTGGTCAGCTTCGGCCATTCGGTCAAGTTTTGTCTCTTCGCCCGCAACGATTAAACAGATGCCCCCAAAAAGTCCAGTTGTTGAACGGAGACCTTCCTCTTGGCTGCCTACAGTTTTCAACCTCACAAAACCACGTTCTCCAGGGAACCCTGCTGTGGTTTCTCCCTTGTTGCCTAAAGAGAGGTCTCCTCTTGCTGAAACATCTCCACTTGATGGGAACAAAACCAGCCAGTACTTCCAGGGTTCCTTTCACCTTCTGAATAAAGTCTTCAATTCGAGTTACAAAGGCCAGACTTCTGACAGTTACAAGAAGAAGGCCTTCAAGCTGGAGAATATGGTGAGCGGGACTCTTGAATTTTGACCGAGTTTGGGAGGAGAACTCAAACCTGAAGCCATGGCGTAGGGAGTCCTCTCCAGGGTTGTAGTCCAATTTGCAAAGGTAATCTCCAAGCTGCTGGACCTGTTTTAGGAATTATTATTATTATTATTATTATTATTATTATTATTATTATTATTATTATTGTCGAAGGATTTCATGGCCGGAATCACTGGGTTGTTGTAGGTTTTTTCGGGCTATATGGCCATGGTCTAGAGGCATTCTCTCCTGACGTTTCGCCTGCATCTATGGCAAGCATCCTCGGAGGTAGTGAGGTCTGCTGCTGGAATGACCAGGGTGGGACAAAGAACTCTTGTCTGCTGGAGCTAGGTGTGAATGTTTCAACTGACCACAATTTCACCAAAAAGGAGGAAACCATGAAAATGAACAAAATCTGGCTAACACTATTAAAAAAAAACCTCTAAAATTACAACAGCACAACAACAGAGAGGAAACAAACAAGGACATCTAATCACCTCTCAACAAAAGTTTGCTCTAGGCACTGTCAGGCCATTATATGCTAATCAAGATGGTCAGTTGAAACATTCCCACCTAGCTCCAGCAGACAAGAGTTCTTTGTCCCACTCTGGTCATTCCACAGATGATTTTGTAATTTGGGAGTTGTAGTTGCTGGGATTTATAGTTCATTTATGATCAAAGAGCATTCTGAACTCCACCAGCGATGGATTTAAACCAAACTTGGCACACAGAACTCCCATGACCAACAGAAAACACTGGAAGGGTTTGGTGAGCATTGACCTTGAGTTTGGGAGTTGTAGTTCACCTATACCCAGAGGAGTGCTGTGGATTCACGCAATGATGGATCTGGACCAAACTTTGCACGAATACTCAATATGCCCAAATGTGAACACTGGTGGACTCTGGGGAAAATAGACCTTGACATTTGGGAGTTGTAGTTGTTGGGATATATAGTTCACCTGCAATCAAAGAGCATTCTGAACTTGACCAACAATAGAATTGGGTCAAACTTCCCACACAGAATCCCAATAATATGTTTTCTGATGGTGTTTGGCGACCCCTTTGACACCCCCTCACGACCCCCTCAGGGGTCCCGACCCCCAGGTTGAGAAACACTGATATAGGGCTTTCATAAATGTCCAGTTGGGGCTAAAAGAGGTCCAAACAAAGTTCTTTTCATGCAGACAACGGGGCTAATGCATAATGTAGTTCACGTGCAGTGTATCCGTGACTAATGTACGGATATACTGTACCTGAAATAGTTTTGAAAACTGTAGGAATGTGTTGTGAAGAAGGGAATATCACACTGTGTAACACAATTTTTGTCCTTGGGATTATAAACATCATTTCACCGGAGCAGTGCCTATTGTAAAGGTAAAGGTATTCCCCTGACGTTAAGTCAAGTCGTATCCGACTCTGGAGGTTGGTGCTCTTCTCCATTTCTAAGCCAAAGAGCCAGCATTGTCCACAGACACCTCCAAGGTAATTTGGCCGGCATGACTGCATGGAGTGCCGTTACCTTCCCACCAAAGCAATACCTATTGTAAAGGTAAAGTTATTCCCCTGACATGAAGTCCAGTTGTGTCTGACTCTGGGGCTCATCTCCATTTCTAAGCCAAAGAGCCGGTGTTGTCCAAGGTAATTTGGCTGGCATGACTGCATGGAGTGCCATTACCTTCCCACCGGAGCAGTACCTATTGTAAAGGTAAAGGTATTCCCCTGATGTTAAGTCCACTCGTGTCTGACTCTGGGACTCTGGTGCCCATCTCCATTTCTATGCCAAAGAGCCGGCATTGTCCACAGACACCTCCAAGGTAATTTGGCCGGCATGGCTGCATGGAGTGCCATTACCATTCCACCGGAGCAGTACCTATTGTAAAGGTAAAGATATTCCCCTGACATTAAGTCCATTTGTGTCCGACTCTGGGGGTTGGTGCTCATCTCCATTTCTAAGCCAAAGAGCCAGCATTGTCCACAGTCACCTCCAAGGTAATTTGGCTAGCATGGTTGCATGGAGTTCTGTTACCTTCCCACTGGAGCAGTACCTATTGTAAAGGTAAAGGTATTCCCCTGAAGTTAAGTCCAGTCGTATCCAACTCTGGGACTCTGGTGCTCATCTCCATTTCTAAGCCAAAGAGCCGGCGTTGTCCATAGACACCTCAAAGGTAATTTGGCTGGCATGACTGCATGGAGTGCCGTTACCTTCCCACCGGAGCAGTACCTATTGTAAAGGTATTCCCCTGACATTAAGTCCAGTCATATCCGACTCTGGGGGTTGGTGCTCATCTCCATTTCTAAGCTGAAGAGCCGGCGTTGTCCATAGACACCTCAAAGGTAATTTGGCCGGCATGACTGCATGGAGTGCCGTTACCTTCCCACCGGAGCAGTACCTATTGTAAAGGTCAAGGTATTCCCCTGACGTTAAGTCCAGTCGTGTCCGACTCTGGGACTCTGGTGCTCATCTCCATTTCTAAGCCGAAGAGCCAGCGTAGTCCACAGACACCTCCAAGGTAATTTGGCCGGCATGACTGCATGGAGTGCCGTTACCTTCCCACCAGAGCAGAACCTATTGTAAAGGTAAAGGTATTCCCTTGACGTTAAGTCCAGTCGTGTCCGACTCTGGGGGTTGGTTCTCATCTCCATTTCTAAGCCGAAGAGCTGGCGTTGTCCATAGACACCTCCAAGGTCATGTGGACTGCATGGAGCGCCACTACCTTCCCGCCAAAGCGGTACCTATTGATCTACTCACATTTGCAGTACCTATTGATCTACTCTCTTTTGCATGTTTTCGAAGAAGGTTGGCAGAAGCTGGGGCTAACAGTGGGAGCTCACCCCACTCCCCAGATTCCATCCTGCGACCTTTCCATAAGCAAGTTCAGCAGCTCAGTGCTTTAACCCACTGCGCCATTGCGAGCTCCTCAGAGGGTTATAGTTGAACCCAACTCAACGGCAGGTCTAAAAGGGTGGCCTTTCTCCATCCAAGATCTCCTACGTCTCCAACCCAAGATAGTGTTGCCTTGAACTCAGACCACAAATACCTTTGGCTTAGTGGTAGGAGAAACACCCTGAACTGGTTGGGCAGCTTCACCTGTGCCAAGGCACCTGCCCACAGAAAGACAAAGGATGGGCTTATGAATGGGACCTATCAGGTTTCATCCATGCCCTGCTGTTTTGATGTGCTATTACTTATCATTCAGATGGGTATCATATTTCCTGGAGGGACTTGATAGTTTGGGATCAACACACTGATTGTTCATAGGTGCCATTTGTAATGTGTTCCACACCAAGCACAAATGAGTTTGCTGGACCCTGCTTCAATGTGTGGACATTGCTGCTCGTTCCCATGTCGGTGGGTTGAGGAATCCATTCCAGGTTTTACTGTAGGCTTTCCAGAAGCTCTCCAAGGTGCTGACCCTTGGGTGACTTGGGACAAGGGAGTAGCTGCTTTGAGAAAAAGTGGGGTGTAAACAAACATCATCATCATCATCATCAAAGGACAAAATTGGGAGGGATTGCTCATACCCCTGAAAGTTGTGAAGGAAATTCACAGGAAACAGAATGATTTCATGGGTGTCTATTAAACAACAAGTTGTTTACCTTAAGGTCAGTTCAGGCAACACTTCGTTAGAGTGAGAACCTAAGCCTGAGTCTCTTGTTCCTGGTTCAAGTCAAGCTTTTATTTCTCGCTCTAACGGACCTGAAGGGCCTCAAAGCCAGTCAGAGGTGCCAGAAGGAGCAACAGCAGATAAGGAATCGAGTGAAGAGCTGAGTGATAAGGAGGGTTCCCATAGGAACCCACTTGTAGCTACGGTGATCGACAAAAGTCTTTGTTGACAAATCAGAGCCAAAAATAGATTGTGGCGTTACTTGGGAAAGTCATGAAGGAAATTCACAGGAAACAGAATGATTTCATGGGTATCTATTAAACAAGTTATTTACATTAAGGTCAGTTCAGGCAACACAGCGTTAGAGTGAGAAGCCAAGCCTGAGTCTCTTGTTCCTGGTTCAAGTCAAGCTTTTATTTTAGCTTCTCATTCTGATGGACCTGAAGGGCCTCCAAGCCAGTCAGAGGTGCCAGAAGAAGCAACAGCAGATAAGGAATCGAGTGAAGAGCTGAGTTATAAGGAGGGTTCCCATGGGAACCCACTTGTAGCTACAGAGATCAACAAAAGTCTTTGTTGACAAATCAGAGCCAAAAATAGATTGCGTCAGGAAAGTCATGAAGGAAATTCACAGGAAACAGAATGATGTCATGGATGTCTATTAAACAACAAGTTGTATACCTTAAGGTCAGTTCAGGCAACACTGCGTTAGAGTGAGAAGCTAAGCCTGAGTCTCTTGTTCCTGGTTCAAGTCAAGCTTATATTTCAGCTTCTTGTTCTAATGGACCTGAAGGGCCTCAAAGCCAGTCAGAGGTGCCAGAAGGAGCAACAGCTGATAAGGAATCGAGTGAAGAGCTGAGTGATAAGGAGGGTTCCCATGGAAACCCACTTGTAGCTACGGAGATCAACAAAAGTCCTTGTTGGGTTGTTGTAGATTTTTTCGGGCTATATGGCCATGGTCGAGAGGCATTCTCTCCTGTTTTTTCACCTGCATCTATGGCAAGCATCCTGAGGTAGATGCAGGCGAAACATCAGGAGAGAATGCCTCTGGACCATGGCCATATAGTCCGAAAAACCCACAACAACCCAGTGATTCCGGCCATGAAAGCCTTCAATACAAATCAGAGCCGAAAATAGATTGCGTCAGGAAAGTCATGAAGGAAATTCACAGGAAACAGAATGATGTCATGGATGTCTATTAAACAACAAGTTGTATACCTTAAGGTCAGTTCAGGCAACACAGCGTTAGAGTGAGAAGCTAAGCCTGAGTCTCTTGGTCCTGGTTCAAGTCAAGCTTTTATTTTAGCTTCTATATTTATTTATCGTGTCATCAGCAACCATTGTATTACAATTCTAACAGAGCAAAACAAACACAGAGATTAAAAAGAAAAAGAAAAAGAAAGAAAGAAAGAAAAACCCACACAGATTTTGTAAATTTGGTAGTTGATTAAATGTCCTTTGACCAGTATCTGGCCACTTGGAGTGCCTCTGGTGTTGCCGCAAGAAGGTCCTCCATTGTGCATGTGGCAGGGCTCAGGGTGCATTGCAGCAGGTGGTCAGTGGTTTGTTCTTCTCCGCACTCGCATGCCGAGGATTCCACCCTGTAGCCCCATTTCTTAAGATTGGCTCTGCATCTCGTGGTGCCAGAGCGCATCTGTTCAGCGCCTTCCAAGTCGCCCAGTCTTCTGAGTGCCCAGGGGGGTCTCTCATCTGGTATCACCCATGAATTGAGGTGCTGGGTTTGGGCCTGCCACTTTTGGACTCTCGCTTGCTGGGGTGTTCCAGCGAGTGTCTCTGTAGATCTAAGAAAACTATGTCTTGATTTATGTCGTTGACGTGCTGGCTGATACCCAAACAGGGGATGAGCTGGAGATGTCTCTGCCTTGGTCCTTTCACTATTGGCTGCTACTTCCCGGTGGATGTCAGGTGGTGCAATACCGGCTAAGCAGTGTAATTTCTCCAGTGGTGTAGGGCGCAGACACCCCGTGATAATGCGGCATGTCTCATTAAGAGCCACATCCACTGTTTTAGTGTGATGTTCCACACTGGGCATGCATACTCAGCAGCAGAGTAGCATAGTGCAAGGGCAGATGTCTTCACTGTGTCTGGTTGTGATCCCCAGGTTGTGCCAGTCAGCTTTCGTATGATGTTGTTTCTAGCGCCCACTTTTTGTTTGGTGTTCAGGCAGTGCTTCTTGTAGGTCAGAGCACAGTCCAAAGTGACTCCCAGGTATTTGGGTGCGCTGCAATGCTCCAGTGGGATTCCTTCCCAGGTAATCCTCAGAGTTCGGGATGCTTGTCTGTTCTTAAGGTGAAAGGCGCATGTCTGTGTTTTAGATGGATTAGGGATCAGCTGGTTTTCCCTGTAATAGGCAGTAAGAGCACCTAGAGCTTCGGAGAGCTTCTGTTCTACCATCTCAAAGCTCCCTGCTTGAGCAGTAATGGCACTATCATCAGCATAGATGAAACTCTCTGTCCCTTCTGGCAGTGGCTGGTCATTTGTGTAGATGTTGAACATGGATGGAGCAAGCACGCTCCCCTGAGGCAGGCCGTTCTTCTGTTTCCGCCATCTGCTTCTCTGGCCTGGAACTCAACAAAAAAGCTCCTGTTTTGTAGCAGGTTTCCTATGAGGCGGGTGAGGTGGTAGCTACGGAGATCAACAAAAGTCTTTGTTTACAAATTAGAGCCGAAAATAGATTCCGTCGGGAAAGTCGTGAAGGAAATTCACAGGGAACAGAATGATTTAATGGGTGTCTATTAAACAACATGTTGTTGACCTTAAGAGCCGTAGCAAACTACTGGAAGTGAGAGCGAGCTTGTGCTCGAGCTCGCTCCGAAGCCCCACCTTTTTCCCCCCAAGGCTGCTCTCTCTCTTGCTAGTGTGCCTGTTTTCCCTTGCTAGGGAAGCGATGCGAGTGTACTCTCGCAGTTGGCAGAATTCAACTGTGAGCGTACGCTAGCATCCCTGCCCTCTGCAATGGAAAACAGGCACGCTAGCAAGAGGGAGAGCAGCATCGGGGGGGGGGGGGGAAGGCGGGGCTTCGGAGCAAGCCCGAGCGCAAGCTTTCTGTAGTTTGCTGCGGCACGAGCGTACGCTTGCAACGCTGGCCTAGCAAAGGAAAATAGGCGGAGAAAGAGGCGGAGCATCGCTCGTGCTGGCTTAGTTTGCTCTCGCAAAATCCTAGTTTGCTACGGCTCTAAGGTCAGTTCAGGCAACACGGCGTTAGAGTGAGAAGCTAAGCCTGAGTTCATTGTGTTCATTTGAATTTAATACATCCTGGAAGTTTTCTATGTACTCTTGTACTCATGTACTAGATCTACCTCCTTGATTGTGGAGTTCTGCTATATCTGTGATTTCTGGCTGTTCTTGGCCCTTATCACCTCTGGAACTTTACAAGACCTTTGGATTATAGTTTGTTGAACACCTGTTGCTAAACCTTTTTGGATTATCGATCTTCCTTTCTTATTCCTCGCACAGCTTAGGGTTGTTTCTTAAGACAAAGCAACATATAATTATTGGTTCTTGGGAGCAAACAAAAATCCACCCTGGAACAGAATGTATTCGTTCTTTTCTTGATCTCATGAAGCTCACAATGTAATTGAAGAGCGTTCCTAAGTAGGCTTTTGATAGAAATACAGAAAACGGTTTCTGGTTTCTCTGTTTATTGGAGCTCTGAAACTTTGTACAACTCACATTTGCACAACCTGTATTTCTATGTACAGTTGGACTCCATATCCGTAGATCCAACCTCCCGCAGATCCAACCACCATATATATATGTGTGTGTGTGTGTTAGTTTGTCCGTTTGTACCACAAAGGCTCCTCTGTGTCTTCATGGATCTGGACCCAACGTGGCACGCAAGACCCTTCGTGGTTCAATTTAAATCATTGCGGGGTTTGGACTAAAGGAAACAGCCTGTTTCAGAGCTGGAGAAGGAAGGAAGTAGACCCTTTCAGAGCTGGAGAAGGAAGAAAGAAGGCCATTTCAGAGCTGGAGAAGAGTAGGCAGGTAGTAGTCCCAATGACATACAAGTTGGAGAAGAGAGAAATTAGGCTTCTTCAGAGCTGGAGAAGACAGTAAGTAGGCCCTTACAGAGCTGGAGATGAGAGAAAGTAGGCTCTTTCAGAGCTGGAGAAGAGAGAAAGTAGACCCTTTCAGAGCTGAAGAAGGGAGAAAGTAGGCTATTCTAGAGCTGGAGAAGGGAGAGAATAGACAGGCAGTGGTCCCAATGACATACGAACTGGAGAAGGGAGAAAATAGGGCCACTCAGAGCTGGAAAAGGGAGAAAGTAGGCCATTTCAGAGCTGGAGAAGGGAAAGAGTAGGCAGGTAGTGGTCCCAATGACATATGAGTTGGAGAAGGGAGAAATTAGGCTCTTTCAGAGCTGGAGAAGACAGTAAGTAGGCCCTTACAGAGCTGGAGAAGAGAGAAAGTAGACCATTTCAGAGCTGAAGAAGGAAGAAAGTAGGCTATTTTAGAGCTGGATATGGGAGGGAATAGACAGGCAGTGCTCCCAATGACATATGAGCTGGAGAATGGAGAAAGGAGGACTTTTCAGAGCTGAAGAATGGAGAAAGTAGGCCCTTTCAGAGCTGGCAGAGGAAGAAAGTAGACCATTTCAGAGCTCGAGAAGGGAGAGAATAGGCAGGCAGTAATCCAAATTGCATACCAGCTGGAGAAGGGAGAAAGTAGGCCCTTTCAGAGCTGGAGAAGGGAGGGAAAAGGCAGGGAGTGCTCCTAATGACATATGACCTGGGGAATGGAAAAAAATAGGCTCTTTCAGAGCTATAGACAGGAGTAAGTAGGCCCTTACAAAGCTGGAGAAGGGAGAAAGTCGACACTTTCAGAGCTGGAGAAGGGAGAGAATAGACAGGCAGTGGTCCCAATGGCATACGAGCTGGAGAAGGGAGAAAGGAGGCCCTTTCAGAGCTGAAGAAGGGAAAGAGTAGGCAGGCAGTGGTTCCAATGACATATGAGCAATGCCAGGTACATATGCTAGTAATAATAATAATAAATGGGGTGATGATGGTGGCGATAACAAGGAGTCCAAACAGAACCGCCATACGTCTTTCCAAGTTCTAACCATCATCAGCCACTTCCATTCCCAGCTATTCCTCTTCCCTCTTGAGTCTAGTTACCTCCTCACAGGAGGAAAGGGTGCTTGGGTTGTTGCCCAATGATAATACATTATTGTCAGGTATTTCTCAAAATATTTATCCACAGCTTGCTCTTGAATATGCAACGAAGCTCCATTAGCTTGAGAAAATTGATCAGAAGGAAGCTAGCGGCAGACGGTATGGCGACAGGAATCCACCCCAGCCGCCGGCATTTTTGGACACTTGGAGTGGACGTGCGGATGGGGACGTGGCCGCCTTTATTAATACACATCTCGTATTTCTATTATTCATGCCATAATTCTCACCCGGGGCCTCCAATGGGCTCTTGCAGGAAGCGATCAATTCTTCATAGCCACCTCATTGGCATTGGCACTCCCATAATGATAGCCTACTCTTGATAATAATCCATATTCAATGCCCAGGAAGATCGTCCACGGGGACGGCTCAAATTGTAGCCCTTGTTGTTGTTGTTTGGGAAGTGCAATGATTGATTCCAATCGATCAATAGGATTGGTTAGTGCAAGGTTTCTCGGGAGCTGTAGCCCAACTTCATTACTCTTTGCACTAATCTAAATTACATTTGGTTTGGTAAGTGTGTTCCAGTTGGCATCATTCAATGAGTCGGTCTCTGGAATCCAGAGCGCATGACTCACCTTCCAGGTTGCGTTGCAGGAAGGCAGGAGGACAATCCATCTCACCTTCCAAACTGCTTGGCAAAGCGCGAGGAAGAATCGTAGGCGTCCCCCAATTTGTTGACCGTCCCCGGAAAACAAAACACTTCCACGCAACCGTAAGGTACCACGATGACACCGTGTGAGCCGCATTAACATTTCTGCGGTGTTCCATAACGTCGAGCCAAAATCAACACAAGAGTTGTTATGCAACACCAGCTCAGAGGAGGCCAACCGAAAAGGCCAAACTGTGAATCTCTCTGAGGAGATGGAGATGTTTAGTTTGGAGAGGAGAAGGTCAAGGTCAGAATGATAGACACATGTCTACATATTAGGAAGGATGTCCCGATCTTGTTCAACATCTTGACTTAGACAAGTGGTTCTCAACCACCCCTTAATGCAGTTCCTCATGTTGTGGTGATTTTGTCACTTGGGAGTTGTGGTTGCTGGGATTTATAGTTCACCCACAATCAAAGAGCATTCTGAACCCCACCAACGATGGAATTGAACCAAACTTGGCACACAGAACTTCTATGACCAAGAGAAAATACTGGGTTTGGTAGGCATTGAACTTGAGTTTTGGAGTTGTAGTTCACCTCCCTATAGAGATCACTGTGGACTCACGCAATGATAGATCTAGACCAAGCTTGGCACAAATACTCAATATGCCCAAATGTGAACAATGGTGGAGTTTGGGGGAAGTAGACCTTGACATTTGGGAGTTGTAGTTTCTGGGATTTATAGTTCACCTTCAATCAAAGAGACTTCTGAAGTACACAAACGAGGAAATTGAACCAACCTTGGCACACAGAACTCCCATGATCCAATGAAAATACAGGAAGGGTTTGGTGGGCATTGACCTTGCGTTTGGGAGTTGTAGTTCACCTACAGAGCACTGTGGACTCAAACAATGATAGATCTGGACCAAACTTAGCAGGAATACACAATATGCCCAAATGTGAATGAAAGCGGAGTTTGGGGGAAATAAACCTTGACTTTTGGGAATTGTAGTTGTTGGGATTTATAGTTCACTGACAATCAAAAAGCATTCTGAACCCCACCAACAAGGAAATTGAACCAAACTTGGCATAGAGAACTCCTATGACCAACAGAAAATACTGGAACGGTTTCGTGGGCACACACCTTGAGTTTTGGAGTTGTAGCTCACCTACATCCAGAGAGCACTGTGGACTCACACAATGGAAACCAGTGCCCTCACTGCAGGAGAAGATGCAGATCAAGAATAGGGCTCCACAGTCACCTGTGGACCCACCACCAGGATACTATGCTTGGAGGACCATCATCCTCGGACTAGGAGGAATCACCTAAGTAAGTAAGTAAGTAAGGGAGTTGTAGTTCACCTACATCTAGAGAGCACTGTGGATCTGGATCAAACTTGGCATGAATACTCAATATGCCCAAATATGAACACTGGTGGAGTTTGGGGGAAATAGACCTTGACATTTGGGAGCTTTAGTTGCTGGGATTTATAGTTCACCCTCAATCAAAGACCATTCTGAACCCCATCAACGAGGAAATTGAACCAAACTTGACACACAGAACTTCTATGACCAAGAGAAAATACTGGGTTTGGTGGGCACTGACCTTGAGTTTTGGAGTTGTAGTTCACCTCCCTATAGAGATCACTGTGGACTCACGCAATCATGGATCTAGACCAAACTTAGAACAAATACTCAATATGCCCAAATGTGAACACTGGTGGAGTTTGGGGGAAATAGAGCTTAACATTTGGGAGTTGTAGTTGCTGGGAATTATAGTTCACCTTCAATCAAAGAGCCTTCTGAAGCACACCATCGAGGAAATTGAACCAAACTTGGCACACAGAACTCCCATGATCCAATGAAAACACAGGAAGGGTTTGGTGGGCATTGACCTTGCGTTTTGGAGTTGTAGTTCACCTACATCCAGAGAGCACTGTGGACTCGCACAATTATGGATCTGGACCAAACTTGGCACGAATACTCAATATGCCCACATGTGAACACTGGTGGAGTTTGGTGGGCATTGACCCTGACATTTGGGAGTTGTAGTTGCTGGGATTTATAGTTCACCTACATTCAAAGAGCATCCTGAACTCTACCAACGATGGAACTGAACCAAACTTGGCACGCTGAACGCTCATGACTAAGAGAAAATACTGGAAGAGTTTGGTGGGCATTAACCTTGACATTTGGGAGTTGTAGTTGCTGGGATTTATAGTTCACCTACATTCAAAGAGCATCCTGAACTCTACCAATGATGGAACTGAACCAAACTTGGCACGCTGAACGCTCATGACTAAGAGAAAATACTGGAAGAGTTTGGTGGGCATTAACCTTGACATTTGGGAGTTGTAGTTGCTGGGCTTTATAGTTCACATACAATCAAAGAGCTATCTACACACAGCCCACATTAATCTGCAATAAATACAAAATAATATTATTAATAATAACAATAATAATTGCACTATATAACAAAATGTGAAAAAATTCTGTCCCTAGTTTGAAAGCTCTTTTGCTTGCATTTTGTTTGGACTTGCAGCGTTTAGATAAAGGATTGGATGGATTGACCGATAGAGGGACTGAATGGGTTATCAACCCAGCAGCTCGCAACCCAGCACTGGAAGAAAACCCATTCCTGAAAGGAGAAAAGAAGAAGTTTGGAAGATCTGCTATTGCCCCAAAGCCAGAATAAGCAGGCGAGCAAGAGACCAGGGTCAAGCGTGACAACACGGCAAGGAAGGGCCTTGAGGCAAGCCTTGGGCAACTCCAGGTTCACGGTTGCAATCCAGGGCAGGATTTCGCCACCGGCTGCAAGCCTTGCGTGACATTGCTGCCCCACACGCTGTCACCAACAACAAAGAGGTTTGCTTTCTTTCTTAGATAATGCCAGGCAAACAACGTCAACCCTGTCATGTGGCCTCCGCAGTGCAAAGTCAACTTTCCCTGACAGTCACAGCAAACAACAATATATCCTATTTACTTGAGTCTAATGCTCCCCTTTTAAGGCTAAATGACCTGGATGAGCATGAGATCCACGCAATATGGTCATCTTAGCACTGGTGGCTTTCTCTCTGCAAGAAAGCTCACTTTGTGGCAGGACAGGGACTCCGTTTGGTCTC
The DNA here is from genome assembly GCF_025583915.1 of Anolis sagrei ordinatus. Classification (NCBI taxonomy): domain Eukaryota; kingdom Metazoa; phylum Chordata; class Lepidosauria; order Squamata; family Anolidae; genus Anolis; species Anolis sagrei. The sequence goes on along the minus strand of NW_026844589.1, from coordinate 2,529,221 downwards.
AATCCGGAACCCAGGGTCAACCGAGGTTGTTCTCAGCTGCTTTTTCTTATCCAGTGCAAATATAGCTGTTGAGTTCACTTTCTGCTTCCAACTTGGGGAGTGGATGGTCCAAAGGTCCTCTTGTCACAATGCGATCCCTGGAAAGGAATTCTCTGTTCTTACGGCGAGGGCTGGCAGGTCATCGGAGTTTGCCGGGGTTGGAAACATGGCTTTCCAAGAAGCCAAAGCCATAGAATCATAGAATCAAAGAGTTGGAAGAGACCTCCTGGGCCATCATCCAGTCCAACCCCATTCTGCCAAGAAGCAGGAATATTGCATTCAAAGCACCCCTGACAGATGGCCATCCAGCCTCTGTTTAAAAGCTTCCAAAGAAGGAGCCTCCACCACACTCCATGGCAGAGAGTTCCAGTGCTGAACAGGAATCATAGAATCCAAAGAGTTGGAAGAGACCTCCTGGGTCATCCAGTCCAACCCCATTCTGCCAAGAAGCAGAAATATTGCATTCAAAGCACCCCTGACAGATGGCCATCCAGCCTCTGTTTAAAAGCTTCCAAAGAAGGAGCCTCCACCACACTCCGGGGCAGAGAGTTCCTTTGTCCCACCCTGGTCATTCCACAGATATATAAACCCATTTTCCTAGTTCCAACAGACCGCACTACCTCTGAGGATGCTTGCCATAGATGCAGGTGAAACGTCAGGAGAGAATGCCTCTAGACCATGGCCATATAGCCCGAAAATACCTACAACAACCCAGTGATTCCAGCCATGAAAGCCTTCGACAATACAAAAATTGCTTAGTTTGGATATATTTTGTCTGTTGTGAAAGTGCAAATACTGGCCCCACGTGTATGTGTTACTTAAAGTAAAAATAAAATAAAATGTTAAAGTAGTGTATAGTATTTTATGGTTTAAAGCAGTGGTTTCCAACCTTTTTTTGGGTTACGAATCAGTTTTTGGACCAGGGACCACTCTCCAACATTAGTACCAAAAGGGTTATGAATCAGTTTTTGGTCAACTTTCGATTCGGTTTGGTTATTTGGGGTGCTGGTTCAGAAAGTTGCATTGGAGAGTGCACATCAGCTCTGCTTTCTGATACAGAACACATGCCACCCACTAGTCGGCATCTGCTCACCCACAGAAAATCATATTTAATAATCTAGAGCTTATTTATTTATCGTGTCAGGGCGGCCAGTCAATTATATTACATTTCTAACAGAAAAAAGCAAACAAACAGACAAAATACAAAATTTCTGAGTTTGGTAGTTGATTAAATGTCCTTTGACCAGTATCTGGCCCCTTGGAGTGCTTCTGGTGTTGCTGCAAGGTCCTCCATTGTGCATGTGATTGGGCTCAGGGTGCATTGCAGCAGGTGGTCAGTGGTTGGCTCCTCTCCACACTCACATGTCGTGGATTCCACTTTGTAGCCCCATTTCTTGAGGTTGGCTCTGCATCTCGTGGTGCCAGAGAACAGTCTGTTCAGCGCCTTCCAAGTTGCCCAGTCTTCTGTGTGCCCAGGGGGGAGTCTCCCATTTGGTATCAGCCATGGATTGAGGTTCTGGGTTTGAGCCTGCCACTTTTGGACTCTCGCTTGCTGAGGTGTTCCAGTGAGTGTCTCTGTAGATCTTAGAAAACTATTTCTAGATTTAAGTCGTTGACGTGCTGGCTGATACCCAAACAAGGGATGAGCTGGAGATGTCTCTGCCTTGGTCCTTTCACTATTGGCTGCTACTTCCTGGCGGATGTCAGGTGGTGCGATACCGGCTAAGCAGTGTAATTTCTCCAGTGGTGTAGGGCACAGACACCCCGTGATAATGCGGCATGTCTCATTAAGAGCCACATCCACTGTTTTAGCATGGTGAGATGTATTCCACACTGGGCATCCGTACTCAGCAGCAGAGTAGCAAAGCACAAGGGCAGATGTCTTCACTGTATCTGGTTGTGATCCCCAGGTTGTGCCAGTCAGCTTTCGTATGATATTGTTTCTAGCACCCATTTTTTGCTTGATATTTAGGCAGTGCTTCTTGTAGGTCAGAGCACGGTCCAGAGTGACTCCCAGGTATTTGGGTGCGCTGCAATGCTCCAGTGGGATTCCTTCCCAGGTGATCCTCAGAACTCGGGATGCTTCTCTGTTCTTGCGATGAAAGGCACATGTCTGTGTTTTAGATGGGTTGGGAATCAGCTGGTGTGGTAGAGCTGATGTGGTAGTAGTAATAATAATAATAAAACTTTATTTGTACCCCGCTACCATCTCCCCAAGGGACTCGGTGCGGCCTACATGAGGCCAAGCCCACAGCACATCAATAAACAAAAGCAATAACAATAGTCAATACAAAACAGTTAAAATAAACTCAAAAACAGAAAATACACAATGAGCAATAAGCAATAACAATATCAATAACATACAGCATTTTAAACCTAAATGTAATAATTAAAATTAAAATTTAAAATGCTGGGCATGAACAAGGTAGGGTAAACTAGGATAGGGTTTTCAGAGAAAGATGAGGGCGCGCAGACAATCTTAAATCAATATTAAAGTGCATTCGAGGACATATTGCTAAGAGTTTTCCTTATTCTGGCAAGGCACACTGGAACAACCACGTTTTCAGGCTCCTCCTAAAGACTGCCAGCGTTGGGGCATATCTGATGTCCTTAGGGAGTGAATTCCAGAGTCGAGGGGCCACCACCGAGAAGGTCCTCTCCCTTGTCCCCACCAATCGTGCCTACGAAGGAGGTGGGAGAGTGAGAAGGCCTCTACAGATGTCTGAAGAGATTGTGTGGGTTCGTACACAAAAATGCGGTCACGTTTCCTGGTTAGTCTCTGTTTCATGGTTAGCCTCTCCCCTCGGCACTGTAAGAGGGTTTTGCAAGACCAGTCGCTCTTGTTGCCATGTGATTTTGAGGCAACTGTGTAGTAATTGTGAGGCTGTGGTCCATATTCTCGTTCTTGCAGACCACAGGTTGGCAACCACTCCTTTAGGTGTGTGCCAAGGAACTCCTGAAGTTGCACTTGTTTGCTTTCCTTAACCCAGGTCCCCTAAAGATCCCAATCCCAACAATCAAAATGGCCCCCAAAATAGCAGCAGAAAGGCATTTGGCATCACATGGGACACCAACAACATATGTTAATGTGATGTGCCAGGCAGATATGGGTTCTTAGGTGTAGTATTTAATGAGTGGTGGATCAAGAAACGGATATTAGTCATGGCGTTCTGTGTTTTATACAAACATTGCTTTTGCCCCAGTTCCTTTGCCATGCCAGATTTCTAAATGAGAGTTTGGAAAAGTCTTCTTTTTCACGCTTGGGATACACCTCCCATCTGGCAAGGCTATGCAGAGGGATTCTGGGTACTGTAGTCCCCCCAAAGGTGTTTCCAAGAAATGGGAGGAAATATTCATGACCTGAGAAGCTTTACAAGAGGAAACAGGCACGGTTGCTTGTAAGCGTTTTGACTTGAGCAATCCCAGGTGCAATTCTTGGAGGCAGGTCATCCTCAGAGCTCGAGATGCCAAGGTTTCCCCTGACATAGGTTTTTAAATCTTTGTGTGTTATTGTTTATATTGATTGTATTATTTGCTTATTGCTTTGTTGTTTTTACTGATGTGTTGTTGGGCTTGGCCTCATGTAGGCCGCCCCGAGTCCCCTGGGGAAATGGTGGCGGAGTATAAATAAAGTATTATTATTATTATATTATGCTTGTCTGTTCTTAAGGTGAAAAGTGTTTTAGATGGATGAGGAATCAGCTGGTTTTCCCTGTCATAGGCAGTAAGAGCGCCTAAAGCTTTGGAGAGCTTCAGCTCAACCATTTCAAAGCTCCCTGCTTGAGGGGTGATGACACAATCATCAGCATAGATTAAACTCTCTGTCCTTTCTGGCAGTGGTATTTGTGTCAATGTTAAACATGGATGGAGCAAGTACTCTCTTGAGGCAGGCCCTTCTTCTGTTTTCGCCATCCTCTACTCTGTTTACTACTATCCAACAAAGGGAAAAGTAAAGTTTCCTACTTCCAACAGACCTCACTACCTCTGAGAATGCTTGCCATAGATGCAGGCGAAACGTCAGGAGAAAATGCCACTAGAACATGGCCATATAACCCGGAAAAACCTACAACAATCCAGGAAAAGTAAAGGTTTCCCCGACATAGTTGTATCCAATTCTGGGACTCTGGTGCTCATCTCCATTTCTAAACCAAAGAGCTGGTATTGCCCGTAGATGCCTCCAAGGTCATGTGGCCAGCATGACTGCATGGAGCGCTGTTACCTTCCTCCTGGAGTGGTACCTATTGATCTACTCACATTCGCATGTTTTCGAACTACTAGGTTGGCAGAAGCTGGGGCTAACAGCTCCCCCTGTTCTCCGGATTCGAACCGCCGATCATTTGGTCAGCAAGTTCAGCAGCTCAGCAGTTTCACTTGCTGCACTGGAGCACTGCAGTGCACCCAAATACCTGGGTGTTACCCTGGACCGTGCTCTGACCTACAAGAAGCACTGTCTGAACATCAAGCAAAAAGTGGGTGCTAGAAACACTATCATACGAAAGCTGACTGGTACAACCTGGGGATCACAACCAGACACAGTGAAGACATCTGCCCTTGCGCTGTGCTACTCTGCTGCTGAGTATGCATGCCCAATGTGGAACACATCTCACCACGCTAAAACAGTGGATGTGGCTCTTAATGAGACATGCCGCACCATCACGGGGTGTCTGCACCCTACACCACTGGAGAAATTACACTGCTTAGCCAGTATTGCACCACCTGACATCCGCCGGGGAGTAACAGCCAATAGTGAAAGGACCAAGGCAGTGACATCTCCAGCTCATCCCATTTGGGTATCAGCCAGCACGTCAACGACTTCAATCCAGACATAGTTTTCTAAGATCTACAGAGACACTCGCTGGAACACCCCAGCAAGCGAGAGTCCAAAAGTGGCAGGCTCAAACCTGGCTGATACCAAATGAGAGACTCCCTCCTGGGCACAGAGAAAGACTGGGCGACTTGGAAGGCGCTGAACAGACTGCGCTCTGGCACCACGAGATGCAGAGCCAACCACTGACCACCTGCTGCAATGCACCCTGAGCCCTGCCACATGCACAAGGGAGGACCTTCTTGCGGCAACACCAGAGGCACTCCAAGGGGCCAGATACTGCTCAAAGGACATTTAATCCACTACCAAGCTTGCAAACTTTGCATTTTGTCTGTCTGTTTGTTTGTTTGTTTTGTTAAAAATGTAATACAAATGTCTGGTTGCTCCTGACACGATAAATAAAATACCCGCTGCGCCAAACAAATACATTTAGACAGTGTTATGGATTTCACAGTAGGTTTTTTAAAAAAATCAAAACATACACATATAAAAAAAGCACAGTAAAAATTGAATGTATTAATCACCTGATCAGAAATTCAAACAGATATAAAAAAAATTGAATGTATTAATCACCTGATCAGAAATTTAAACAGATATAAAATTTCCCAGTGTGAGCTTTGGTAAGAAGGCAGCAGAGACCCCATACTTGGGCTTTAGGTTTCCCAAACAGGACAGAGAGGGAAAAAATTGAGGGAAATCATCCACATGAGAAGCCAACGAGTGTAGAAGAGGGTCTGGCTTCTCGGGGGTGTCGGACCCAAGCCGTTTAGCACCTTGAAGCCTTTTCAGAATCCGTTTCAGAGGACGTCCTCATCTAAATTCCAGCACGACCTAAGGAGTTGAGCTTCCCACAGATCAACCAACGTGAACCCGGCAAGACTCTGGCAATTCCTGGGCCTGGTGGGCGCTGGAGCCGCCTCTCCCCGCAGACGGCCATAAGTCTGACCCACCCAGGTGCGGAGAAGAGGAGAAGGATCCCGGTGGAGTGTGGAAATGGTTCTGGGCAACTGGCGCTCCAAAGGCACTCGAATTTGGAAACTGGGAAGGACCCGGTGGGATCGGGAGCCCTGAAGTCAAGGGGTGTGCGTTGGGGTGCTGCGGAGGGGGGGCAAAGAAGGCAGGAGGAGGGGGGGGCTGGTAGCTCTGCGTCGGGTAAGAGCCAGGCACTGGGTTTATCCTGGAGAGAAGAGAGTAGGCAAGAAGTGAGTTGCTCATGTGTCCCTTTAAGTCATTTCCATCTTGGGTTGCTGTGAGTTTTTTGGGCTGTATGATCATGTTCCAGAAGCATTCTCTCCTGATGTTTCTCCCACATCTATGCTCTTTTTTTATCTCATTATAGTCTGTTAATTGTTTTTATTTGGAATATATGGCCCGCGCATTGTCATTTCTATCAGCACTTTTAATCTTGCACCCATTGCTCTGGCCCGGCCCAGTTTTATTGTGTTTACTGTATTGTGCCTGTTGTTTATTTTGCTTTATTCTGTTTTTAATTGTTTGATTTGCTTAGATTGTATTGTTGTGTTGTGTGTTGAGGCCTCGGCCTGTGTAAGCCGCATTGAATCCTTCGGGAGATGCTAGCGGGGTACAAATAAAGTTTAATAATAATAATAATAATAATAATAATAATAATAATATTGGTATTTTATTTTATTTTTATTATCATTTTTTATTTATTATATATTTTTATTTTAATACATACACAACATTTATAGTTCCCACCACCATGAGGATTGTTTTCTTTTACATATTAATCCTTTTTGAGATGAACCTTATAGATTAACGTTCTATATAACATTTGTATCCTATTTCTTTCTCTTTTTTTTCCTTAAATATTTTTAATTAATTATTTGACACAATCTCATATATAATCAGAAAATATATGTTCAGAAATACTGGAACATGTCTAGATTTGTATGTAGACAGCAACTTGTACAAAGTAAGTATAACATATACCATTCACTCGAGTTTAAGGCACTTTCAAAGGAAAATCCATGCAAACCATTCCTAACTAGAACTGTTTCTATCTAGCTAACAGCAATAGTGTCATCAGCTACTCCCACCCCCATATCATAAGCAAAAAATAAAACAAAATAAATGCCAATGTATTTTTTTTGGGAATTCTTTACAAGGCAAGAAATATATCTTCATGATCAAGATGGTTTCAGAGTATGTCCAAATACATCTTGATATTACATCAATTAAAAAAAAAAACAAGAATGGGAGCAGGCAACAAAGTACTCTCTTAAGACTAGAGCTTTCTGACTATTTTACATACACAGGCATGGACAACTGCAAAAACTCAATTTGCGTAAATTGAAAGATGTCCAAAATCATAATCAAATGTTTCATTAGCACGATGCCAATATATATAACTTTTCCAGGAATCACTTTTTTCTATTTTATAGCATTCCAGCTTGTCCACATAGTATTACATATTTCTTTTTATTTCTTTTTTTAAAATTCTTTCCCTTCTCTTTTCTTTCCCCTCCCCCCTTTTCTCCCTTCCTAGATCCGTCATTAGATCCATCATTTATTATTTTAATGTCATTTTGATAATGTTGTTGTTGTCTAACGGATATGCTTTGATTTTATTGCTGCATTGTTTTGTCCGGGCTTGGCCCCATGTAAGCCGCACCGAGTCTCCATTGGGGAGATGGTGGCGGGGCAGAAATAAAGTTTATTATTATTATTATTATTATTATTATTAGTATCCTCAGAAGTTGGGAGGTCTGTTGGAAACTAAGCGAGGGAGGTTCATATATTTGTGGAAGGTCCAGGGTGGGAAAAAGAACTCTTGTCTGTTTGAGGCAAGTGTCAATACTGCAATTAATCACCTTGATTAGCATTGAAAAGCTTTGCAGCTTCAAGGCCGGGCTGAGGGAACCCTTTGTTGGGAGGTGTTAGCTGGCCCTGACTGTTTAATGTTTGGAATTCCCCTGTTTTCTTTATTTACTGTCTCGATTTTGGAGTATTTTAATATTGGTAGCCAGATTTTGTTCATTCTCATTGTTTCCTCCTTTCTGTCGAAATTATGCTTGTTGATTTCAATGGCTTCTCTAGCCTGACATGTGCTTGTGAGAGCTGTGAGAGTGGTCCAGCATTTCTGTGTCCTCAAATAATATTCTGTGTCCAGATTGGTTCCTCAGGTGCTCTGCTACGGCTGACTTCTCTGGTTGGATTTGTCTGCAGTGCCTTTCCTGGTCCTTTATTTGTTTGGGGTTCCCTATGTAGACTTGTCCACAGCTGCATGGTATACGGTAGGCCAATCAAGGTAACCAATCGCAGCATTCACACTTGCCTCAAGCAGACAAGAGTTCTTTCCCCCACCCGGGACATTCAGATATGTAAACCCCACTTCCCTAGTTTCCAACAGACCTCACAACCTCTAAGGATGCCTGCCATAGATGTGGGTGAAACGTCAGGAGAGAATGCTTCTGGAACATGGACAGACAGCCCGGAAAACTCACAGCAACCCAGTGATTCTGGCCATGAAAGCCTTCGACAACACATTTCTATCTTATGGTGACCCTATCACAGGGTTTTGTTGGCAAGATTTAGGTAGAAGAGGGACACAAATTCATATACATACATAAACATTAAAAACATTTATCTCAATATTAAAATACACAATTTAAAACCATCCTAGCCATCTGCGTCAAATCTAATTGGCCTGGTAATCTTTCCTATTGCCGCTTTATTGGCCTGTCACGAAAACTTGGTCCCACAGCCAAGTTTTGACCATCCTTCTAAAGGACAGGAGGGAGGGGGCCAACCTGATCTCACCAGGAAGGGAGTAAAACTTGTGCGCCAGCTGCGTCCGTACCTTGGGAAGTCTGACTTGGCCATGGTGGTCCACGCTCTGGTTACATCCCGTTTAGACTACTGCAACGCTCTCTACGTGGGGTTGCCTCTGAAGACTGCCTGGAAGCTCCAACTAGTCCAACGAGCGGCAGCCAGACTACTAACAAGAGCGGGGTACAGGGAGCATACTACTCCTTTGTTGCACCAGCTCCACTGGCTGCCAATTAGCTTCTGAGCACAATTCAAAGTCCTGGTGTTAACCTATAAATCCCTAAACGACTCCGGCCCAGTTTACCTGTCCGAACGGATTCTCCCCTATGAACCATCAAGATTGTTAAGATCTTCAGGAGGGGCCCTGCTCTTGGTCCCACCATCTTCGCAAGCGCGTCTGGTGGGAACGAAGGACAGGGCCTTCTCGGTGGTGGCCCCTCAGCTCTGGAACTCTCTCCCACTGGAGATTAGAACTGCCCCTTCTCTCCTGACTTTTAGAAAGCTGGTGAAAACCTGGCTCTGGAAACTGGCATTTGACGAGTGAGTCAATAACTCGCGACAACATGGACGGATGGCGATGAACTACGATTTTACTTTGACGACTTGGCCAATGTAATTATATGACTGTATTTTAATGTTTTAGTGTATTATGGGATGTGATGTTTTTAAATGATTGTCTGTGTTATTGTTGTTGTGAACCGGCCTGAGTCCCTCTGCGGAGGTGAGAAGACCGGTATATAAAAGCTCTAAATAAATAAATAGTTCCACAGCTGGGGAGCAATCACCGAGAAGGCCCTGTCTCTCATCCCCACCAGTCACGCCTGTGACAATGGCGGGACGGAAAGCAGGGCCTCCCCAGAGGATCTTAATCTCTGCGATGGTTCATAGGGGGAGATGCATTCGGTTAGGTAAACTGGGCCAGGGCCATTTAGGGCTTTATAGGCCAAAGCCAGCCCTTTGAATGGTAGTTCCACTAACTAGCAGTTAGTGGAGCTGGCGCAACATGGGAGTTGTATGCTCCCTGTATGCCGCCCCAGTTATTAACCTGGCTGCCTCTCATTGGACTATTTGAAGCTTCCGAGCAGTCTTCAAAGGCAACCCCATGTAGAGTGCGTTGCAGTAGTCTATCCTAGATGTAACGAGAGCATGACCACCGTGGCCAAGTAGGTAGAAGAGGGTTGCCTTTGCCTCCCTCTGAGGCTGAGAGTGACCTGGCCAACTGCACTCTGAGCAGAAACGCGATCCTAGAGTTGGAAGAGACCCCCAGGTCCATCCAGTCTTACCCCTTTATGCCAGGCGGGATCACATAAGGCACTCCCAACAGATGACCATCCACACTTGTCTTTAAAATTTTGTCCTAATCAAACATTTACAACCACTGCACAAAACCGACTCTAAAGATTTCATCAGGTTGAGAGAGTGTGACTTGCTCAGCCAACGCAGTCACAGTGTGTCAGAAATTCAAACCCTGAAGGCTGACCACAGACTCTGATTGACTACTTCTCTAGGAATCTCTAGATCCTCCAGGACAACGCTAGGGTCAACGTCCAGTGGAGGCTGACTGCAGAGTCATGATGGTGGAGCTAGAGATTCCTAGAAAAGTACTCTCTCTTGTTAAAAAAAATGTATTTTTATTTGCCACAGTTTTCCCCACTTTCCTAGAGGCTCTGCACCCCAAACCCAGCATCCCCAGCCAGCAGAGGCAATGGTTAAGAAAAATAGGAGGGGGAGTCCAACAGACAGAGAAATACTATACACACACACAATTCTATTTAAGCACGGATTGCATACTTACTTCCGGGTCTGGGAGGCTCTTCTTTCCGCTAGAGACCCTGGAACGTACTGGAGGACTGGGATTCTCTTCAGCAGTCGGAAAGGGATCTTCTGATCCAGGCGAGAGGCAGTTGATTCGGGGAGATCCACTTGGGAGCAGAAGCCATAACCGTCTTGACGTTGGCAGCAGGATAAGGAAAAGAACGGTGACTGGAAAGGAAGACATTCCCATGCCTGACCCCATGATGCTAAGAAACTGCTGAAGAATATTCAGCACCTTCAATGGACCCAGAAACAGAGCTACTGCACTACAACTGGCACGTTTAGTATGAGTTTTGTTGGTCTCCAGCTTTACTGAGTTGCATTCAAATACTGACACAGACCATTTACCAGATAGGATTGACACATTCAGGGGTAGACCCTGAGGTCCAAATTCCACTTTTCCCCAGGCATCTACGCAATGATATTCTTCCTAAATCTCCCAGTGTTGTCCTTAGCTGCTAATCTACTTATACAATTTTCATAGCTATACAGGATGATGTGTTACACACAGTCTGACACGTATCGTTCTTTGGGAGTCCTGTGAACATAGACCCAGTCTTGGCATGAGACCAGTTCGCCCTACCGCTTTGTGGGAATCCATGGTAAAGGATACAGAGGTTCCCAATCAAGATGCCGCAAAGGTTTGCCAGGAAGGGAGAGATCAGAGCAAACCAGGCCACGCCGAGCAGGAGCCAGGGGACGAGGCACACGCGGATGTTGAACCCCAAAAGTAGCATGTTTCTCAATGGGGAGCGGGCGATGGAGGCTGTTAGCATGGCGAAAGCCACAGGTGCAAACCCCGTGGCATCTGCCGCCTCCAAAAAATTGGTCAAGGCGGGTGAGAGCAAGAGGTAGAGCAGGGCTGCGGCAATGGCAAAGGCCATGGTGAGGAGGATGTGTTTTGCTGTGCCTACCGACTTCTCGAAGCTACCGGCAAAGTACCAGACGACGATTGCGCCACATAGCCAGGAAAGGGGGTCATCATAGACAAATATATAGGTCACCAGCCGGTAAACTGTGGAAGGAAAGGGAGAAGACGGTTCAGGTCTAGGCTATTTGCTCGACCAGCGACCGCACCATCTGTACAAACTGCCTTGAGTCGCCTCTGGGCTGAGAAAGGCGGTATACGAGACGGGGACGAGAGAAAGGGCCTTCTCGGTGGTGGCCCCCCGGCTGTGGAACGACCTCCCTGCTGACATCAGACAGGCGCCCTCCCTTCTGTCCTTCCGTAAGAGCCTGAAGACCTGGCTATTTGAGAAGGCATTCAACTGAGCGCTACGGCAACTGGTAATTGACAACTGGAACGGAATACGGATTACGATATTGGTTATGATTCTATGATGTGACGGAGCGGATTATTTAGTGTAACTAGATTATAGTGTATTATTGTTGTATTGATTTCCTGTTTTGCCCTTTTGTAAACTGTTTTTATATGTTGTGCACCGCCGCGAGTCGCCCTAGGGCTGAGAGCGGCGGTCAATAAATGCAGTAAATAAATAAATAAATAAATAATACAAATGCGATAAACAAATGAATAAATAAATAAACCTACCTGGGCCCCGACTGGCCAAAACGAACACAATGAATGGGTTGTTGTAGGTTTTTTCGGGCTAAATGGCCGTTCTAAAGACATTTTCTCCTGACGTTTCGCCTGCATCTATGGTAAGCATCCTCAGAGGTAGTGAGGTCTGTTGGAACTAGGAAAAAGAGTTTATATATCTGTGGAATGACCAGGGTGGGACAAAGGACTCTTGTCTGCTGGAGCTAGGCGTGAATGTTTCAACTGATGGCCATATAGCCCGAAAAAACCTACAACAACCCATTATTATTATTACCAAACTGGAATGACCTAAGGCCCCAAAGCAACCCCTAGCTAGTAAAGAATGAAGGTGGAAGAATAAAGAAGCAAGAAGATATACGTGAGAATAAAGAAGAACAACGAATGTAGGCCCTAAACAAGCTGGAGGGGTGCAAGGCGAAGGAGGCCAGCGTCAAGGCGCCTCCTGAGGGCCAGGCCTCACCTTGTAGGCCGCTCAGGGCCTCTGGCGCCAGAGAAAGCGGCGAGGACTCGGCCTCTCCTCCTTCTCTTCCTCCTCCTCCTCCTCGAGGCCTCCACCGCAGCAGCCTCGGGAGGGAGGCCAGCAGCGACAGGAGCACCGTGAGGGCCGCCGCCGCAGGGAACCGGCGCTCCATCCTTCCTATTTTCCCTCCTCAGGCGCTCTTTAGGGACACTTCCGGTGCTTTTGGGCCTTGCTTCCGGTTGAGGCGCCGTCGCCAAGGAAACGGGCCTAGGCAAGGCCACGCCCCTTCGGAGAACGAATATCAAGTGGCGCTGATAGGTTGGAAGCGAGGGCTCCGCTTTTTCCTATTGGTTGCTAAGGGAGCTTTTCCTATTGGCTGCCCTTTTCCAATCGCCAAAGTTTTTTTTTAAAGAGATATGCACCTCAAAGAGATGAATCTGTATAATCATCATGGGTTAGGAATTACTTTGAGAAGGAACAAGATAGATATATATGTTCACAAAAATAATAATATAATAAATATAAACAATAAAGATAAATATAACAATATATATATATATATATATACACACACACACACAATATAATAATTATAAAAATATAAATAAATTCAACAAAAATACATATAATATATATAATAAAATAATAATAAATAAATAATAAAGATAAATATAACAATATATGTATATATTTACAATATAATAATTATAAACATATAAATAAATTCAACAAAAATACATTTATTATTTATTTACTTTATTATTTTACATATAATATGTATAAAATAATAAAGTAATAAATAAATAATAAAGATCAATATAACAGTATATAGATTTACAATATAATTATAAACATATAAATAAATACAATAAAAATACATATAATAATATATATAATAAAATAAATATTTATTATTTAATAAATATTTAAATATTTATAATTTATTTAATAAATAAATATTACTTAGTAAGGGTTAGGAATTACTTTGAACAGAGAGAAGGAACAAGATATATATATATATATATATATATATATATATACACACACGTTCATATAATAAAAATATATAATACTAAAAATAATAATAAAATAAATATAAATAATAAAGAAAAATATAACAATATATATATTTGCAATATAATAATTATTAAAATATAAATAGATACAACAAAAATACTTATAATAATATATATAATAAAATAATAAATATAATAATATATATTTGTAATAAATATAATAATATATATATAAATATTATAATAAAAATACACGTAATAATAATACTTATGGTACTTACTTAGGCGATTCCTTGTTGTCCGAGTAGGATAATCTTCCAGGGTGGGTCCGCAGGTGCCTATGGAGCCCGATTCTTCATCTGCATGTTCTCCTGCAGTGAGGGCATTGGTTTCCAGATTGGCTTGACGCACCTTCCTCTTGGCATGTTTCTTTCGCCCTCCATTTGTGCCTCTTCAAATTCTGCAGCACTGCTGGTCACAGCTGACCTCCATCTGGAGCACTCACAGGCCAGGGCTTCCCAGTTCTCAGAGTTTTTAAGGTTGGCTTTGAGCCTGTCTTTAAATCTCTTTTCCTGCCCACTAACATTTCATTTTCCATTCTAATAATAATAATAATAAAATAATAATAATAATAATAATAATAATAATAATAATGGGGGGCATCAGTGGCGCTGTGGGTTAAACCACTGAGCTGCTGAAATTGCTGACCAAAACGTTGGTGGTTCAAATCCAGGGAGTGGAGTGAGCTCCCGCTATTTGCCACAGCTTCTGCCAACCTAGCAGTTCAAAAACATGCAAATGTGAGTAGATCAATAGGGACTACTTCTGCGGAAGGTAACAGCGCTCCATGCAGTCATGCCAGTGGCCACATGACCTTGGGTGTGTCTAGGAACACCACCAGGCTTTGAAGCTTAAAAGCTAATTGCAGCATTCACGCTTGCCTCCAGCAGACAAGAGTTCTTTCTCCCACCCTGGACATTCCACAGCCTGCACAACCTCTGAGAATGCAGGCGAAACATCAGGAAAGAAAGCTTCTAGAACATGGCCATACAGCCCGCAAAAAACCTACAACCCACTACATAAATCTCCCTTGCCTAGTTTCCAACCAACCTCACAACCTCTGAGGATGCCTGCCATAGATATGGGTGAAACATCAGGAGAGAATGCTTCTGAAACATGGACCGCCCAGAAAACTCACAGCAACCCAGTGATTCCAGCCTTCGACAACACAATAATAATAATAATAATAATAATAATAATAATAATAATAATCTCTTGGTGGGTGGATCTCAGTGTCTTATGCTCATCTTGCATCCTTTTTAGTTGAGAGATAAATAATGAAAACTTTAAGAATTTTGGCCCACAGTCCCCGTGGGCAGGCACCCTTTCATCTTCAGGATGTTTGTCCTTGTCTCACCCCCAATCCCACCCTCCCGCCACAAACACAGTCTCTCAGACACTCTGTAGTTGAAATACTTTAATTTTAAAAATATTCTCTTCAGTGCTAAAATATCTCTTTTGCGTCCCGGGGGGGCGGCCAGGCGGAAGAAGAAGGCGGCAGAGGCAACGGCGGCCGGCTCCCAGGTCAGTCGGGCAACGGATCCGCTCCAGGTTGTCACACTGGCTTTAAAGGAGCTCTCGGAGGTCCCAAGTTCGATCCCGACAGAGGACCGACACTTCCAAGACGGGGAACCCCATCTCGAAGCACCTTGGAGAGTGCCATCAAAGCCCGTTGAATCCTGGAATGGATTCGCTGCCCCACTGGATCGGATCGGGCCACGCTGGCATTTTCCGCTCTCCGAAATATTGCCGGCCTTCCCAGCTCCTTTGCCAAGAGAGACGGCAACGGAGTCCCGGCTCCTCCCAGAGCGAATGGCTTCACCCCACAAACTATTGCACTGCATCCCAGCCAGACGCCCGTTGGGTCCCCGCGCTCCCCCCAATAAGGAAGGACTGGAGAGGGGGGATCGGGACCCTCTGTGGCGCCCAGTTAAGTGCTATCGTACCTCGTCTTCCCTCGAAGGACCCCCCACCAGACAGACACCCCAGGAAGAAGAGGAGGGAGAAAGAGCAAGACAAGAGGGGCCCTGGGAATGGCCCCATTCCTCCAGCGTGCAAGGGGCAAAAGGGGGGATTATTGCACAGGCCACGGTGGAGGGAAGGAAGACAGGAAGGAAGAAAGGAAGGAAGGAAGAGCGGATTTCGGAGGTCCCACGGAAGGAGAGACCAAAAAGGGCTGGCGTTTGAGGGCCCTGTCACGCAGCCAGCTAGCTCTCAGGGGCCGGTTGGGATGCGGCATTCTGCTCGGGGCAAAACTTCTTGAGTGGTGGCGCCCCAGAGTCCTCCTCCGGTTTGGGTTCCTAAGGAGAAAAGGGAACACGTGAAGGACCACCGTCAAGTGAATTAGGACCACTTTTTAAGAATGTGTTTGAAGGAAGTGGTTAGTATTATTATTCTGACACAAAAACACAGTATGTCGCAGCAAACGAGATCTATATGCTGGGTTTCGTATCACAAAATCACAAGTCAAACACTTCCCAAGTGTTTAGGACCGTATGATGTATTTTCAAATGATCCGAGCAAGGTGGCCTTTTGCAGTTGACAGATCATGATTTTGTCAATGTTTATGGTTTCCAAATGTTGGCTGAGGTCTTTTGCCATGACCACTGGGACCACCTGGACTAGTTTATGCCAGAGCATTATTATTATTAGTGACAGGACCAAGGCAGAGACATCTCCAGCACATCCCTTGTTTGGGTCTCAGCCAGCACGTCAACGACTTAAATCAAGAAATAGTTTTCTAAGTTCTACAGAGACACTCGCTGGAACACCTCAGCAAGCAAGAGTCCAAAAGTGGCAGGCTCAAACCCAGAGCCTCAACCAATGGCTGATACCAAATGCGAGACTCCCCCCTGGGCACACAGAGGACTGGGCGACTCGGAAGGCGCTGAACAGACTGCGCTCTGGCACCACGAGATGCAGAGCCAACCTCAAGAAATGGGGCTACAAAGTGGAGTCCACGACATGCGAGTGTGGAGAAGAGCAAACCACAGACCACCTGCTGCAATGCACCCTGAGCCCAGCCACATGCACAAGGGAGGACCTTCTTGCGGCAACACCAGAAGCACTCCAAGGGGCCAGATACTGGTCAAAGGACATCTAATCAACTACCAAGCTTGCAAACTCTGTTTTGTCTAGATTAAGGGAAGTGTTATTTCCCACTCAATTCCGGAAGTCTCTCGCTGTGCTTTACCTGCATCTCCGGCGGAACCGGTTCCTCCTTGGTCAGGGTGGGCGGCTCATCGGCAACCTCCGTGGAAGGAACGCTGGGCTCTGGAAAGGGAAGCGGAGAGGAGGGTTTGCGACAGTGCCACTCATTTTGGACTGTTTGGTGTTCTGGCCAGCCATTTGTGCTGCTGCCCACACAGGACAGACTTCACTGCACCAAGGCTGGAATGTGCTGTTGCTTGGGAATCCGGTGGAGTCTTCTCCTCTGGAGTTTTAAAATCAGAGGCTGGATGGACATCTGGTGGGGGGGGGGGGGGGGGGGTTGTGTCTTCCTGTATGGCAGAAGGCAGTGATTGGATGACCTCTGAGAGTCTCTTCTAAATCTATGTTAATATCATATATATATATATATGTGTGTGTATGTATGTATGTATGTATATATATATATATATATATATATATTACCCATAGCCATCTATGTTTTGACTGGATGGCCATCTGTCGAGAGGTCTTGGATTGTATCTTCCTGTATGGTAGAAGGCAGTGACTGGATGACCTCTGGAAGTCTCTTCCAAGTCTATGTTTATATCATATATATGTGTGTGTGTGTGCTGCCTATAGCCATCTATGTTTTGGCTGGATGGCCATCTATCAGGAGGTATCAGATAGTGTCTTCCTGGCAGAAGGGGGTTAGATTGAATGATCTTTGGAGGTCTCTTCTAAGTCTATGTCGATGTCTCTTATATCTATCTATCTGTCTGTCTATCTATAATGCCTATGGTCATCCATTTCTTGGCTGCATGGCCATCTGTTGGAAGGGATCAGATGGTGTCTTCCTGGCAGAAGGGGGTTGGACTGGATGACCTTAGGGGGCCTCTTCCAACTCCAGGATTTCATGATCCCATGTCTGCTATATGAAGGGACCACAAAGAGGGAAGGACCTCACCAGAATGGCCATCTCTCCGTTGCCAAAGGAAACGCCCCACAGAGCCCTTCAAGCCCAGGGCCAAAGGGTTTCCCTCTTCTTACCTTCGAGGGGCTCCTGGCCCAGCGTGGGTGGCTGTGAGTCGTCCGTCCGGAAATCAGAGGCGTGGCTGGGGCTCATGGACTCGCTCTGCTGGGGGCTGGAGGCCGGGCTGCTGTCCGGCTTGAGCTGGAAGGTGTCCGAGAGGGAGCTCTGGTTGCTATTCTCATCTGAAAGGACACAGAGAGGGAGAGAGAAAGAGATGTAGTTTTGACAGAAACTGGATGGCCATCTCTCGGGGGGGGGGGGGGGGTGATTATGCTTTTCCTGCGTGGCAAAAACAGGTTGGACTAGATGGCCCTTGGGGTCTTGGAATTCCAACTCTGGGATCCTATTATTATTATTATTATTAGCAGAGCTTGGATGGCCATCTTTCTGGAGGGGTTGGATGGTGTCTTCCTACATGACAAATAGGGGATAGACTAGATGGCCTTTGGGTTCTCTTCCAACTCTAGGATCCTACTATTATTATTATTATTATTATTATTATTATTATTATTAGCAGAGTTTGGATGGCCATCTGTCAGGAGGGACTGGATTGTGTCTTCTTACATGGCAGAAAGAAAGGGGTTAGACTAGATGGCCCTTGGGGTCTCTTCCAACTATACGATCCTATTATTATTATCAGAGCTTGGATGGCCATCCGTCTGGAGGGGTTGGATGGTGTCTTCCTGCATGGCAGAAAGAAAAGCGTTGGACTAGATGGCCTTTGGGGTCTCTTCCAACTCTAGGATCCTATTATTATTATTATTATTATTATTAGCAGAGCTTGGATGGCCATCTGTCTGGAGGGGTTGCATGGTGTCCTACATGGCAAAGAAGGGGGTTAGACTAGATGGCCCTTGGGGTCTCTTCCAACTTCTATTATTATTATTGGCAGAGCTTGGATGGCTATCTGTCTGGAGGGGTTGGATGGTGCCTTCCTACATGACAGATAGGGGCTCAATCTGTGCCGGAGTGAAAGGCCCAAGCACAAGCCCCCAAATAATTTCAGCACCAAGGAGAGTTCCTTTAGTGGGCTTTGCTTCTAGGATTCCCATGGTTCCTTCTCTGGATCCCTACTCACCTTGGAACTCCAAGAGGAGGGAAGAGTTGGCCGTCGCTTCGGCCGGAAACCCGTTGGCCTCCCGGACGGGGCCTCCGCCGGACTTGGACTTCTCTTTCTTAAAAGCAAGAAGAGAAGGAAGGCCATGAGTTGGGCTACCAGCAGAGGCTGGATGGGCACCTGCTGGGAGGGCTTTGATTGTGTATTTCTGGCAGAAGGGGGTTGGGATGGAAGGCCTTTGGGGAGTCCCTTCCAGCTCAATATGACTTATTCTCTTGGCGTATTTATTTATTTACTACATTTAAATGCTGACCTTTCTCACCCCAAAGGGTAAGAGTTGCCGATTGGCTGAGAAGTGTATACAAATATACTAAATAAATAAATAAATAATATTATTTGCATAGCACAATATTAGTATTATATAGTACTAGATAATATTGATATAATAAATAAGGTCTATATAATATGTAATAAAAATAATATAGCATATCCCAAGACATTTCTTGCTAGGCTGGATGAGCATCTGTTGGGAGGGCTCTGATGATGCCTTCTTGCCTGGCAGGAGGGGGTTAGAATGAATGGATGGATGTGTCTCCTGCCAAAGGCATCTATGTCATCTATTGGGACATAGTCTTACCTCTTTGCTGTCCGTCACGGGGACCCACTTGAATATCCGCAAGGAGGTGTCTCCCACTGTTACCCACTTCTTCTCCCTAGAAAAGAATAATTCTATATATCTATTATACACACACACACAGCATTTATATGCCGCCCTTCCCACCCCAAAGGGAACTCAGAGTGGTTTACAATATATATATATATATATATATATATATATATTATTTATTTGATACACTTGTATACCGCTAATATCTCAGCCTGGAACAGCGACTCATTGCGGTTTACAGCAGTTAAAACAATCTACAATTTAAAAACATATACACATACAATAACAAATTATTGGGCCACCAATAATAATCCCATATATCTCGAGTTGAAATCACAATCCAGAATTCGTTGTCCATATTTCCTGTCCTTAGTCATCAGTATTCGAATTGCCACAGATTAGCCGAATGCTTGTTTGAACAGCCATGTTTTGAGTCTCTTCCTAAACACCATCAGCGAAGAGGCTGATCGTACCTCTATAGGGAGGGTGTTCCAAAGCCGGGGGGCCACCACAGAGAAGGCCCTGTCTCTCGTTCCCGCCAGCCGCACTTCTGAAGCTGGAGGGATAGAGAGAAGGGACTCTCCGGAAGATCTTAGGGTCCTGGTGGGCTGATAGGCTGAGATACGTTCGGATAGATAAGTTGGGCCAGAACCGTTTAGGGCTTTAAAGGCCAATGCCAGCACTTTGAATTGAGCCCGGTAGCATATCGGCAGCCAGTGGAGCTGGTTCAGCAAGGGAGTTGTATGCTCCCTGCACCCCGCTCCTGTTAGAATCATGGCTGCCGCCCGTTGGACTAACTGGAGCTTCCGGACTGTCTTCAAAGGCAACCCCACGTATATATATATATACACATATATATATATGTATACACACACACACACACACATACATATACATACAATATACTATATTGTTAGCATAGTACAATATCAGTATTAAATATTACTATGTTGTACTATACCATTATATTGTAATATTATTAGTAATATTACATGTAATATAAATATATAATTATAATATTGCATTATTATTAGTATTATATTGCATTACATTATACTATTATAAATATTTTATGTTTATACAATATATTATATTACGTTATATTATTAGGAGAGCACAATATCAGTATTAAATATTACTATATTGTACTATAACATTATATTGTAATATTTTTAGTAAGATTATATGTAATATAAAATATATAATTATGGTACTGTATTATTATTAGCATTATACTGTATTACATTCTAATATTATAAATATTATATGTATATACAATATAGTACATTACATTATATTATATTAGGAGAGCACAATATCAGTATTATATTTTACTATATTGTACTGTGAACCACCGCCTCCTCCTGAGAAAAATGTATAATATCACAAAGGTCTACCACCTCACCCACTTTATAGGAAACCTGCTACAAAACAGGAGCTTTTTTGTTGAGTTCCAGGGTCAAAGAAGCAAATGGCGAAAACAGAAGAACGGCCTGCCTCAGGGGAGCGTGCTTGCTCCATCCATGTTCAACATCTACACAAATGACCAGCCACTGCCAGAAGGGACAGAGAGCTTCATCTATGCTGATGATCGTGCCATCACCGCTCAAGCAGGGAGCTTTGAGATGGTTGAACAGAAGCTCTCCGAAGCTCTAGCTGCTCTTACTGCCTCTTACAGGGAAAACCAGCTGATCCTCAACCCATCTAAACCACAGACAGGTGCTTTTCATCTCAAGAACAGACAAGAATCCTGAGCTCTGAGGATCACCTGGGAAGGAATCCCACTGGAGCATTGCAGCACACCCAAATACCTGGGAGTCACGCTGGACCGTGCTCTGACCTACAAGAAGCACTGCCTGAACATCAAGCAAAAAGTGGGCGCTAGAAACAACATCATACGAAAGCTGACTGGCACAACCTGGGGATCACAACCGGACACAGTGAAGACATCTGCCCTTGCGCTGTGCTACTCTGCCCAGTGAAGAACACATCTCACTACACTAAAACAGTGGATGTGGCTCTTAATGAGACATGCCGCATTATCACGGGGTGTCTGCACCCCACACCATTGGAGAAATTTCACTGTGTGGCCAGTATCACTCCACCTGACATCCTCCGGGAAGTAGCAGCCAAGAGTGAAAGGACCAAGGCAGAGACATCTCCAGCTCATCCCCTGTTTGGGTATCAGCCAGCACGCCAACGACTTAAATCAAGACATAGTTTTCTTAGATCTACAGAGACACTCGCTGGAACATCCCAGCAAGCGAGAGCCCAAAAGTGGCAGGCCCAAACCCAGCACCTCAATCCATGGGTGATACCAGATGAGAGACTCCCCCCTGGGCACACAGAGGACCGGGCCAGGTGTTCCAGTGAGTGTCTCTGTAGATCTAAGAAAACTATGTCTTGATCTCTCTCTATAGACCAGTCAAGGCAATGGCCGGCCTTCCCTTTGTATGCATGACAATATGCAAATCAACTATGCAAATAAGCTGAGAATATGCAAATCTGCCAGTTTAGGCCTGGAACCAAAGGCCCACCCTTGCCCCATGGCAACCCGAGCTCCTCAAATCCTATTGGGCTATATAAACGTCAATCCAGGGCCCCTTCCTGTCACGACGCTGATTGGCCGCCGTGGTCACCAATCGCATGGCTCGCTCGGTTACTTTCTGAAAAGGGCTTCCACGCATCACGCTGATTGGCTGCCGAGCTGTCATTCAATCGGCCTCTGCCGGCGATTGGCTGGAAGGCCGGCGCGCTCCTTCCTCGAGCCCCCTCCCTCCCTCCTCTCCCCTTCCCCGTCCCCTCCTCACCACTTGCGGACGCGCTCGATGGCGGCCATGACTTTCTTGATGTCATCTTTGGCGCGGCTCCGGGTCTCAGCCCGCACCGACCGGCCCGACATGGCGCCCGCTTGGACCCGGCGACGACTCTCGCCGCCGCCGTTCTCGGAGGACGGAGTGCGCATGCGCGCGCAGGACGCCCCGCCCACACCGCCCTGCGTTACGCGTCATCGCCTTCGCCCCGCCCACTGGAAGGCGGAGGAGGGAAGAGCAAGGCCGGCGGAGAGTGCGCATGCGCCAAAGTCTGCAAGCTGGAAAGAAGGGATGTGTATCTTT
Organism: Anolis sagrei ordinatus; assembly: GCF_025583915.1. Taxonomy (NCBI): domain Eukaryota; kingdom Metazoa; phylum Chordata; class Lepidosauria; order Squamata; family Anolidae; genus Anolis; species Anolis sagrei. Next base: position 2,506,633 of record NW_026844589.1, on the reverse strand, counting down.
TCAATGACATGCTTGGGACTATTTGCAATAATTTGCATATTTTCATGATTTTTTTTCTAAAAAGATTTACATGCATTAGGTTTTTGAGTATATTATACTGATTTATATAGATTTCTATATTAATATATAATATTATATTAGGTTATAATATAAAATATTATATTAATATATTGGCGTTATAGAACTCCAGTATGCTGATGACAATGTCGTCTGTGCGCATTCAGAAGAAGACCTTCAAGCCACTCTAAACAACTTTGGCGAAGCATACACGAAGCTTGGCCTGTCACTGAACATCGAGAAAACCAGTTCTCTTCCAGCAGTCACCAGCCATCCCCTCCCCAATGCCAGAGATACAGCTTAATGTTGTAGCATTAGAAAATGTTGACCATTTCCACTCCCTTGGCAGCCACCTCTCCACCAAAGTCAACATCGACACCGAAATACAACACCGCCTGAGCTCTGCGAGTGCAGCATTCTTCCGAATGAAGTAGAGAGTGTTTGAGGACAGGGACATCCCTAGGGAGACCAAGGTGCTTGTCTATAAAGCTATTCCCCTCCCAACCCTGCTCTATGCCTGCGAGACGTGGATTGTCTACAGACGTCACATGCAACTCCTGGAACGATTCCTTCAGCGCTGCCTCTGGAAAATCCTGCAAACCTCTTGGGAAGACAAGCGGACAAACGTCAGCGGGCTGGAAGAAGCAAAGACCACCAGCATTGAAGCGATGGTCCTCCGCCATCAACTCTGCTGGACCGGCCACATTGTCCGGATGCCCAACTACCGTCTCCCAAAGCAGTTGCTCTACTCTGAACTTAAGAACGGAAAATGGAATGTTGGTGGACAGGAAAAGAGATTGAAAGATGGGCTCAAAGCCAACCTTAACAACTCTGGCATCGACACTGAGAACTGGGAAGCCCTGGCCCTTGACCGCTTCAGCTGGAGGGCAGCTATGACCAGCAGTGCTGCAGAATTCGAGGAGGCACGAGTAGAGGGTGAAAGAGAGAAATGTGCCAAGAGGAAGGCGCGTCAAGCCAACCCCGACCGAGACCGCCTTCCACTTGGAAACCAATGCCTTCACTGTGGGAGAAGATGCGGGTCAAGAAGAGGGCTCCACAGCCACCTACAAACCCACAAAAATAGTCATCAAGGAAGACCATCTTACTCGTCCAACGAGGGATCGCCTAAGCAATATATTGTATACACGTATAATATTGATAATTATATTATAATGCAATATGTAATACTAATAATAATAATACAATATAAGGATTATATATTTTATATTACATGTAATATTAGAGTATAGAGGAATAATACAATATTGTAATATATAATATTAATATTGTACTGTGCTATTAATATATTGTATACACATATAATATTGATAATTATATTATAATGTAATACAATACAATACTAATAATATTGTATAATCCTTTATACAATATATTATATTACATTATATTATAAGGCTAGCACAATATCAGTATTATATATTGTACTACTAATAATAATAATACAAAGAAGGATTATATATTTTATGTTACATGTAATATTACTAATAATAAAACAATATAAGAATTATATATTTTATATAATATGTAATATTACTAATAATATTACAATATAGTGGAATAGTACAATATAATAATATATAATACTAATATTGTGCTGTACTAATAATATAATGTATACACTTGTATTAATAATTATATTATAATGTAATACAATATAATACTAATAATAATACAAGATTTATATATTTTATATTACATGTAGCATTACTAATAATATTACAGTATAGTGGTATAGTACCATATGGGAATGTATAATGCTGATATTGTGCTAATAATATAATATATTGCACCACCTGATCTAAACTAATCTATGCTGACGATCATGCCATCACCGCCCAAGTAGGGCGCTTTGAAATGGTTGAACAGAAGCTCTCCAAAGTATTAGGTGCTCTTATGGCCTATTAAGAAGGGAAATGATCTGATTCCCAATCCATCTAAAACGCAGATGTGTGCTTTTCACTTTCGGAACAGACAAGCATCTCGAGTTCTGAGGAAACAATCTATGCTGTTCTGAGGAAACAACTGGAACGGAATACGGATTACGATACTGGTTATGATTCTATGATGTGACGGAGTGGATTATTTAGTGTAACTAGATTATAGTGTATTATTGTTGTATTGATTCCCTGTTTTGCCCTTTTTGTAAACTGTTTTTATATGTTGTGCACCGCCGCGAGTCGCCCTAGGGCTGAGAGCGGCGGTCAATAAATGCAGTAAATAAATAAATAAATAAATAAATATGCTGACGATCGTGCCATCACTGCCCAAGTAGGAAGCTTTGAAATGGTTGAACGGAAGCTCTCCAAAGCTTTAGGTGCTCTTACTGCCTATTACTGGGAAAGTCAGCTGATTCCCAATCCATCTAAAATCCAGACATGTGCTTTTCACTTTCAGAACAGACAAGCATCTTGACTTCTGAGGAAATGATCTATGCTGATGATCGTGCCATCACTGCTCAAGCAGAGAACTTTGAAATGGTTGAACGGAAGCTCTCCAAACCTTTAGGTGCGCTTACTGCCTATTACTGGGAAAACCAGCTGATTCCCAATCCATCTAAAATGCAGACGTGTGCTTTTCACCATCAGAACAGATAAGCATCTCAGGATTATTACCTGGGAAGGAATCCCACTGGAGCATCGCACCACACCCAAATACCTGGGAGATACGCTGGACTGTGCTCTGACTTACAAGAAACACTGCTTGACTATCAAGCAAAAGGTGGGTGCTAGAAATAACATCATACGGAAGCAGACTGGCACAACCTGGGGATCACAACCAGACACAGTGAAGACACCTGCACTTGCGCTTTGCTACTCTGCTGCTGGATATGCATGCCAAGTGTGGAATACATCTCCCCACATTACAACAGTGGATGTGGCTCTTAATGAGACACGTTGCATTATCACAGATGTCGATGCCACTGGAGACTTAGGGTGACCCTCGAGCTAAAGTTTAGATTGGAAGCCGCATCAATGACCTTGTTTTGGAGACCCCTATCCTATATTATTTCCCCTTGATCCGGACAACAGACTCCTATGGAGGCAGTTTAGGACTGCATTGGCTTTTTTGTTGACTCATAATCCAAAGAAACCCAACATGGTGGAAAATTGTGCAAAAAAATACTATTTTTGTATTTATTAGCTCTCCCAATGCGCGACTGAAAAGCCCATCCCTGGTTGGCTCAGTTGCGCTTGCCATAGATGCTGTCCAGGGCTCTCTGGGCGCTGGCCACCTGCTGCCGCAGTCTCTCCTTGGTGGACTCGTTGGTGGCCTTCTTCATCAGGGTGGCCATCTCCTGGATCACCGCCTTGTAGCCCACAGTGTTGTGGAAGACCCGGATGGCCCGGTCCCCGGCCGAGGCCAGGAAGCGGCCGCTCACGTCGAAGGCCAAGTCCGTGATGTGCTCCCCGTGGACGCCCTCGAAGCGCTCCTCCTCCTCGCCCTGCCGGGTGTTGTAGAGCGCGATGTTGGTGCGGCTGGAGATGGCCACGGCCCGGGCGTCCGGCGAGAGGGCGATGCGGCAGGGAGCCTCTGCTGTGCATTTCCCCGTCAGGAGGAGGTAAGGGTCCTGCTGCTTCTTGTACTCCACGTCCGTGTCCCACAGCTTCCACGTCCCGTCCTTTGAGACCGTGGCCATCCTGTTCCGAGAGGGGGAAAGCGAGGAAACGTGAGCCAACAGTGTGGCCGAGTACACTTCTATCTAGATCTATCTATCTGTATACATAGTGTGATTGTGGAACAGAACAGACAACTCTGCATTTGTGTGCTTGTCCATTGTGCCCTGCCTCATGTACAGGGGAGGAATTGTTGGAGGCTACAGACAATGCTGTTGCTGTTGCCCGTTTCTGGTCAAAATATATTTAGCCACCTGCACACCTTCTATTTTTCAGTTTTATACTAATTTCTGCAATGGGTTGTTGTAGGTTTTTTTGGGCTATATGGCCATGTTCTAGAGCAGGGGTCCTCAAACTATGGCCCGCGGGCCACTTCCGGCCCACTTATCCGGCTTGCAGAGGAGGAGCACCCCCCCCACACACACACACAGTGCCCCTCCCTTGGCTGGCTCACACTATCCATCAGGCCCGATGGGCAGCGTGAGCCAGCCAAGGGAGGCTGCCCCGGCGCTCCATGCAGTCATGCCGGCCACATGACCTTGGAGGTGTCTACGGACAACGCCGGCTCTTCGACTTAGAAATGCAGATGAGCACCATACCCCAGAGTCAGACACGACTGGACTTCATGTCAGAGGAAAACCTTTAACTAGGAAAATTGTGGAAGATCCAGGGTGGGAGAAAGAACTCTTGTCTGTTGGAGGTAGGTATGAATGTTTCAATTGGCCACCTTGATTACCATTTCATAGCCTGACAGTTTTTAGGGAGAATCCTTTGTTGAGAGGTGATTAGCTGGCCCTGATTGTTTCTTGTCTGGAGTTCCTCTGTGTTTGAGTGTTGTTCTTTATTTACAGTTATAATTTTAGAGTTTTTTTAATACTGGTAGCCAGATTTTGTTCAGACTAGAAATAGGAAGATTGCCCATTCTCTGCTCCTGGAATTACTGCCTCAAGAGGGCTAGAAAGAACCCCCTCCCTCTAAGGGCCCTTCCACACCGCAAAATAAGAGATGGGCAATGTGCAGAGGAATTTTTTAATTGATTTTTTTTAAAAAAAACAAAAACTATAGTCCGGCCCTCCAACAGTCTGAGGGACAGTGAACTGGCCCCCGGTTTAAAAATCTTGAGGACCCCTGTTCTAGAGGCATTCTCTCCTGACGTTTCGCCTGCATCTATGGCAAGCATCCTCAGAGTTAGTGAGGATGCTTGCCATAGATGCAGGCGAAACGTCAGGAGAGAATGCCTCTAGAACATGGCCATATAGCCCGAAAAAACCTACAACAACCCAGTGATTCCGGCCATGAAAGCCTTCAGCAATAATTTATGCAATGCTTTTGAGACTAAATAAATATCTGTACACATAATCTATACACAGCTATCTGGGGGATTCTGGGTGCTGCAATTCCAAAATTTATTTATTTACAACATTTATATGTCACCCTTCTCACCCTGAAGGGGACTCAGAGTGGCTTACAAGATTATATATATATATACATACAATATATTATATTATTAGCATAGTGCAACATCAGTATTAAATATTACTAAATTGTACTATACCATTATATTGTAATATTATTAGTATATATTACTATAATAATATTATCATATTATTAGTAGTATTATATTGCATTACATTATAATATTCTAAATATGTGCATATACATATTATATTATTAGCATAGTACAACATCAGTATTAAATATTACTATATTGTACTATACTATTATATTGTAATATTATAAGTAATATTACATGTAATATAAATATATAATTATAATATCATAATATTATTAGCATTATGTTAAATTACATTGCAATATTATAAATATTATATGTATATACAATATATTATATTACATTACATTACATTACATTATTAGCATAGCACAGGAGACAAGGTGGAACAGTTCCAACTACACCATACTGCCCACCACCCAAGTGAAGGCTTTCATTCTAGATTTTATGTGTTTCCTCCACCACAGACACCCCAGTATTTTTGATATGGAATTTGCATGACTCCACCGCCCCTCCCTTAACCCTTTCCTATTCTTTTCTATGGTGCACAGCAGGAATTGATCAGAAATATGTGTTTTCTGATGGACTTTGGTGACCCCTCTGAAACCCCCCTTATGATGCCCACAGAGGTTGAGAAATGCCACTCTATAGGTGTTGGGACTCAGCCTGTGTTTGAACCTGTGATTGTGTTTCAGTCTCCTGATGTTTCTGTGTCTGATGTGGGTGATGAGGAGGGAAATCAGTCTCCTGTTGCTCCTGATGTGGGGGATGCTGGGACTGACTCTGAGGTGCAAGATGGAGACACTTTGGTCAATGAGTTTCATGCAGACACTGACAGAGAGGCTTCGCTGCAAAGGGCAGATTCTCATGAGAATGTTTCTGTCAGGCCCTGGGAGGAAGGTTTACTCCCTCCGCCTGTGAGCTCTCCAGATTCTAGTTTGGAAAACAGTCTGACACCTGGTAACGTTAATGAGGAGTCAGATAAGCAGAGATTAGCCAGAATCGACAAGAGGCCCAATGTTGACATAGATTTGAAAGAATCTGTCAGTTAAGGTCAAAGACTGGAGGAAAACGAAACCAGTTTTTGGGATTTAAGATTTGCCTATAGAAAATCTTATCAGATCAGGCATCGTTTGGAAACTTAAGTCCATGCCTCATGGAATTCCTGTTCAAATGGTCTCGTCTTCATGGATTTTTCTAGCCTTTCAAGTTGACTAGCAGCGTCTGGTCTGCTCTTGCTTCTTGTTTGATTCCTGTCTGGATAATCAGTGCCTTGGATTGTATTTTCATGCTTTTTGGACATTGTTTTTGATTGCTACGTTTCGACAGTTTTCTCGTCCTGCCTTTGAATGCCTTATTGCTTTTTGGAATCTTAATTATCTTTACAAGCATTTATTTCTACTGGCTTTTTTTGCTAAGCTTTAATAAAAAGGATTGTTCACTCAACATGTGGTGTGTTTATAGTCAGAGGGGCTGTTTTGGAGTGCAACAATAAGGTTCCTTACCGCCTGGAGTCGTTGGAGAAGGAGAAGGAATACACGCCGGCCTTGTGGCCCTTCAAATCGAAGGCCCTGATCACCTCGCGGAAGTCTCCCCCGCTCTTGCTGAAGCACACCTCCCACACCTTCACGTCCGGGGTGAAGCCGCACGAGGCCACAAACCTGGAGGAACAGAAGGGAGAAACGCATCAGTCCCTTGCAGAGAATCATTGAGTTGGAAGAGGCCCCAAGGGCCATCCAGTCCAACTCCCTTCTGCCATAAAGGAAGACACAATCCAAGCCCTCCTGGCAGACGGCCATCCAGCTTATGCTAAAAATACACATCATAGAATTGCAATACTCCAAGAGCCATCCAGTCCAACTCCCTTCTGCCATAAAGGAAGACACAATCTAAGCCCTCCTGAGAGATGGCCATGCAGTTTACGTTAAAATACATATCATAGAATAGGAAGATTCCAAGAGCCATCCAGTCGCACGCCCTTCTGCCATAAAGGAAGATACAATCCAAGTCCTCCTGGCAGATGGCCACCCAGCTTATGCTAAAAATACACATAATAGAATTGGAAGACTCCAAGGGCCAACCGGTCCAATGCCTGTCTTCCATAAAGGAAGACACAAACCAAGCCCTCCTGGCAGATGGCCATCCAGTTTATGTTAAACATACATATAATAGAATTGGAAGACTCCAAGAGCCATCCAGCCCAACACCTTTCTGCCATAAAGGAAGACACATTCCAAGTCCTATCAGCTCACATTTGTTTTCCTCTAATTGCTAGGTAGGCAGAAGCTGTGCTAAAGGTCAGGAGCTCACCCTGAACCGGGCTTGGAGCTGGTGGTGATAAAGCCCGGCCCAATATGTAAAAATACATATAACAGAATTGGAAGACTCCAAGACCATTAGGTCCAACGCCCTTCTTTCATAACAGAAGAGACAATCCAAGCCCTCCTGAGAGATGGCCATCCAGTTTGTGTTAAAATTACATATCATAGAATTTCAAGACTCCAAGAGCCATCCAGTCCAATGCCCTTCTGCCATAAAGGAAGACACAATCCAAGCCCTCCTGAAAAATGGCCATCCAGCTTACGTTAAACATACATATAATAGAATAGGAAGACTCCAAGAGCCATCCAGCCCAACACCTTTCTGCCATAAAGGAAGACACAATCCAAGTCCTATCAGCTGACATTTGTTTTCTAATTGCTAGGTAGACAGAAGCTGGGCTAAAGGTGAGGAGCTCACCCTGAACTGGGCTTCGAGCTGTCGACCTTCCAGTTGGCAAGATTTATTACAGCTGCTGGTGATAAAGCCCAGCCCAATATGTAAAAATACATATCACAGAATTGAAAGACTCCAAGAACCATTCGGTCCAACACCCTTCTTTCATAACGGAAGACACAATCCAAGCTTTCCTGACAGATGGCCATCCAGTTTTTTTATTTTATTTATATATTTGTCCAACAAAATGTATAAGCATACCTTCTTCTCTCTTTTTACAATATCTTACACAAAAGAGTATATCATAATATAAACAATCTAACAGTAATAAAACATCAATAACATCTTTAATCATATTTCTTGTCATTATTTTTAAATTTCCATACAACTTATACTACACTGCAACTCTCATCCGATTACCGACAAAGACCAAACTTGGCACACTGAGTTTCCATGACACACTCTCCATCCCGGTGCGGTTTGGAGGAGGATGCACCATGGACGATGGGACTTGCAATACCTGCACTCCTTTCCTAAGACCAATACAACTGCCAACAATGATGGATCAGGACCACAATTCACACTGAGAGCCCGCATGACCCACTCTACATCCTGGTGCGGTTTGGAAGAATTTGGTGACGGATGATGGGATTTGCAGTCACTTCACTCACTTCCTGAGACCACTGCGACCCTCGCCAATGACTGATCAAGACCAAACTTGGCACACTGAGTCCCCATGACCCACTCTACATCCTGGTGCAATACTCCAACACTCTACATCCTGGTGCAATACTTCGAGGAGGACAGACCATGGATGATGGGATTTCAAGTACCTCCACTCCCTTCCCAAGACTGCTGCAACCCTCATCTAATGACCAATCAAGACCAAACTTGGCACACAGAGCCCCCTTGACCCACCCTACATTCCGGTGCTGTTTGAAGGAGGACGGACAATGGATGATGGGACTTCCAGTACCTTCACTCACTTCCTGAAACCACAGCGGCACTCATCCAAATACCAATAAAGACCAAACTTGGCACAGAGATTCCCCATGGCCAACTCAATATTCTGATGAGGTTTGGGGGAGAACAGAGTATGGATGATGGGACTTCAAGTACCTCCACTCACTTCCCAAGATTTCTGCAACACTAATCTAATGACCAATCAAGAGCAAACTTGGCACACAGAGCCCCCATGACCTATTCTCCATCCTGGAGCAGTTTGGAGGAGGATGGACCACAGATGATGGGACTCACGGTACCTTCACTAGCTTCCTGAGACCACTGCGAGCCATACAAATAACTGATAAAGACCAACCTTGATATACAATTCCTTTCTCAAATAACCCGGGCAGCGCCGGGTCCCCAAGTTTGTATAATAATAAATAATAAGGAAAGACGGGTTACTCCTCACCTCCCGCAGGGCGAGACAGCAGCAAAGGTGTTGTTCATCTGGTTCGTGTTGATGGTGGCCAAGACCTCCGCCTTCAGGTCCCAGATGAGGATGGTGGTGTCACTGGAAGCGGTCATGATGTATTTTCCTGGGAAAGGACGAAAAGAGATCCCTTAAAGCATTCCTGATCTCTTTCAAGAACCAGTTGAAGACCAACCTGTTCATGTAAGCTTTTGACAAACGAATTAAATTGCTAATGACAGCAAGGTCAATTTGCACTGAGCTTAGCGAAATATGCTATTCAATGGATCAGTCTCTACAATTGGTTTTAAATGTTTTTAATACTTAATATTTGTTTATATATTATTTCTGGATGTTATTATGATTTGTGTGATTTTAGTCTTGTATTTTATGTTAAACTAGCCGTCCCCTGCCACGCGTTGCTGTGGCCCACATGGGGGTTCTGTGTGGGAGGTTTGGCCCAATTCTATTGTTGGTGGGATTCAGAATGCTCTGTGATTGTAGGTGAACTATAAATCCCAGCAACTAAAACTCCCAAATGTCAAGATTCTATTTTCCCCAAACTCTACCAGTGTTCACATTTGGACATATTTAGTATTCGTGTAGAGTTTGGTCCAGATCCATTATTGCTTGAGTCCACAGTGATCTCGGGATGTAGGTGAACTGCAACTCCAAAACCAAAGGACACTGCCTACCAAACCCTTCCAGTATTTTCTGTTGGTCAGGGGAGTTCTGTGTGCCAAGTTTGGTTCAACTTCGTCGTTGGTGGGGTTCAGAATGCTCTTTGATTGTAGGTGAACTATAAATCCCAGCAACTACAACTCCCAAAGGACAAAATCAATTTTTTTGAGTGAAGGACATACATTGGGTTGTTAGGTGTCTTGTGTCCAAATTTGGTGTCAATTCCCCCAGTGGTTTTTGAGTTCTGTGAATATCACAAACGAACATTACATTTTTATTTATATAGATGTGCTTTGATTTGTATTGTATTACGTTGTGAGCCGCTTTGGGCCCCATTAGGGAGAAAAATGGGATGGATATATATACACACACAAACACACGCATACACACACATACAATTTAAACATCCCAAACATTTCGGATCAGGGATATCGGATTAGAAGCCACAGAACTTTGAAACTGCTACCTGTTTTATTGACTTGCTGATCGTATCATAATCTCATGTTTCCACATGGGGAGCTGGAGCTGACAGAGGGAACTCATCCACACCCTCACCGGATTCAAACCTCTAACCCAGGGGTCCTCAAACAACAATCTTATCTCATCAGCCAAAAGCAGGTCCACACTTCCCATTTAAATACTAATAAGTATATATTTGTTAAAATGGTTCTTCATTTTAATTATTGTACTGTTTAAGTGTTTTTTGTACTACAAATAAGATATGTGCAGTGTGCATAGGAATTCATGTTTTTTAAAAAAATTATAATCCGGCCCTCCAACAGTTTGAAAGACTGTGACCTGGCCCTCTGTTTAAAAAGTTTGAGGACCCCTGATCTAAGCTTTCTATTTCTCATCTGTGTAACTAAGCAGAGTTAATTAACCATTAACAAACAGACTTGGCTAAAGGAAAGAGAAGGCAGAAGGCCAAGGCAGAGGAAGTGTTTGCCAAGACCTTGGATGTGATAGAATCCTAGAATCATAGAATCAAAGAGTTGGAAGAGACCTCATGGGCCATCCAGTCCAACCCCCTGCCAAGAAGCAGCATGTTTCCTCACCGGTGTCAGCGACTCCAATGTTGATGATGGGGGCCTTGTGCTGCTTCGGGAAATCCTCTGCTGTGGCGATGTACGTGAAGCTGCCGTCCTCTTTCTTGGTCATTTTGAAGAGCCGGAGGGTGTCCCCGTTAGCCAGCCAGGCAATGAAGGCCCTGTGGGAAGGAAAGACAGGCCTGGGATGCAAGTCAGAGAAGCAACAGGCCAGTGTAGGGATGCACCCTTAGTCATCAAAACTGTGAAATGGCCCACTCCACTCCTCCAAGGCTCCGCCTCCTTCTTAATTGTCAACATCGACACCAAAATACAATACCGCCTGAGCTCTGCGAGTGCAGCATTTTTCCGAATGAAGCAGAGAGTGTTTGAGGACTGGGACATCCGTAGGGATACCAAGGTGCCTGTTTATAAAGCTATTGTCCTCCCAACCCTGCTCTATGCCTGTGAGACGTGGACTGTCTACAGACGTCACATGCAACTCCTGCAATGATTCCATCAGCGATGCCTCTGAAAAACCCTGCAAATCTCTTAGGAAGAAAGGCAGACAAACATCAGCGTGCTGGAAGAAGCAAAGACCACCAGCACTGAAGCGATGGTCCTCCGTCATCAGCTCTGCTGGAATGGCCACGTTGTCCGGATGCCTGACCACCGTCTCCCAAAGCAGTTGCTCTACTCCGAACTCAAGAACAGAAAACGGAATGTTGCCGGGCAGGAAAAGAGATTGAAAGATGGGCTCATAGCCAATCTTAAAAACTCTGGGAAGCCCTGGCCCTCGAGCGCTCCAGTTGGAGGTCAGCTGTGACCAGCAGAGCTGTGGAATTTGAAGAGGCATGAATGGAGGGCAAAAGAGAGAAACGTGCCAAGAGGAAGGCACGTCAAGCCAACCCTGACCGAGACCGCCTTCCTGGAAACCAATGCCCTCACTGTGGGAGAAGATGCAGATCAAGATAGGGCTCCACAGCCAGCTATGGACCCACCCTGGAGGATTATCCTACTCAGACAACGAGGGATCGCCTAAGTAAGTAAAATTGTACTACCCCATCATATTGTAATATTATTAGTTATATTACATGTAATAAATATATATAATTATAATATTATATTATTAGTATTATGTTGTATTACATTATAATATTATGGATATTATATTTATATACAATATATTATATTATTAGTAACAAGGAGATGGAGACAAGATGGAACTGTCTTCAACTGTAGCCCCCTCTCTTCATTCTGGCCAGAGCAGCAGTTTCCCCATCCCAAGTCCTAGAAGCACTTTAGTACAATTAATATTGCTGCACACCGCACTATTTTAATCCTACGTGCCTCCTGCCATTTCAGCACTTTTAACCCTGTACCCCATTGCTCTGGCCGGCCCAGTTTTAAAGTGTCCTGATGTATTGTCACTGTTGTTGTTATTCTGCTTAACTATTTTGATTTGCTTTGTTTATTGTTGTGTTATGTTTTTACTGTATTGTGTTCTGAGGCTTCGGCCTGTGTAAGCCGCATCGAGTCCCTCGGGAGATGCTAGCGGGGTACAAATAAAGTTAATAATAATAATAATAATAATAATAATAATAAGTAAGCTGCCCCCTTACTTGGAGTCTGGGTAGAAGCGGACCAAAGTGGCATGGTCCAGCTCCACGTTGGCCCGCATGTAGCGATGCTCCCGCTCCAGGAAGTCCTTGGTGCTCCATATCCGCACAGTCCGGTCATCGGAGCAGGACGCCAGGTACTTCCCGTTGCTGCTGAAGTCGAGGCAGGTGACGCTCCCGCTGTGGCCCTGAGGGAGGGAAGGAGAACCAGAGAGAGAGAGCCATGGGATTCTCGGTCTCTCCAGACAGAGACGTCTTGCGATGGGGAGAGGAAGCAAAACAACAGACCTGGGCCAACTTCAGCCCTCTAGGTGTTTTGAACTTTAACTCCCACAATTCCTAAAGCAATTCCTATAAAGTCCTGAACGGTTTGGGACCCGCCTACCTGCGCGACCGTATCTCCATTTACAAACCCACACTATCTCTTTGATCTTCTGGAGAGGCCCTTCTCTCGCTCCTGCCTGCGTCTCAAGTGCGACTTGCGGGGACGAGAGAGAGGGCCTTCTCTGTGGTGGCTCCCTGGTTCTGGAACTCACTCCCTAGAGATATTAGGCAAGCCGCCACACTAGCAATCTTCAGGAGGAACCTGGCTATTCCAATGTGCCTTCAGTGATTGAATGTAAGAACTCCCTGACCAAACTTTGCACTAAACGTCCTTAGAAGCACTTTATTTATGGTTCATGCAATTGAATCCTCCCTCATTCCCGGATCCTCTTCCTCATGATCTATATTGTCCTATCTCCCAGTTTTTAAATTTTTTAGCCTGAATGCGGCCCTGCCCAGTGATATTCTCTGTTTTTAAATGCATGTATTATATTATCTGTGTTGCTTATTATATTTCTTTGCATTTTATATATTTATTTAAAACTTTTATATTCCAATCTTCTCTACCTCTGCAGAGGGACTCAGACCGGCTACAGCAAAGATTCAATGCTAACACTAAAGTACGTTTGGCGGGGACGTTTGGCGGGAACCTTCTCAGTGGTGGCCCCTCGGCTATGGAACACCCTCCCTAGGGAGATCAGATCTGCTCCCTCCCTCTTAATGTTTCTGAGGCAAGTTAAAACACGGCTGTTCAAACAAGCGTTTGCAAATACAGATATATAGGAAATCGAACGATTTGACAATGGAACTGGACAATGCTTGATAATAATGAGATGCTAATAATGTTGTTTTTATTGCTTTTGTGGTGTTTTATATTGTTTAATGTTTTAATCTGTATTATGGTTTTATATGTACTGATTTGTTGGAAATTGCCTTGAGTCACCGATTGGCTGAGAAAGGCAGTATACAAATACAGTAAATAAATAAATAAATAACACTGAAAATCTAAAACATAATACACAACATTAAGTTGCCAATTACATTACATAAATTACATAAAATTACATAAAAGCCGTTCACCAGGATAAAATCATGTCCAACTTAGTCCAGTCCATATTTATGTTCTTTATTGTTGTGTTTTTGTATTACAATGTATGTACTGCACTGATGGGCTTGGCCTCATGTAAGCCGCACCGAGTCCCCCGGGTGGTGGTGGTGGGGGGGAGCTGGATATAAACAAAGTTTATTATTATTATTATGGAAAACGCAAGAATGGCCATCAGACTGGAAAAAATCAACTTATATCCCCATACCAAAAAAGGGAAATGCGAAAGACTGCTCCAACTTCCGTACAGTGGCCCTTATTTCTCATGCCAGTAAGGTAATGCTCAAGATCCTGCAAGGAAGACTCCAGCAATACATGGAGCGAGAGTTGCCAGATGTTCAAGCTGGGTTTAGAAAAGGCAGAGGAACGAGAGACCAGATTGCCAATATCCGCTGGATAATGGAGAAAGGCAGGGAGTTTCAGAAAAACATCTACTTCTGCTTCATTGACTATTCTAAAGCCTTTGACTGTGTGGATCATAATACATTGTGGCAAGTTCTTGGTGGGATGGGCATCCCAAGCCCCCTTCCCTCTCTCCTGAGGAATCTGTACAAGGACCAAGGAGCAACAGTCAGAACTGACCACGGAACAACAGACTGGTTCAAGATTGGGAAAGGCGTACGGCAAGGCTGCATCCTCTCACCCAACCTTTTTAACTTGTATGCAGAACACATCATGCGATGTGCGGGGCTGGATGAATGCAAAGCTGGGGTGAAAATTGCTGGAAGAAACATTAACAACCTCAGATATGCAGATGACACCACTCTGATGGCCGAAAGCGAGGAGGAGCTGAGGAGCCTTCTAATCAAGGTGAAAGAAGAAAGCGCAAAAGCCGGGTTGCAGCTAAACGTCAAAAAAACCAAGATTATGGCAACAAGAATGATTGACAACTGGGAAATAGAGGGAGAAAATGTGGAGGCAGTGACAGACTTTGTATTTCTAGTCGCAAGGATTACTGCAGGCGCAGACTGTGGCCAGGAAATCAGAATATGTTTACTTCTTGGGAGGAGAGCAATGACCAATCTCGATAAAATAGTAAAGAGTAGAGACATCAGACTGGCAACCAAGATCCATTGCCTAGTCAAAGCCATGGTATTCCCTGTAGTCACCTATGGATGTGAGAGCTGGACCTTAGGGAAGGCTGAGCGAAGGAAGATGATGCTTTTGAGCTGTGGTGTTGGAGGAAAGTGCTGAGAGTGCCTTGGACTGCGAGAAGATCCAACCAGTCCATCCTCCAGGAAATAAAGCCCGACTGCTCACTGGAGGGAAGGAGACTAGAGACAAAGTTGAAGTCCTTTGGCCACATCATGAGGAGACAGGAAAGCCTAGAGAAGACAATGATGCTGGGGAAAGTGGAAGGCAAAAGGAAGAGGGGCCGACCAAGGGCAAGATGGATGGATGGCATCCTTGAAGTGACTGGACTGACCTTGAAGGAGCTGGGGGTGGTAACGGCCGACAGGGAGCTCTGGCGTGGGCTGGTCCATGAGGTCACGAAGAGTCGGAGACGACTGAACGAATGAACAACAATTATTATTATTATTATTATTATTATTATTATTGTCATGTCAGGAGCAACTTGAGAAACTGCAAGTCGCTTCTGGTGTGAGAAGGGCCGTCTGCAAGGGCATTGCCCAGGGAACGCCCGGATGGTTTGATGTTTTTATCATCCTTGCGGGAGGCTTCCCTCATGTCCCCGCGTGAGGAGCTGGAGCTGATAGAGGGAGCTCATCCGCCTCTCCCTGGATTCCAACCTGCAACCTTTCAGTTTTCAGTCCTGCCGGCACAGGGGTTTAACCCTCTGTGCCACCGGGGGCTCCATTATTATTATTATTATTATTATTATTATTATTATTATTCTCTATTGAATAGTGTCAGTGCCTCACCAAACTACAACTCCCACAGCAGTTAAAAGTGACACCAAACTGGATCAATCTGTCAGGGCTCACCTTCAGTGCGGCTGCCAGGAGGGGGTGGGCAAAGCTGTGCTGCTGAGGTTTCTCTTTCCGGAGACGCTGGTGCTGCTTCTGTTTCTTCACCAGAGAGGTTTTGCTGGATGTCTCACTGTCTAAATCTAGAAAACATGAAGCAAAATAGATCGAAAACTGCTTTGGCGGTGATGGCATGATCGTCGGTATAGATGGGTTTGAAGGAGGAGCGTGGGCGTGGCTTAGAGTCCCGAGGCCCCGCCCCCTCACCTTCTCCGGCGCCGCTGGGCTCCTGCTCGGCCTGGCCTCGGCCCTTCGCGATGGGCTCGGCTTCCTCGCGGCTCGGGCCGCTTCTCCACCGCTGGAGCAGGAAGAGCAGGGCGAGGAGGCCGCCGAAGAGCAGCGAGAGGCCCGCCAGCGGCAGCGGCACCGCCTCCATCTTCCCTCCTCCGCTCGCCACGTCAGGAGACGTCGCCTCACGTGGAGGGAGCGAGGTGCGCATGCGCCGGTGTGGAGGCCTCCTTCGAGGTGCGCGTGCGCACTTCGCCCTCACTCTAGAGATTGCTCTGCGCGTGCGCGCCAGCCCCCGCGGGATTGGCCCAAGCCCCTAACTCTGAAACGTCTCCAGAGTGCGTCGCGTACTTTTGACGTAAGGAAGCCGGGACAAAAATGGCGGCCTCTGGGAAGCGGCCGGAGCATCGTGGTCCTCCTGAACTGGTGAGGAAAAGAAGGGAAAGACTCGAAAGGGAGATTCAGGGAAGGTTTGGGGTGAAGCTGGGCAAGCAAGCCAGTCCCTTAGAAGGTGGCTTCCATTTGGCACTGCCTCTCCCAGAATCTCCATGACAGGCTCCTGTGGGAGAGGATTCTGGGAGTTGTAGTCCTCAAAAAAGGTGGAAAAACTTTGCCAAGCTCTGCTCTAACCTTTTCTACATTTCTGTCCCATTATTATAATTATTATATTGCTTAACTATTGTTATTATATTGCTGTACTAATAATATAATATGGGAAGCTTCCCACCGGAGTGGAAATCATCTATCGGACAGATGGCAAGCTCTTTAACCTCAGCAGACTGAAAGCCAAAACCAAAGTTACAACAACATCTGTTATAGCACTCCAGTATGCTGATGACAATGTCGTCTGTGCGCATTCAGAAGAAGATCTACAAGCCACTCTAAACACCTTTGCAGAAGTATACGGGAAGCTTGGCCTGTCACTGAACATCGAGAAAACCAAGGTGCTTTTCCAGCAGACACCAGCCATCCCCTCCCCAATGCCAGAGATGCAGCTTAATGGTGTAGCATTAGAAAATGTTGACCATTTCCGCTACCTTGGCAGCCACCTCTCCACCAAAGTCAACATCGACACTGAAATACAACACCGCCTGAGCTCTGTGAGTGCAGCATTTTCCCAAATGAAGCAGAGAGTGTTTGAGGATCAGGACATCCGTAGGGATACCAAGGTGCTTGTCTATAAAGCTATTCCCCTCCCAGCCCTGCTCTATGCCTGTGAGACGGGGACTGGAGCGATTCCATCAGCGCTGCCTCCAGAAAATCCTGCAAATCTCTTGGGAAGACAAGCGGACGAACGTCAGTGTGCTGGAAGAAGCAAAGACCACCAGCATTGAAGCGATGGTCCTCTGCCATCAACTCCGCTGGGCCGGCCACGTTGCCCGGATGCCTGACCACAGTCTCCCAAAGCAGTTGCTCTACTCTGAACTTAAGAACGGAAAATGGAATGTTGGAGGACAGGAAAAGAGATTGAAAGATGGCCTCAAAGCCAACCTTAAAAACTCTGGCATAGACACTGAGAACTGGGAAGCCCTGGCCCTTGAGCGCTCCAGCTGGAGGTCAGCTGTGACCAGCAGTGCTTCAGAATTCGAGGAGGCATGAGTGGAGGGTGAAAGAGAGAAACGTGCCAAGAGGAAGGTGCGTTAAGCCAACCCCGACCGAGACCGCCTTCCACCTGGAAACCAATGCCTTCACTGTGGGAGAAGATGCGGGTCAAGAAGAGGGCTCCACAGCCACCTACAAACCCACAAAAATAGTCATCAAGGAAGACCATCTTACTCGTCCAACGAGGGATCGCCTAAGAGAAAGAAGAAAGAGAAGAGATTATTATTATTATATTGCTTTACTATTATTATTATTATTATTATTATTAAATTGCTTTACTTTTTTGTCATGTCAGGAGCGACTTGAGAAACTGCAAGTCGCTTCTGGTGTGAGAGAATTGGCCGTCTGCAAGGACGTTGCCCAGGGGATGCCCGGATGATTTGATGTTTTTATTATCCATGTGGGAGACTTCTCTCATGTCCCCACATGAGGAGCTGGAGCTGATAGAGGGAGCTCATCCGCCTCTCCCCAGATTTGAAAATGCTACCTGTCGGTCTTCAGTCCTGCCGGCACAGGGGTTTAACCCATTGCACCACTGGGGGCTCCATTACTAATATAATGGTATAGTACAATATAATAATATTTTTTTATTATTTTTTTTTATTTGTCATGTCAGAGCAACCAGTCCATTATATTACATTTCTAATAGAACAAAGCAAACAAACAGAAAAATACAAAACTTGTGAGTTTGGTAGTTGGTTAAATGTCCTTTGACCAGTATCTGGCCACTTGGAGTGCTTCCGGTGTTGCTGCGAGAAGGTCCTCCATGGTGCATGTGGCAGGGCTCAGGTTGCATTGCAGCAGGTGGTCAGTGGTTTGCTCCTCTCCACACTCGCATGCCGAGGATTCCACCCTGTAGCCCCATTTCTGAAGGTTGGCTCTGCATCTCGTGGTGCCAAAACGCAGTCTGTTCAATGCCTTCCAAGTCGCCCAGTCCTCTGTGCCCAGGGGGGAGTCTCTCATCTGGTATCAGCCATTGCTTGAGGTGCTGGGTTTGGGCCTGCCACTTTTGGACTCTCGCTTGCTGAGGTGTTCCAGCGAGTGTCTCTGTAGATCTTAGAAAACTATTTCTTGATTTAAGTCGTTGACGTGCTGGCTGATGCCCAAACAGGGGATGAGCTGGAGATGTCTCTGCCTTGGTCCTTTCACTATTGGCTGCTACTTCCCGGCGGATGTCAGGTGGTGCAATACCGGCTAAGCAGTGTAATTTCTCCAGTGGTGTGGGGCGCAGACCCCTCGTGATAATGCGGCATGTCTCATTAAGAGCCACATCCACTGTTTTAGTGTGGTGAGATGTGTTCCACACTGGGCATGCATACTCAGCAGCAGAGTAGCACAGCGCAAGGGCAGATGTCTTCACTGTGTCTGGTTGTGATCCCCAGGTTGTGCCAGTCAGCTTTCATATGATATTGTTTCTAGCACCCACTTTTTGCTTGATGTTCAGGCAGTGCTTCTTGTAGGTAAGAGCACGGTCCAGAGTGACTCCCAGGTATTTGGGTGCGCTGCAATGCTCCAGTGGGATTCCTTCCCAGGTGATCCTCAGAGCTCGGGATGCTTCTCTGTTCTTGAGATGAAAGGCACATGTCTGTGTTTTAGATGGATTAGGGATCAGCTGGTTTTCCCTGTAATAGGCAGTAAGAGCACCTAGAGCTTCGGAGAGCTTCTGTTCAATCATCTCAAAGCTCCCTGCTTGAACGGTGATGGCAGGATCGTCAGCATAGATGAAACTCTCTGTCCCTTCTGGCAGTGGCTGGTCATTTGTGTAGATGTTGCACATGGAGGGAGCAAGTACGCTCCCCTGAGGCAGGCCATTCTTCTGTTTCCTCCCTCAGCTTCTCTGGCCCTGGAACTCAACAAAGAAGCTCCTGTTTTGTAGCAGGTTTCCTATGAGGCGGGTGAGGTGGTCGTCCTTTTGTGATATTATACATTTTTCTCAGGAGGAGGCGGTGGTTCACAGTATCATAGGCTGCTGACAGGTCTATGAAGACAGCTCCTGTGATCTGCTGCCTTTCAAAGCCATCTTCTATGTCCTGAGTCAGGTTCAGCACTTGCGATGCGCAGCTTTTGCCTTTCCTGAAGCCAGCTTGCTGTGGAATCAGACATGGGTCTATTTTTTCCATAATTCTATGCAAAATAAGTCTCTCCAGAACTTTGTAGAGGTGGCACAACAGGGAGATTGGTCTGTATCTTTTTGGGTCATTACAGTCTTTGCCTGGCTTCAAGATGGCGATGACTCTTGCTTTCCTCCAGATTTTGGGGGTCTCACAGGATGCCGTGCAGTTGTTCATCAGCTCCAGCAGCCAGCGCCTTGCTTTGGGACCAAAGTTCTTGATTTGTTCCATCCGTAGATCATCCAGGCCAGCTGCTTTGCCATTTTTCCATTTATTGAGAGCCATGTCCAATTCAATAGATGTAAGGGGTGCATGAAGGTTGTTGTTCTCAATCTCTTGTTGTCTGGGGGACATGAGAGAAGCCTCCTCGCAGGATTGCAAGACATCCGGGCGTCCCCTGGGCAACGTCCTCGTAGACGGCTGATTCTCTCGCCACAGAAGAGCCAGCATTATTATTAGTATTATATTGCTTTATTATTATTATTATTATTATTATTATTATTATTATATTGTTTTACTATTATTATTATTATTATTATTATTATTATATTGCTTTACTATTATTATATTGCTTTACTTTTTTGTCATGTCAGGAGCGACTTGAGAATCTGCAAGTCACTTCTGGTGTGAGAGAATTGGCCGTCTGCAAGGACGTTGTCCAGGGATGTTTTTATCATCCTTGTGGAAGGCTTCTCTCATGTCCCCGTATGAGGAGCTGGAGCTGATAGAGGGAGCTCATCCGCCTCTCCCCGGATTCAAACCTGAGACCTGTCGGTCTTCAGCCCTGCCGGCACAAGGGTTTAACCCACCGCGCCACCGGGGGCTCCTATATTGCTTTACTAATAATATAATATATTGTATGTACATATAATATTTATAATATTATAATGTAATATAATATACTACTACTACTAATAATAATAATAATAATATGGGTTGTTGTAGGTTTTTTCGGGCTATATGGCCATGGTATAGAGGCATTCTCTCCTGACGTTTCACCTGCATCTATGGCAAGCATCCTCACTACCTCTGGCTTTTGAGTTCTGTTAATCCCACAAACGAACATTACATTTTTATTTATATAAGATAGTACGTACAATATTGATTATCTGGAAGAGAATAATGAGACTGATGTGATTAAGCAGAGCTTTGTATACGGTTTCCCTTTAACAATCTTCCTTTTCTGCTTTTTTCCTTCAGTTCTATGATGAGGTCGAAGCTCGGAAATACACCCACAAGTAAGGCGGGCCTGGGTTGTCGAAATCCACTTGTTTCTTTGTTTGGCTTATTTATTCCAAGTGCTGTGAAATAAGTTACCGTTATGTACAACATCCACCCTAGGGTAGTTCTTCATTACGGCCTCCTCTTGGTGTGCTTCTTCTTTCCCTTCCCAGCTCTCGCATGATGGAGATCCAGTCGCAGATGTCTGAACGGGCTGTGGAGCTGCTGGGCCTCCCAGAGGATCGGCCATGTTTCTTGTTGGATGTGGGGTGAGTTTCCTCTCGTTTGAAAACATCATTCTTTCCTGGGATTGGACTATTTAAGCTGACCTGGATCTTATTTATTTATTTATGGTGTTTGTTTATTTATTTATTTATTTATTTACTTTATTTGTATACCGCAGTTTCTCAGCCCGTAGGCAGCTCAACGCGGTTTTATATCCCGTCTGTTCTCTACCCCAAAAGGGGGACTCAGGACAGCTTACATAGGCAGCAATTCGATGCTGTTACATGAACAATTAATACAATAACCATTAAACAAACAATCAAACCATTGAAATATATAAAATACATAAAATATACAAGCCATTAATTAAACAATATACTGTATATACTCGAGTATAAGTCTAGATTTACTTTTTTGTCATGTCAGGAGCGACTTGAGATTTTCAGCCCCCTTTTTTTTATACTCGAGTCAAGGTTATTTATTATTTTATTCTGTTATTAGTATTATTTTTATTTCATGTATTATTTTATTACGTTTACAGTATTTTACTCTATTGTTATGATGATTATTATTACATTTATTATACTTTATTATTATTGCATTTATTATTTTACTCTTATTATTACTGTTATTATTGAAGTTCCATTATTTTGCTTTATTATTATTATTATTATTACATTCATTACTTTACTCTATTATTGTTGGAAGGATACATAAATACATTTACATTGAAGAAGGTTAGAATAATGATTTAATCAGAGTTGGGCAGTCTTATCTCAAATTACAATTTTATGTAAATATTCAACACCATTTCACCTCCTGATGCCTCAATTAATGTAATTTTATTGCTATCTATTTTTATTTTGAAATTTACCAGTAGCGGCTTCATTTCTCACCCTCGGCTTATACCCGAGTCAATACATTTTCCCAGTTTTCTGTGGTGAAATTAGGTGCCTCGGCTTTTATTCGGGTCGGCTTATACTTATACGGTAAAAACATTTGTTACCAAATAGAATCATATCCTCATGTAAATCACTTTCCAATCCATTTCCACTAAATTGCTAATTTATGTCTGCTGACTAAAAGCCTGGTCCCATAGCCATGATTTTACTTTCTTCCTGAAAGCCAGGAGGGATGGGATTGATTGTATCTCGCTCGGAAGCGTGTTCCACAGGCGGGGGGCCACCACCGAGAAGGCCCTGTCTCTCGTCCCCACCAGCCACATTTGTGATGTTGGTGGGAGCGAGAGTAGGGCCTCCCTGGATGATCTTAAGTTACGAGGTGGGTCGTAGAGGCAGATGCGTTCAGACAAATAAGCTGGGCCAGAACCGTATAGAGCTTTATAGGTCAAAACCAGCACTTTGAATTGAGCTCGGAAGTGGACAGGGAGCCAGTGGAGCTGACGTAGCAGGGGAGTATCTAAATATAACTTCCAGACACTGTCTCTGAATAGTGGTACAATTTGTGGAAGAAGGGATAACTGCACTATTAAAGAAAGCAAACACAAAAAGCCAGGATCCCTTTTTCTATCATGATCTCAGTCCAAACTTGCACCTACTTAAGCAGCTCAAAGAGAATATGGAAAAGCTCACCTGACTTTTCCAGCATGAGACGTGGTGAGGCCTGAAAGAAGTAGATGTAGGTATTTTCTTGACAATATTTTTTTCTTCTGGTCAGGTGTGGCTCCGGTTTGAGTGGCGATTACATCACTGAGGAAGGCCACTTTTGGGTTGGCTTGGACATCAGCCCTGCCATGCTGGGTGAGTAGTTTCCATCCCTTCTGCCGGAGTTACTTTAGACTTCTTTCCTTGGAATGGGTGGAAATTGAGAAGCCCACGATCTACTTGGTCCTCTTGGAGACTCAATTGGCACTTCCATTGGCCTCATTCTGGCAGCAAGCTGAAACATGCCTTTTTATACAATCGTTTAGGTCCTGATCTGTGCACATGAATGTTTTCTTTGTTTACTGTTTTGGCCTTTTCAAATAACGTAGTGGTTTTTATATGTCTTGCAACATTTGCGTTCTATTTTATATTAAATTCTTACAGCATTTTTTTTCAAACAGATGTGGCTGTGGAGAGAGAAGTGGAAGGAGACTTGATGCTTGCAGACATGGGGCAAGGGGTCCGCTTCCGGCCCGGGACCTTTGACGGCTGTATCAGGTAAGACTTTGGGACTGAGATCTATATTTTGGATATATTTGGGTCAGAAACACACAATATAAAACAATACAATACAAAATCTACTCAAAATAGCTTTGAGTCCCATTTGGGGAGATAAAGCAGGGTATAAATATAATAATAATATCATAATAAAAATTTAATAAGAATGATTTAATAAAAATAATTTAGTCATATCATGTATTTATTATTTGCTGTATTTGTATACCGCCTTTCTCAGCCTGCAGGCAACTCAAGGCACTTTACAGGCAACAATTCAATGCACACAATATCATAAATACAATAATATATATATATATATATATATATATATATATATATATGCATAATGAGTACCTTAAAAACAAAAGAACCAATGAACGAAATCATACCAAATTTGGCAACAAAATGTCTCACAACACAAGGAGTGACCATCACTCAAAAAATTATGATTTTATCATTTGGGAGTTGTAGTTGCTGGGATTTATAGTTCACCTACAATCAAAGAGCAGTCTGAACTCCACCAACGATGGACTTGAACCAAGCCTGGTGCACAGGACTCCCATGATCAACAGAAAATACTGGAAGGGGTTTGGAGTTGTAGTTCACCTACATCCAGAGAGCACTGTGGACTCAAACAATGATGAATCTGGACCAAATTTAGCACAAGCACTGAATATGCCCAAATATTAACAAAGATGGAGTTTGGGGGAAATAGACCTTGACATTTGGGAGTTGTAGTCACTGGGATTCACAGTTCACATACAATCAAAGAGCATTCTGAACCCCATGAATGACAGAATCAGGGCAAACTTCCCACACGGAACCCCAATGAACAATAGAAAATACTTAAGGCCATCCAATCCAGCTCCCTTCATCAGGGCAAGAAAATGTAATCAAAGTACTCCTGACAAAGAGCCATGCAGCCATTGAGATAGATAGATAGGTATGATTCACACACATAGAGATGTAGTATCATAGATTTGAAAGGGACCCTTAAAGAAGGACAACTATTTGTTGCATGTTCCAGGGTGGGCAACATATCATTGTCCTGACAAAGAAACAGCAAGAAATACTGTTTACCCACAAGCAGGGGACAGCTGGTATAATATAAAACCACAATAATCAATAAAACAAAAATAATTAGCGTCTCCTTGTTTAAACATTGTCCAGTCCATCGTCTAGTCGTTTCATTTTCCTATGTCAGTTACTCTGCATTTGGAAACGCTTGCTCAAAAAGCGACGTCTTGACTTTTTTCCAAAATGTTAAAAGGGAGGGGGCTGATCTGATATCCCGAGGAGGGTGTTCCATAGCCAAGGGGCCACCACTGAGAATGCCCTGTCTCTTGTCCCTGCCAAATGTACTTATGACAAAGGTGGGATCAAGAGCAGGACCTCCCCAGACGATTTTAATAATTTAATATTAATGATAATAACAACAATACTCATCTTGGAAGTGAGTGTTCTGCTCTATGTTCTTTAGTGCGCTATGATTATTATTGTTATTGTTATTCTTGATACAAAATCCAGCATATATATCTCCTTTGCTGGGTCATATTGTGTTTTTTGTGTCAATAATAATAATAACAACGCACTTAACAATGAAGACCAGGATACAAATACTTCCAAGGTGGGTAAGTACAACTGTAGATACTGAATATGGAAAAAAATCATACTTTATTTCCTGGTTCTATTACACACTTTTCATAGAATCATAGAATCAAAGAGTTGGAAGAGACCTCATGGGCCATCCAGTCCAACCCCCTGCCAAGAAGCAGGAATATTGCATTCAAATCACACCTGACAGATGGCCATCCAGCCTCTGTTTAAAAGCTTCCAAAGAAGGAGCCTCCACCACACTCCGGGGCAGAGAGTTCCACTGCTGAACGGCTCTCACAGTCAGGAAGTTCTTCCTCATGTTCAGATGGAATCTCCTCTCTTGTAGTTTGAAGCCATTGTTCCGCGTCCTAGTCTCCAAGGAAGCAGAAAACAAGCTTGCTCCCTCCCCCTCCCTGTGGCTTCCTCTCACATATTTATACATGGCTATCATATCTCCTCTCAGCCTTCTCTTCTTCAGGCTAAACATGCCCAGCTCCTTAAGCCGCTCCTCATAGGGCTTGTTCTCCAGACCCTTGATCATTTTAGTCGCCCTCCTCTGGACACATTCCAGCTTAGGGTCAATATCTCTCTTGATTGTGGTGCCCAGAATTGGACACAATATTCCAGGTGTGGTCTAACCAAAGCAGAATAGAGGGGTAGCATGACTTCCCTAGATCTAGACACTATGCTCCTATTGATGCAGGCCAAAATCCCATTGGCTTTTTTTGCCGCCACATCACATTCCTGGCTCATGTTTAACTTGTTGTCCACGAGGACTCCAAGATCTTTTTCACACGTACTGCTCTCGAGCCGGGCATCCCCCATTCTGTTGCTTTTCACTGATACATTATGCTATCTGTTGTCTTTCCTTGCCTTCAGACATAGAGAGAGGCAGGGAAGAAACAATAAAATCTGCTGGGAGACCGTACTTTCTGAGAGCGGGCTTAAGTCTCGGTTTTGTTCCCCCGCAGTATTTCCGCCGTGCAGTGGCTCTGTAACGCCGACAAGAAGACCCACAGCCCTCCTAAGCGACTCTACCGGTTCTTTTCCACCCTTTATACAGCATTGGTAAGGACCCTTCCTCCCTCTCCTGCTTCCTTTCCCATCTTCCAAACTACCTGGCCCTTTTTTTGATGGTGTCGCAGCTCTGGATCCCCTGTTTTTCCTCCTCCAGGCTCGAGGGGCCCGTGCCGTTCTCCAGCTCTACCCTGAAAACTCTCAACAGGTCAGTTTATTTATTTTGTATTAAAAGAATTGCATACATAAGTATAAAACTGATAAAAACAGAAGGAGCCCAAGTGGGTAAATAATTTTAGACCAAAAATGGGCCACATTGACTGCACTGTCTGTAGCTTTAAACAATTCCTCCTCGGAATGAAGAAGGAAACGATTATGGAAGAATTTAGAGGAATAAAATTGTCATGGTTCCATTGTATACAATTAGAACAATGGTTTAAAAATTGGGGGAAAAAATAATAAAAACGGAAGTAAGCTTAACCAATTTGAACAAATAATACAAAATGGAAGGGTTATAGAGGAGCATGAAAATTTGAAGGGAATAACTACTAAAATATATAAGATAATAATTGAAATAAAGGAAGGAAAAACAAAGAATAACACCCTCAAGGAGGTCTGGGAGGATGATTTAGGGATAAAAATAAATGAAATAGAGTGGCAACAATTATGGAGACAAAGACGTCTAAAAAATGTATTAATACAGGTTAAAGGAAATTATTACAAGTTAATATGGAAATGGTACCTAACACCAGTAAGAATAGCACATATAAATAAAAACTATTCAAAAAATTGTTGGAGAGGATGTCAAGAACCAGGAACATATATACATATGTGATGGCAATGTAAATATGTAAATAATTTTGGGGGGAAAGTATTTAGAGAAATAGAAGATATAATGAATATTAAAATATTAAAATAGAAAGAAGTCCTAGCATAGCCTTATTATCATTATATAACAATAAACAATTGAAAAAAGAGGATAAAGATGCGATAACAAATTTATTAACAATAGCAAGACTGCTTATAGCAAGGAACTGGAAAAAAGAAATAAATATACAAATAGAGGAGTGTGCAAGGAAGTATGGAAATTGGCAATAAATGATAAGCTGACATGTATATTAAAAGTTAAAAGAGGGATATGGAAACAAAGTGATTTTGATGATGTATGGAGAAAATTTATCGAAAAAGGATTAAAAAATAAAGAAGGAAGAATCGAAATTTTGGACAGATGATATGCAAAAACTGTGGCTTGGGAATGGGGGTGGGAGCACAGCGGTGAGGGATAGATAATATGTATAAGCAGAAAAATAACACTAGATGCCAAAAGTAAGTTAGGTTGCAATGAATAACATGTATCTGCTGTAAAAACAAATGTATAATAAATGTATTAAACCATGATAAAATAATAAAATATATATTTTAAAAAAACAGTTCCTCCTCTGTGCATGAGGCAGGGCGTGGAGGGCAACCATACAGATGCCGAGGTGTTGGTTCTGCTCCACAGTCACGCCAGGTGGAGAATTCTTCTAGGTTGTGCCGTTTCGCCAGGTTGTCTGTTGATCTGTCCACTCGACTTCTGAGTCTGTCCAGGGACTTCCAATTCCACCATTCTGGAGGAAGATCCTTGTGGGGGGCCATCCAGTTGGGAATTCCTGGTTTAGCTGCCCAGAGGGATGCTTCTGCTGTTTCTGAAGGAACATTCAGAGGAGTGGTGGTTCTCATGAAGCTTTTCCTTGATTTACAATAAGCCCCCGAGTTACAAACACCCAACTTGCAAACAACTGCTGGAGTCAAGTGTGAATGTTGCAATTCGCCCCATTGATGAGCACTGGGATTGTGGCGCAGCTGGCTGAGTGTCAGCTGCATTAAGATCACTCTGACCAAAAGGTCATGAGTTTGAAGCCAGCCTGGGTTGGGAGTGGGTTTCCAACCAATTGTGTGTAGCCTGTTGTCGACCTTTGCAACCCGAAAGACAGTTGCATCTGTCAAGTAGGAAAATTAGGTACCACCTTAAAGTGTGGGGAGGCTAAATTAACTGATTTATGACGCCATAAAGAAGACTCCAGCAAAGCATTCCAGCAGGGAAGCATGCGGGGAATGCGGAAGTGCTTCATCAGTGTCACAGATGGACGATGAAAGTGACAGCTCCCCTGGCGGCCAGAAAAAGTTAAATAGCCTCTGTGTATGTCTGTATATGCTTGTATGTCAAAAATTGGCATTGAATGTTTGCCATATATGTGTACACTGTAATCCGCCCTGAGTCCCCTGCGGGGTGAGAAGAAGGGCGGAATTTAACAGCTGTAAACAAACAAATAAATAAATAAATTTAAGGGCCTTGCAGCTTCAAAGCCTAGCTGGTTGCTGCCTGCGGGAATCCTTTGTTGGAGGCGTTAGCTGGCCCTGGTTTTTTCCTGACAGGAATTCCATTCACACTTGCCTCAAGCATTGAAGAGTTCTTTCTCCCACCCTGGACATTATTTCAGCCTCTACCTCCGAGGAAGGGTGTTCTTAAAGGGACAGCGTCTAATTAAGGTTTCCTCCCACGGAAAACTACAAAAAGAAGCTGAACCGATTCTAACTAAGGGCCAACTGAGGCTGAATAAAGAAAATAGTAAAAGCCTCTGTGGGGGGCATGGCAGGGCCATGTCAAGCTAAGGTGCAACTTGACAGAAGCGAAATGCTAGATCCACCAGACACAGCTCTGAAATCAAGGACTCTGAAGACTTTGGTTACAAAAGAAAACTCAGTTTACTAAGCACAGAAAAATACGTCCATCTACAGCGAGCGACACACAGGAAGAGACAGGAAAGCCGAAAGTCAAAACAGAACTTTGCAGCTGTTAATCTTTCTTGCTCCAAGCGGCAACTCCCTAGAAGTTCTCCGCAGAAGAGAGCTTATCTTAAGGTCACTTAATCACAGCCTCAACATAAACATTTCAGTACAGCATTTCCATTCTCAGTGGCATCCATATTTGCTACACATAATACATATAATACCTCAATCAATCCTGACAGGCCCTTGGTTTAAAGTCTGCTGTTCTTTTTCTTGACGCTCATTCCGTGGCTCACGGACTAGCACAGAGATTGAATCAAGGCCATTAATAGGCACAGGTGGCACAACAAGAGCCATCTGGTCCAACTCCTCTGTTCGCTTGGGCCTCATCTGGACGCTTTTCTCTCCTTCCAGTTGGAGCTCATCACTGCTCAAGCCATGAAGGCGGGCTTCACCGGCGGGATGGTGGTGGACTACCCCAACAGTGCCAAAGCCAAGAAGTGAGTCTCTTTTCTATCTGGAGCAGGGAAACGGCTTTGGGCAGAAAGTTTGGGGTCTATTTATTTATTTACTTTATTTCTATACCGCTTTTCTCAGCCCTCAGGCGACTCAAAGCGGTGAACAACATCGATACAAAACATCACAAGACAAGTGTAGGGCAATTAAAAACAATTGTAACATAAATCATGAAACATCCGTATAATAAAAATTAGCGCCTCAACAGTAAAATCAGAATCCAGTCTCTTCATCCATTATTCCGTATTCCTATGTTCAGTTACACTGTTTAATCAAATGCTTGTTTGAACAGCCAGGTCTTCATTTTCCTCCGAAACGCCAGCAGGGAGGGGGCCAATCTGATATCTGCAGGCAGGGCATTCCACAGCCGAGGGGCCACCACTGAGAAGGCCCTGTCTCTCATCCCCGCCAAGCATGCCTGTGATGCAGGCGGGATAGAGAGCAGGGCCTCCCCAGATGATCTTAGTGTCCTAGCCGGTTCGTAGGAGGAGATGCGTTCGGAGAGGTAAGTTGGGCCAGAACCGTTTAGGGCTTTATAGGCTAAAGCCAGCACTTTGAATTGAGCCCGGTAGCAAACTGGCAGCCAGTGGAGCTGGCGCAACAGAGGAGTTGTATGCTCCCTGAGTGCGGCTCCTGTTAGCAACCTGGCTGCCGAATGCTGGACCATTTGAAGCTTCCGAGCAGTCTTCAAAGGCAACCCCACATAGAGAGCATTGTAGTAGTCTATGTGGGATGTAACCAGAGCATGGACTACCGTGGCCAAGTCAGACTTCCCAAGGTACGGGCGCAGCTGGCACACAAGTTTTAACTGTTCGAAAGCTCCCCTGGTCACCACTGAAACCTGGGGTTCCGGGCCCAGCAACGGGTCCAAGATCACTCCCAAGCTGCGAACCTGCATCTTCAGGGGGAGTGGAACCCCATCCAACACAGGCTGTAACCCTACTCCCTGTTCGGCCTTGCGACTGACCAGGAGTACCTCTGTCTTGTCTGGACTCAATTTCAATTTGTTCGCCCTCATCCAGACCGTTACAGCGGCCAAGCACCGGTTCAGGACCTCAACAGCCTCCTTAGTAGCAGGTGGAAAAGAGTGACAGGGTTGGACATCATCCGCGTACAGATGACACTGTACCCCGAAACTCCATCTTGGACGATGTCTACTGCACAAGTGGGCAACTGTTTGGGTTTAGGGGACACATTGTCCCCAATCCTGGGCCTTTTGGGGCTACCCCTGAAAAACTCAATGAGACCCGCGTATGTTTAGCTTGGAGTAAATTAGGCTGAGAGAAAGAGACATGAGAGCCATGTTTAAATAGTTGGACGATGTCCACATTGAGGAGAAGGAGGAAAAGTTGCTTTCTGTTGCTCTGGAGTCTTTGACACAATGGAGCCATGGGTTCAAATAGAAGGAAAAGACATCCTTCCTTAATAATAATAATAATAATAATAATAATAATAATACTTTATTTATACCCCGCCACCATCTCCCCAACGGACTCGGAGCGGCTTACATGAAGCCAATCCCAACAACACATCAATAAAACAAGAAAGCAATAAACAAAAACAATAAATACAACACAATTAATATAAATCACATATAAACAATAACCAATAAACAGTAACACACAAGGATTTAAAAACCTATGGCCGGGCCAAATGTAATAGCTTAAAAATTAAAAAATAAACGCTGGGCATCAACAAGGCAGGATATATCTGGTATTGGGTTTTAAAAGAGGGATGAGGGAGCGCAGTCAATCCTAAACTAGTAGTAAAGTGTATTCTGAGGACATGTTGCTGGGAATTTTCCTTATTTTGGGAAGGCTCCTCCTAAAGACACACCATCCAACCCTTCTCAACAGATGGCCATCCAGCCTCTGTTTAAAAACCTCCAGAGAAAGAGACTCCAATGGACTCCCAGGCAACTTATTCCACTTTCCAACCTCTCCAACCCTCAGTAATGTCTTCCTAATGTTTAGGCGGGATCTCTTGCAGTTGGACTCTATTGCTAGACTCTTGCTTGGTCCGGATAGAAAGGGCCTCCCAATGGCATCGCTATATGATGGTCAATATCCACATAGGTTCTTGTGGGTTTTTTCGGGCTATAGAGCCATGTTCTAGAGGCATTTCTCCTGACGTTTCGCCTGCATCTATGGCAAGCATCCTCAGAGGTTGAGAAGGACCTTCTCAACCTCTGAGGATGCTTGCCATAGATGCAGGCGAAACGTCAGGAGAAATGCCTCTAGAACATGGCTCTATAGCCCGAAAAAACCCACAAGAACCTAGTGATTCCAGCCATGAAAGCCTTCGACAATACAATATCCACATATCTCTTTTTTTCCCCAGGTTCTTCCTCTGCCTCTTTGTCGGCACAAGTGACGTGTTACCAAAGGTAAAGAAACCCAGTTGGGGATGATGGGTTTAAGGGCAGCCAGAGCACCCTATTCCCATATTAATTGCCTTCAATGAGAGGCAAAGAAGGCATTAGGATGGCAGTTGTCTTGTAACTGGAGACCTTCGGAGGGCTTTCCTGACAGTCCTCTGGTCTCTAATCTGTCGAAAAAGAGGCAGATGCTTCAGTCTTCTCCTGTCGCCTGCTAGAAAATAAAAAATGCTTCTTCTCTGTTTGTAGGGACTCGGAGCAGAATGCAGCATGGAAGAGAACACACAGGCCAAGTTCACCCAGGAAAGGTAACTAACTAGGCCGCCTTTTATTTTGAACTACTTTAAATACCCGGCGATGCCTAGATTAGGGTAGTAGCTTTACATACAGCAGCCTTCACACTGGAGCTTCCCACACTATGACCTTAAACCTGAGGCTTCTCTCACACTGAGGCCTCACTCACACTGAGGCCTGTCACACTGAGGCAAACTAACACTGAGGCCTACCTCACACTGAGGCTTTCCTACACAGGGACCTTCTCATACTGGGGCCTCTTCACTCTGAGGCCTTTCTCCCACTGAGGCCTCTCTCACACTGAAGGCTACTAAGCTACAGGTACACCTGCTAATATAGAACTACAGCCTTTTTGAGTCATTGCATCCATTTAACCCTTTCAGTGCTTGACTAACATTTTTGTAATTTAAAATACCAATGTTTTAAATATTTCTGACAAGTCCCCCCACCCCACAAGAATTTAAAGTTGGTCACAGTGGTTTTCTCCCCAAAACAGAGCTATTTAAAAGCCAGTTGAGCATGTTTTTCCTCTTGCAGGCCCCTTGGCCGCGTCTCGTCCCTTACAAAAGCCATAGAGGGCAACTTCACCCTTTCCATGGCTCACGGGAGAGACAGACAGTAATTTGCAGAGAACTATTGTCGTGGCACCTTGCAGCTCTTGGTTGCCACGTTTTCCTGACTCGGACATCCTATCGATTGGGAATGGCCCTTCACTTGGAATCTAGACCTAAACCCATGGCAAATATACCTTTATAATAATCTGTCATTGTTCTGCCGTGTCATATTGGAAGGCCTGTCAGCAGTGGATACCTTCAACTCAACGTGCAGTGGGGAAAGGTTGTGTGGCTGTAATTGACTTGAGTAGAAGTTGAGGGTGGGAAATGCACCAGCTACTGGTAAATGTCAAAATAAAAATAGATACCAATAAAATCACATTAATTGAGGCATCCCTAGTATAAATGTTTTGAAATACTGACATAAAACTGCAATTTAAGATAAGACTAACTCTGATTAAACCATTATTCTAACCTCCTTTGATGTAAATGTGCTTACGTGTCCTTCCAATAATAATAAAGAGAGTAAATTAATGGAAATGTAATAAAAACAGTAATAGAGTAAAATAATAAATGTAATGATAATGAAGTAAAATAATACATATAACAATAACAAATAGACTAAAATAATAAATAATAGAGTAAAATAATAAATGTAATAATAAAAGCTTCATACAGTAGCTTTTTACACACAGCAGCCTTCACCCTGGACCTTCACACACCAAAGCTTCTCACACCAGGCCTTCTCACACTGAGGCCCTTCTCCCACAGAGACCTCTCACAGACTGAGGGCTGCCTCAGACTGAGGCCTGCTTACACTGAGGCCTTCCTCCAACTGAGGCCTTCTCATACTGAATCCCACTAACACACCGAGGCTCTTTTCCCACAGAGACCGCTCTCAAACTGAGGCCTATTATACTGAGGCCTCTCTCATTGAGGTCTGCTAACACTGAGGATTCCTTCAGACTGAGGCCTTTCTCCCACTGAGGCAGACTAACACTGAGGCCTTCTCATACTGAGGCCTCCTAACACACTGAGGCCCTTCTCCCACAGAGACCACTCTCAGACTGGGGCCTATCATACTGAGGCCTCTCTCACTGAGTTCTGCTATCACTGAGGACTCCTTCGGTCTGAGGCCTTTCTCCCACTGAGGCAGACTAACACTGAGACCTTCTCATACTGAGGCCTACTAACACACTGAGGCCCTTCTCCCACAGAGACCGCTCTCAGACTGAGGCCTATCAGACTGAGGCCTCTCTCACTGAAGTCTGCTAACACTGAGGACTCCTTCAGATTGAGGCCTTTCTCCCACTGAGGCAGACTAACACTGAGATCTTCTCATACCTAGGCCTCCTAACACACCGAGGCCCTTCTCCCACAGAGACCGCTCTCAGACTGAGGCCTCTCTCACTGAGGTCTGCTAACACTGAGGACTCCTTTAGACTGAGGCCTTTCTCCTACTGAGGCAGACTAACACTGAGACCTTCTCATACTGAGGCCTACTAACACACTGAGGCCCTTCTCCCACAGAGACCGCTCTCAGACTGAGGCCTCTCTCACTGAGGTCTGCTAACACTGAGGACTCCTTTAGACTGAGGCCTTTCTCCTACTGAGGCAGACTAACACTGAGACCTTCTCATACTGAGGCCTACTAACACACTGAGGTCCTTCTCTCACAGAGACCGCTCTCAGACTGAGGCCTATCAGATTGAGGCCTCTCTCACTGAAGTCTGCTAACACTGAGGACTCCTTCAGATTGAGGCCTTTCTCCCACTGAGGCAGACTAACACTGAGATCTTCTCATACCTAGGCCTCCTAACACACCGAGGCCCTTCTCCCACAGAGACCGCTCTCAGACTGAGGCCTCTCTCACTGAGGTCTGCTAACACTGAGGACTCCTTTAGACTGAGGCCTTTCTCCTACTGAGGCAGACTAACACTGAGACCTTCTCATACTGAGGCCTACTAACACACTGAGGCCCTTCTCCCACAGAGATCTCTCTCAGACTGAGGCCTATCATACTGAGGCATCTCTCACTGAGGTCTGCTAACACTGAGGACTCCTTCAGTCTGAGGCCTTTCTCCCACTGAGGCAGACTAACACTGAGACCTTCTCATACTGAGGCCTACTAACACACTGAGGTCCTTCTCTCACAGAGACTGCTCTCAGACTGAGGCCTATCAGACTGAGGCCTACTAACACACTGAGGTCCTTCTCTCACAGAGACCGCTCTCAGACCGAGGCCTATCACACAGAGGCCTCTCTCACTGAAGTCTGCTAACACTGAGGACTCCTTCAGACTGAGGCCTTTCTCCCACTGAGGCAGACTAACACTGAGATCTTCTCATACCTAGGCCTCCTAACACATCGAGGCCCTTCTCCCACAGAGACCGCTCTCAGACTGAGGCCTCTCTCACTGAGGTCTGCTAACACTGAGGACTCCTTTAGACTGAGGCCTTTCTCCCACTGAGGCAGACTAACACTGAGACCTTCTCATACTGAGGCCTACTAACACACTGAGGTCCTTCTCTCACAGAGACCGCTCTCAGACTGAGGCCTATCAGATTGAGGCCTCTCTCACTGAAGTCTGCTAACACTGAGGACTCCTTCAGATTGAGGCCTTTCTCCCACTGAGGCAGACTAACACTGAGATCTTCTCATACCTAGGCCTCCTAACACACCGAGGCCCTTCTCCCACAGAGACCGCTCTCAGACTGAGGCCTCTCTCACTGAGGTCTGCTAACACTGAGGACTCCTTTAGACTGAGGCCTTTCTCCTACTGAGGCAGACTAACACTGAGACCTTCTCATACTGAGGCCTACTAACACACTGAGGCCCTTCTCCCACAGAGATCTCTCTCAGACTGAGGCCTATCATACTGAGGCATCTCTCACTGAGGTCTGCTAACACTGAGGACTCCTTCAGTCTGAGGCCTTTCTCCCACTGAGGCAGACTAACACTGAGGCCTCCTCATACTGAGGCCTACTAACACACTGAGGTCCTTCTCTCACAGAGACTGCTCTCAGACTGAGGCCTATCAGACTGAGGCCTACTAACACACTGAGGTCCTTCTCTCACAGAGACCGCTCTCAGACCGAGGCCTATCACACAGAGGCCTCTCTCACTGAAGTCTGCTAACACTGAGGACTCCTTCAGACTGAGGCCTTTCTCCCACTGAGGCAGACTAACACTGAGATCTTCTCATACCTAGGCCTCCTAACACATCGAGGCCCTTCTCCCACAGAGACCGCTCTCAGACTGAGGCCTCTCTCACTGAGGTCTGCTAACACTGAGGACTCCTTTAGACTGAGGCCTTTCTCCCACTGAGGCAGACTAACACTGAGGCCTTCTCATACTGAGGCCTACTAACACACTGAGGCCCTTCTCCCACAGAGACCTCTCTCAGACTGAGGCCTATCATACTGAGGTCTCTCTCACTGAGGTCTGCTAACACTGAGGATTCCTTCAGACTAAGGAAGGCCTTTCTCCCACTGAGGCAGACTAACACTGAGACCTTCTCATACTGAGGCCTACTAATACACTGAGGTCCTTCTCCCACAGAGATCTCTCTCAGACTGAGAGCTACTAAGCTACAGGCACACCTGCTTATATTGAACTGCAGCTTTTGCTAAGTCAATGCACCCATTTAACCCTTTTCACATTTTTGTAGTTAAAAATACCTAGATAGGTTTTAATATTTCTGACAGCATGAAGATAAATAAAATGTGCAAACACTATTTTTCGCCTTGGTTGGTCCTCCAGCACAATTCTGTGGGCAACCATTTGTTTGGAGGGCTTACAGATAGATAGATAGATAGATAGATAGATAGATAGATAGATAGATAGGTAGGTAGGTAGGTAGGTAGGTAGGTAGATAGATAGATAGGGCAAGCATGTGTCCTTGCCAGAGTGAACGCTTGCAAGATAGGTTAGCGGAATGAAACATCGCAGAATGGGAGCCGAAGAAGAAGAGAGGTCTCGGGCAAAATCAAACAAGGGATTGGGCTAGTCAGGGTTCCCTGTGTGCTGATGCATCTTGCTTCTTTGAAGGGCGCGCTTCCGGAACGCCAAAGGGAAGTCGGTGAAGAAGGGCCGGGACTGGGTTTTGGAAAAGAAAGAGCGGAGGCGGCGGCAGGGCAAGTAAGTGATGCTGGGGTTCTCTCCCTGTCACGAAAACGTGTGCTGTTTACACTAAAAGCTCCCAGATCGGTTGTTGTGAGCAGTTTTTCTTCCTCAGCACTTTTCTTCACCTCCTTAATGCAGTTTTCCAGGCTCCAAATGTCTTAGGATGGTGTCTTCAGCCTTGGCAAGCCTTCATAGGCCATGAGCCAGACCGCAATCATACCAGTTCATTCAATGATGTTTCAGATGCTTTGAGATCCTCCATTAGAGGGCTCCCTCAGACTGAGGCCTTTCTCCCAGTGAGGTGAACTAACACTGAGGCCTCCACATACTGAGGCCTACCAACACACTGAGGCCCTTCTCCCACAGAGACCTCTCTCAGACTGGGGCCTATCATATGGAGGCCTCTCTCACTGAGGTCTGCTAACACTGAGGGCTTCTTCAGACTGAGGCCTTTCTCCCAGTGAAGTGAACTAACACTGAGGCCTCCTCATACTGAGGCCTACGAACACACTGAGGCCCTTCTCCCACAGAGACCTCTCTCAGACTGGGGCCTATCATACTGAGGCCTCTCTCACTGAAGTCTGCTAACACTGAGGGCTTCTTCAGACTGAGGCCTTTCTCCCAGTGAAGTGAACTAACACTGAGGCCTCCTCATACTGAGGCTTAGTAACACACTGAGGCCCTTCTCCCACAGAGACCTCTCTCAGACTGAGGCCTATCAGACTGAGGACTCTCTCACTGAGGTCTGCTAACACTGAGGGCTTCTTCAGACTGAAGCCTTTCTCCCAGTGAAGTGAACTAACACTGAGGCCTCCTCATACCGAGGCTTAGTAACACACTGAGGCCCTTCTCCCACAGAGACCGCTCTCAAACTGAGCCCGGTGGCGCAGTGGGTTAAAGCGCTGAGCTGCTGAACTTGCTGACTAAAAGGTTGCAGGTTCCAATCCGGGGAGCGGGGTGAGCTCCCACGGTTAGCCCCAGCTTGTGCCAACCTAGCAGTTCGAAAACATGCCAATGTGAGTAGATCAATAGGGAAAGTAACAGTGCTCCATGCAGTCATGCTGGCCACATGACTTTGGAGGCGTCTATGGACAACACCGGCTCTTTGGCCTAGAAATTGAGATGAGTGCCAGAGTCCCAGAATCTGCTGTTTTAATTACTTTTAACTGTTTTATGATGTTTTTGAGCACTGAATTTTGCTAACCGCTCTGAGTCGCCCGAGGGCTGAGAAGAGCGGTATACAAATATCGTAAATAATAAAATAATAATAAATAACCGGACACAACTAGACTTAATGCCAGGGGAAAACCTTTAACTTTTATCTATTAGATTAAAGTAAAGTGGGCAATCATGGAGGGGACGATTCCCAACTCCTCTGTTGACTATTTACATCATATCCCTCTGCATTCCTTCTTAAATTGACTGGAGATACCATATATACTTGAGTATAAGCCGATCCAAATATTAATTTTACTAATTTTACCTATATATTTCATCTAGGTGTCTCTCATCC
Source organism: Anolis sagrei ordinatus (assembly GCF_025583915.1). Classification (NCBI taxonomy): domain Eukaryota; kingdom Metazoa; phylum Chordata; class Lepidosauria; order Squamata; family Anolidae; genus Anolis; species Anolis sagrei. The sequence continues at coordinate 2,468,244 of NW_026844589.1, read as the reverse complement.
TATATCTCTGCATTGTTATCACCTAAGTGTAGTATTTTATTTTATTTTTCCGTTTCCCTCCCACCATCGACTGCAGGGAAGTGCGAGCGGACACGAAATACACAGCCCGGAAACGAAGGCCCCATTTTTGATCCTCTGCTTCGACTCAGTGATGGGACTCTGCACATTTTAGGAAGGCCTTTGTTCTTGGAGGCTGGAAAACAACAATTTGGGATCGAGAGTGTGATAGAGGCCCAACCAAGCTGCAGGTATCCACTCTTTTGCGCAGGTTTCTTGCCAATTAAATGTGGACTGGATGATGTGCCGTGGCTGCTTTGTTTGGAGGAAGGAGCGGAATGTGGGTCTTCAGATCTTTCGAACAAATGCAGTTTGACGACGCTTTATGGAATCATGGGATTTGTAGTTTTACCTTCCTCTGCCAAAGGGTTCTGGAGCCTCTCCAAACTATAAACACTAGCCTTGTGAAAAAATATGCAAAATTTCAGAACTCAGATTTGGTTCTTTAAATTTGTGCATACGAAGCTATTTCCGAAACAACCCCTGAATACAGTTTCTTGTGTTGCGGTGACCCCCAACCATAACGTTATTTTCATTGCTCCTTCACAACTGTAATTTTGCTCCTGTTATAAATCTTCATGTAGATATCTGATACGCAAGACTGGTGGAGGCTGGGGAAAACAGACCTGCAGCACTGCTGGTCACAGCTGACCTCCAGCTGGAGCGCTCAAGGGCCAGGGCTTCCAAGTTCTCAGTGTCTATGCCAGAGTTCTTAAGGTTGTCTTTGAGGCCATCTTTCAATCTCTTTTCCTGTCCACCGACATTCCGTTTTCTGTTCTTGAGTTCGGAGTAGAACAACTGCTTTAGGAGACGGTGGTCAGGCGTCCGGACAACGTGGCCGGTCCAGCGGAGTTGATGGCGGAGGAGCATCGCTTCAATGCTGGTGGTCTTTGCTTCTCCCAGCACGCTGATGTTTCCCCACCCGTTTTCCCAAGAGATTTGCAGGATTTTCCGAAGGCAGCGCTGATGGAATCGTTCCAGGAATTGCATGTGACGTCTGTAGACAGTCCACGTTTCGCAGGCATAGAGCAGGGTTGGGAGGACAGTAGCTTTATAGACAAGCCCCTTGGTCTCCCTACGGATGTCCCGGTCCTCAAACACTCTCTGCTTCATTCGGAAAAATGCTGCACTCGCAGAGCTCAGGTGGTGTTGTATTTTGGTGTCGATGTTGACTTTGGTGGAGAGGTGGCTGCCAAGGGAGCGGAAATGGTCAACATTTTCCAATGTTACACCATTAAGTTGTATTTCTGGCATTGGAGAGGGATTGGCTGGTGACTGCTGGAACAGCACTTTGGACCAAACTTGGCACAAATACTCAGTATGCCCAGAAATGAACACTGGAGTTGTGGAAAACAGACCTTGACATTTGGAAGTTGTAGTTGCTGGGATTTATAGTTCACCTCAGACCATTGTAAGCCCCACCAGCGATAGAATTGGGCCAAACGTCCCACACAGAACCCCCATGACCAACAGAAAATATTGTGTGTTTCTGATGGTCTTTGGCAACCCCTCTGACACCCCCTTGCGGCCCTCCCAGGGGTTGAGAACACTGGTTGAGAACCAATTTTTGACAGATTGCACCTGCTTAATTAAACACCCTTGAGCCGTGGCTATTAACAGTGCATTCGTTCTACAAAGCATAACTTGGTCATCCACGGATTCGAACCCGGGCCTCCCAGAGTTGCAGATGGCTCTGAAACGGGGGTGCGGAAGTCCGAAGGTCTGCTCTTTTTCCCCCACAGAAGAGTCCGAAAGAAAGCTTAACGGATATAAATGCTTTATTATTATTATTATTATTATTATTATTATTATTATTATTATTGTTGTACGTAAAATTCCACCCAGGAAAAAAAAGGAAACGGCTTTTGTTGGCCCCTCTCCTTCGAAGTCGGACGGAGGGAACAAAAAGGCAACAGACGGAAATCCACCGGGAAAAGGAAGCAAGGGCGACAAGAAAGACAAGGGCACTTGGGTTACGTATTCACGCCGGAGAAGGCCTCCCCAAAGACCCCACACACGTGTTTGGCTGGAAAGACCGAAGGAGGCCGAGGGACGAGGGTCGTGGCAGTTTGCAGCCCCTCCGGAAGGGAAAGGAAGGCGCGTTTTGGCTGGCTTGGAGTCGCACAAATCGCTTCCCAAAGAGAGAGACGCGACGGCGCCGTTCGGACATGCAACAAAGGCAGGCACAAAGAGATGGGATGGGGCAGAGGGCGCGGAGGGGCAAGCGGGGTCCGGAGGGGGCAGCCAGTCCCCCCTGCACTGCTGGTAGTTCGTCATCTACACATCTCCAACGCCAAAGGATGAGTGTATGTATGTGGGTCTGTACACAAAGGCTCCTCCTCCGTGGCTTGAGGGATCTGGACCCACACAGACCTTTCATGGCCCAACTTGAGAAAGGGAAGGAAGAATGTGGATCTGGGAAGGATTCCCTATTGCTAGGTGAAGTGGCCCTCTGGTACCACAAAAAAAGAAAGGGAGGGAAGCGGATTGGCCGCTGTTATGGGAAGGAAGGATGGAAAGAAAGAGAAAAAGAAAAGGAGGGAAAAGCAAGGAAGGCAGAAAAAGGAAAGTGGGAAAGGTATGAAGGGGAGGGAGGAAAGAAGGAAGGAAGGAAAGAAAGGAAAAGAAAAGAAAAAGGAGGGAAGGAAGGCAGAGAAGGGAAAGGGAGGAAGGTATGCAGGGGAGGAAGGAAAAAGAAAAAGAAAGGAAGATAAGGGAAAGGTGAAAGGAAGAAGGAAGGAAAGAGAGAAAAAGAGGGAAGGGAGGCAGAAAGAGAAGGGAAAGTGAGGAAGGTATGCAGGGGAGGAAGGAAAAAGAAAAAGAAAGGAAGATAAGGGAAAGATGAAAGGAAGAAGGAAAGAGAAAAAGGAGGGAAGAAAAGTAGGCAGAGAAAGGAAAAGAGGAAAGGTGTGAAGGGGAGGAACGAAAAAGAAAAAGAAAGGGAGGGAAGCAGATTGGCCGCTGTTATGGGAAGGAAGGAAGGAAGGAAAGAAAAAGAAAAGGAGGGAAGCAAGGAAGGCAGAAAAAGGAAAGTGAAAGGTATGAAGGGGAGGGAGGGAGGAAAGAAAGGAAAAAGGAGGGAAGGAAGGCAGAGAAGGAAAAGGGAGGAAGGAAAAAGAAAGAAAGACAAGGGAAAGGGATGAAAGGAAGAAGGAAGGAAAGAAAGAAAAAGAGGGAAGGGAGGAAGGAAGAGAAGGGAAAGGTATGGAAGGAAGGAAAGAAAGAAAAAGAGGGAAGGAAGGAAGACGGAGAAGGGAAAGGGGGAACGGTATAGAAGGAAGGAAAGAGAAAAAGGGAGGGAAGAAAGGCAGAGAAAGGAAAGAGGGAAACGTATGAAGGAGAGGAAGGAAAAAGAAAGGGAGGGAAGGCAGAGAAGTGAAAGATATGAAAGTAGGAAGGAAGGAAAGAGAAAGAAAGGGAAGGAAGGAAGACAGAGAAAGGAAAGGGGGAAAGATATGAAGGGGAGGAAGGAAAGAAAAAGAGGGAAGGAAGACAGAGAAGGAAAAGATATGAAGGGGAGAAAGGCAGAAAAGAGAAAAAGGAGGGAAGCAAGGAAGGCAGAGAAGAGAAAGGGGGAAAGGTATGGAAGGAAGGAAAGGAAGGAAGGAAGGCAGAGAAGAAAAGTGGGAAGAGTATGAAGGGGAGGAAGGAAAGAAAGAAAAAGGGAGGCAGAGAAGGGAAAGTTATGAAGGAGAGGAAAGAAGGAAAAGAGATGGGGAAGGGGAAAGGAAAGGAAAGGAAAAGAAGTATGAGGAGTGGAGGGAAGAACGAGAAGAGAAGGGAATTCATGGGGAAAGGAAGGCAGGAAAGAAATGGGAAAAGAAGGGAAGAACGGAAAAGGATGGAGGGAAGGAAGAGGGGAAAGGAGAAGAGGTATGAGTGGAGGGAAATAAAGAAGAGAAGAGAAAGGAAGAGTGGGGAGAAGAAAGGAAGAGGAAAAGATGTGGAGGGGAGGGCAGAGGAAGAAGGGAAGTAATTTCATGGGGAAAGCAATGACGTGTATGAGGGGAAGGGAAGAGAGAAGGAAGAAAAAAGAAAGGGAAAGGAAGGAAGAGAAAGTAAAGAAAGTCCGAAGAAGGAGGAAGGTGTATGAGAGAAAAGAAGGAAGGAAAAAATGAGCCACCAAGAAAATGCATATCTGGGAAATCCCAAGTACACAGTATACGTTTGTATGTATGTATGTATGTATGCATGCATGCATGCATGTATGTGTTTTCGTTCTTCTCTCTGGTCCCTCTTCCCAAATGTTTATTCCTTTGGCTGTGAATTAGATCCTTTGTTTATATTAATGAACAAGGAAAGGAAGGAAAATACGTCTGGGTTTAGGATCAAACCTTGAGTTTGGAGGGACCCCAAAGGCAGTGGGATGCTGCAAAGGGGGGTCTCTGCTAAAGCCCCCCCCTCCTCCGGCGTCCGCTTTGCGTGCAGCCCGCCCCCCTTGGGAACACACACCTTGTACTCGACACACAGCATTAACACGAAAGATCATGCATTAGAGACAGGAGTGCCGAATGCCCATTTGGGGGCCCTTTCCCGGCCGCTGTAAGGCTCAGTGGGGGGGACGGGGGACGCTGGGTCCTGCTCTCCCGCGTGGCCCAAGGGGATACAGTCCGCCGCTCTTCCCGCTCAGGCGAAAATCCCTCCGACGGTGGAGGCGATGACCACTCCCAGCACCACGCAGCAGATGATGATCATGATCTTCTTCTGCCAAGACAGGAAGGGAAGGGTCACGGTCCACCATAGGCGCAGGAGTCTCTCCCTAGCACAACAATCCCCCTTCTGGAGGGTTCAAAGCAGAGGCTGGGTGGCCGTCTGTCGGGAGGGCTTTAATTGTGCCTTCCTACATGACAGAAGGGGGTTGGGCCGGATGGCCTTTGGAGACCCCTTCCAATTCTGAAAAGTCTACAATTTTACGATACGTATTTTTAACCGAGTCTGGGTGGCCATCTATTGGGAGGGATTTAATGGTGCCTTAAGGTGGTTGGACCAGATGGGCCTTGGGGACCCATTCCAACTCTGAGAAGTCTATGATTCCATTGTATGGATTTTTTACAGAGGCTGGGTGGCCATCTGTTGGGAGGGATTTAATGGTGCCTTAAGGCAGTTGGACCGGATGGCCTTTGGGGACCCTTTCCAACTCTATGATTCCATGGTATGGACTTTTAACCGGGTCTGGGTGGCCATCTGTTGGGAGGGATTTAATGGTGCCTTAAAGCGGTTGGACCAGATGGCCTTTGGGGACCCCTTCAAACTCCGAGAAGTCTACAATTTCACGATATGTATTTTTAACCAAGTCGGGGTGGCCGTCTGTTGGGAGGGATTTAATGGTACCTTAAGGCAGCTGGACCGGATGGCCCTTGGGGACTCCTTCCAATTCTGAGAAGCCTGTGATTCCATGGACTTTTAACAGAGGCTGGGTGGCCATCCGTTGGGAGGGATTTAATGGTGCCTTAAGGCGGTTGGACCAGATGGCCTTTGGGGACCCCTTCCAACTCTGAGAAGTCTATGATTTCACAGTATGGTTTTTTAATAGAGACTGGATGGCCATCTGTTGGGAGGGATTTAATGATGCCTTCCTGTTTCTAACTTGGGGGCTGAATGTTAGCACTCCCTGCTTGGAGGGCTGGCTTCCCAGTGATGGAAGGAAGGAAGGGAAGGAGGAAGGGAAGAGAGAAGGAAGGAAATACTAAAGGGAGGAAGGGATGGATGGAAGGAGAAAGAGGGAGACAGGGAAGGAAAGACAAAAGGGAAGGAAGGAAGGATGAAAGGGAGGAAGGGAGGAAAAAGGGAAGGAAGGGAGTATAAAGGAAATAAGGAAGGAAAGACAAAAGGGAAGGAAGGAAGGAGAAAGAGGATGAGAGGGAGGAAAGAGGGAAGAAAGGAAGGACGAAAGGGTGGAAGGGAATGATGGAAGGAGAGAGGAAAGAGGGAAGGAAGGAAAGACAAAAGGGAAGGGAAGGAAGAAGAGAAAAAAAGGAAAGGAAGAAAGGAAAGAAAGGAAGAAGAAGAAAGAAAGAAAGAAAAGGGACGGAAGGAAGGAGAAAGAGAGGGAAGGGAGAGAGGGAAGAAGGAAGGAAAGAGAAAAAGATGGAACAACAAAAGGGTGGGAAGGATGAAAAGATGGAAGGGAGTGGAGGGAGGGAAAAGAGGAGCGAGAAAGGAGGAGAGGAAGGATAGAGGAAAAAAGGAAGGAAGGAAAGACAAAAGGGAAGGAAGGAAGGAGAAAAAGGGGAGGAAGGGAAAGAGAGAAGAAAGAAGGAGAAAAGGGAAGGAAGGAAAGGAGAGAGAGAGGAAAGGGAAGGAAGGAAAGAAAAGAGAAGGGAAAGATAAAGGAAAAAGAAGGAAGGAAGGAAGGAAGGAAGGAAGGAAGGAAGGAAGGAAGGAAAGGAAAGGGCGGAAGGAAGAAAGAGAGAGGGAGGGAAGAGGGAAGGATGGAAGGAGAAAGAGAGGGAAGGGAGAGGGAAGAAGGAAGGAAGAAAAGAGAGAAAGAAGGAACAAGGAAAGGGTAGGAAGGATGAAAAGATGGAAGGGAAGGAGGAAGGAAAGACAGAAGGGAGGAAGCAAGGATGGCAGGAGAAAGGAGAAGAGGGAAGGAAGAAAGGAAAAAGGAAGTAAGGAAAGAAAAGGAAGGAAGGATGAAAGGGTGGAAAGACAAAGGGAAGGAAGGAAGGAGAAAGAGGGTGAGAGGAGGAAAGAGGGAAAAAAGGAAGGATGCAAGGGTATAAGGGAATGGTGGAAGGAGAGGGAAGGAGGGAGGCTAGAGGGAAGGAAGGAAAGACAAAAGGGAATAAAGGAAGGATGAAAGGTGTAAGGGAAGAAGGAAAGAAAAAGGACAGAAGAAAGGGAAAGATAAAGGAAAAAGAAGAAAGGAAAGGAAAGGGATGGAAGGAGAAAGGAGGAAGGATGGAAGGAGAAAGGGAGGGAAGAGAAAGGGAAGAAGGAGAAAGAGAGAAAGAAGGAACAACAAAAGGGTGGGAAGGATGAAAAGATGGAAGGGAAGGAGGAAGAAGGAAAGAAAGGGAGAAGAAGGAGAGGAAAAGGGAGGAGGGAAGGAGAAGGAAAAAAGGAAGGAAGATGAAAGGGTGGAAGGGAAGAAGAGGAAAAAGGAGGAAGGGAGGAAGAGAAGGGAGGAGGAAAGAAAGGGAAGGAAGGAGAGAGAGGGAGGAAGAGGGAAGGAAAGAAGGATGGAAGGAGAAAGAGAGAGGAGCAAGGATGGCAGGAGAACGGAGGAGAGGAAGGAAGGATGAAAGGGTGGAAGGGAAGGAGGAAGGAAAAAGAGAAGGAAGGGAGCAAGGATGTCAGGAGAACGGAGGAGAGGAAGGATGAAAGGGTGGAAGGGAAGGAGGAAGGAAAGACAGAAGGGAGGAAGCAAGGATGGCAGGAGAACGGAGGAGAGGAAGGAAGGATGAAAGGGTGGAAGGGAAGGAGGAAGGAAAAAGAGAAGGAAGGGAGCAAGGATGTCAGGAGAACGGAGGAGAGGAAGGAAGAAAGGAAGGATGAAAGGGTGGAAGGGAAGGAGGAAGGAAAGACAGAAGGGAGGAAGCAAGGATGGCAGGAGAACGGAGGAGAGGAAGGAAGGATGAAAGGGTGGAAGGGAAGGAGGAAGGAAAAAGAGAAGGAAGGGAGCAAGGATGTCAGGAGAACGGAGGAGAGGAAGGATGAAAGGGTGGAAGGGAAGGAGGAAGGAAAGACAGAAGGGAGGAAGCAAGGATGTCAGGAGAACGGAGGAGAGGAAGGAAGGATGAAAGGGTGGAAGGGAAGGAGGAAGGAAAGACAGAAGGGAGGAAGCAAGGATGTCAGGAGAACGGAGGAGAGGAAGGAAGGATGAAAGGGTGGAAGGGAAGGAGGAAGGAAAAAGAGAAGGAAGGGAGCAAGGATGTCAGGAGAACGGAGGAGAGGAAGGAAGAAAGGAAGGATGAAAGGGTGGAAGGGAAGGAGGAAGGAAAAAGAGAAGGAAGGGAGGAAGAGAAGGATGGATGGGAGGAAAGAAGGAAGGAAAGACAAAAGTGGTGAGAAGGGTGGAATACAAATACTTGCGTAATTGAGGCAGCAAAACAAACACCACCGTGGTGTTCACCCTTCCCTGTGCGATCCTTATCTATCTCTGTTCCGACTTACATACAAATTCAACTTAAGGACAAAGCTACAGAACCTCTCTTGTTTCCAAGGTGGGGCCTGCCTGTGTGTGCAAACACGCGCACGCTCCTAGGTCTCACCCTCCTGGCTTTGCTCTGGTACTTGACCGCTTTCTTGGTGTCGGAGACGGCTCTTTCCACGTAATCGACAGCGTGCTCCACGTTGTATTCAATCCGGTCGATCATCTCTCCCTGCGACGGGGCGCCAGAGGAATTGAGAGAGAGAAAGAGGCAGAGAGCTCCCATTGGAAAGAGCAGTCTACCTGTTCCCTTGGCAAGGAGCATCCACATCCATTTTGGAAGCTAGGCCTGGAGAGAGAAAAGAGTCGGGTTGCATTATTATTATTATTATTATTATTATTATTATTATTATTATTCGGACAGTATGTCACAGCAAACGAGATCTATATGCTGGATTATTATTATTATTATTATTACGACCTTGGCATTTGGGTTCATCATCTCCTGACATGAGCGATGAAGAATTGGGTCTCCCAAAAAGCCACCGCAATAACACAGAAAGTGCATGACAACACGCCATCCAACGCAACCAAGAGAGTCACAACAAGGGCAGGAAACGCATGCAGAGACACAGGTTGGAGCATTTCTGGTGCCAATCGATCAATAAGCCTTGACTTAGCCAGACTCGTGGCGCCTCCTCGACGAGATTGATTCTGAGGCTGAGAGAGTGTGACATTCCCATAGAGAGGATTCTAACCCAGCAACCAGGCGCAGAGCCTTTACAGCAGTGGCACCATCACTCTGTAATATTCTGCCACCTGAAGTGTCCTCATCTCACAATCCGCACCTTTTGTACTATCGGGACCAAAGGAGGAGTTGGCTTCACCGTAGGCCTTCTCACAGCCAGGGAAGGTGGAAAATAGGCCTTAGAGCTGGGGAAGGGAGAAAGTAGGCCTTGACTGCGACACCCATCAGCCATGCAAAGCCACAGGGAAGGCATGCAGCACACGGACATGCAGTTGGAGACAGGCATTACCTCGCGGGGCCCGAATGCCCTTAGGCGGGTGGCATGGAGGGACACAAAAAGGGGTCCAGTCAGGAAAGGGGTGGACAAGCGCCCGGCCCCCACCTTCAACTACGTCTCCCAACACAACTGCCCTCCCCACCAAAAACCAAGCCCAGAAGCCAGACAGCCCAACATAGAGAAGAGGTTGGTCAGAGAGCTGGAAGAAATGGGCTGCCTCAGAGCTGGGGAAGGGAGAAAGTAGGCCTTCCCATAGCAGAACGGGAAAGAAAGCTGCCTCAGAAGTGGAGAAGAGAGAAAGTAGGTCTTCTCACAGCCAAACAAGGTGGAAAATAGAGCTGGGGAAGGGAGAAACTAGGCCTTCCCATAGCAGAAGGGGAAAAAAAGCCTCATCAGAAGTGGAGAAGAGAGAGAGTAGGTCTTCTCACAGCCAGACAAGGTGGAAAATAGAGCTGGGGAAGGGAGAAACTAGGCTTTCTCATAGTAGAAGGAAAAAGTAAGCCTCCTCATAAGTGGGGAAGGGAGAAAGTAAACCTCACAGCAGGGCAAGGTGGAAAATAGAGCTGGGGAAGGGAGAAACTAGGCTTTCTCATAGTAGAAGGAAAAAGTAAGCCTCCTCATAAGTGGGGAAGGGAGAAAGTAGACCTCACAGCAGGGCAAGGTGGAAAATACAGCTGGGGAAGGGAGAAACTAGGCTTTCTCATAGTAGAAGGGGAAAAAAGCTTCAGAGGTGGAAAAGAGAGAGTAGGCCTTCTCACAGCCAGACAAGGTGGAAAATAGAGCTGGGGAAGGGAGAAACTAGGCTTTCTCATAGTAGAAGGAAAAAAAATAAGCCTCCTCAGAAGTGGAGAAGAGAGAACGTAGGTCTTCTCACAGCCAGACAAGGTGGAAAATAGAGCTGGGGAAGGAAGGAACTAGGCCTTACAGAAGGATAAGGGAGAAAGTAGGCCTTCTCACAGTAGGGGAAGGTGAAAAATAGGCCTTAGAGCTGGGTAAGGGAGAAAGTAGGCCTTCTTGCAGCAGGGTAAGGTAGAAAATAGGCCTTAGAGCTGGGTAAGGAAAAAACTAGGCCTTCTTGCAGCAGGGTAAGGTGGAAGATAGGCCTTAGAGCTGGGTAAGGGAGAAAGTAGGCCTTCTCACAGCAGGGTAAGGTGGAAGATAGAGCTGGGGAAGGGAGAAACTAGGCCTTCACAAAGAAGAGACCTCACAACCTCTGAGGATCCTTGCCAGAGAGGCAGGCGAAATGTCAGGAGAGAATGCTTCTAGAACATGGTAATATAGCCCAAAAGAAAACCTACAACAACCCAGTGATTCCAGCCATGAAAGCTTTCGACAATACAAAGTAGGCCTTCTCACAGCTGGGGAAGGTGGAAAATAGGCCTTAGAGGTGGGGAAGGGAGAAAGTAGGCCTTCTCAAAGAAGGGTAGGGGAGAAAGGAGGCCTTCTCAAAGAAGGGCAAGGAGAAAGGAGGCCTTCTCACAGCAGGGGAAGGGTGAAATAGGCCTTAGAGCTGGGGAAGGGAGAAAGTAGGCCTTCTCAAAGAAGGGTAAGGGAGAAAGCAGGCCTTCTCAAAGAAGGGAAGGGGAGAAGGTAGACCTTCTCAAAGAAGGGTAAGGGAGAAAGAAGGCCTTCTCACAGCAGGGGAAGGGTGAAATAGACCTTAGAGCTGGGGAAGGGAGAAAGGAGGCCTTTTCAAAGAAGGGTAGGGGAGAAAGTAGACCTTCTCAAAGAAGGGTAAGGGAGAAAGCAGGCCTTCTCAAAGGGTGAAACAGACCTTAGAGCTGTGGAAGGGAGAAAGCAGGCCATCTCTGAGCTGAGGAAGGTTTAAAATAGATGTTAGAGCTGGAGAAGGGAGAAAGTTGGCTAAGCTGGGGAGGGGAGAAAGTAGGCCTTTGAGCTGGAAAAGGGGGGGAAGGTCGTCTCTGAGCTGGGAAAGGGAGAAAGAAGGTGGTCTCTGAGCTGGGGAAGGGAGAAAGAAGGCTGTCTCCGAGCTGGGGAAGGGAGAAAGTGGGCCGTCTCCAAACTGGGGAAGGTGGAAAATAGTCCTTCTTAGAGCTGGGGAAGGGAGAAACTAGGCCTTATCAAAGACAGGTAAGGGTGAAAGGAAGCCTTCTCACAGCAGGGAAAGGGCGAAATAGAACTTAGAGCTGGGGAAGGGAGAAAGTAGGCTGCCTCTGAACTGAGGAAGGGAGAAAGTAGGCCATCTTTGAGATGGGGAAGGGAGAAAGTGGGCCGTCTCCAAACTGGGGAAGTTGGAAAATAGTCCTTCTTAGAGCTGGGGAAGGGAGAAACTAGGCCTTATCAAAGACAGGTAAGGGTGAAAGGAAGCCTTCTCACAGCAGGGAAGGGGGAAATAGGCCTTAGAGCTGTGGAATGGAGAAAGTAGGCTGCCTCTGAACTGAGGAAGGGAGAAAGTAGGCCATCTTTGAGATGGGGAAGGGAGAAAGTCTCCCTGCGTTAAATCATGGCTCGCTCATAATCCAAACCTGGAGGTAGACTGTCTATGAGACCCAAATGAATACATGAGAAACAACCAAATACTAAAAGTAGTCCTTTGTATGTATGTTGGGACCAGCAGCCTAATGAAGCTTAGGCCATGTAGATCCAGGAGGCCACATGCCTCCTCCTGGTCTGTGCCTAGGAGGGATGGGGAGGCACCACCTCGAACCTGGACCCTCTCCCGCCTTTGCCTCCACTCTCACCTGGCTCTCCACCAGCATGGCCATGTCCATGAACATGTCGTGGAGCTCCCGGATGCTGTTCTCCAGCTTGATGATCTCGCTGTGCCGCGTCTCGATCTCGTTCAGCGCCTGCTTGGTGATATTGGAATCCATGATGATCTGGAGGAAGGCACCCAGAAGGGAAGGATGTGAGAAGAAAGGGGAAAGTGACCCTCATCTCCCCTCAATCTGAGGCCGAAATGATAGTATAGATGACACCCAACTTGGTGGGTCCCAGGCCAGTGGGGTGACGAATCCACTCCAGGTCTTCATCTGAGCCTGAAAGGAGCTCTCTAAAGATCCAGAACCCTATTTCTAAATGTGTTTTTGCACAGCGACGAGGACAATATTGATGCACTAAATCCTTTCAAGGCAGTGCTCTCACCCTGAGATTCCTCTCCTCACCCAAGGAGCAAAGAGGGGACTCCAGGGTCAGATCTTAGACATGGCAAATGCTGCGAAATACAGAATGAGGACAATATTCCTTGGTTGAGTTTTGGCAAAAGGCAAAGAAGGCGACAGGCATAGAGTTGGAAAGGGGCCCCCAAAGGCCATCTAGTCCGGCCCCTTTTGCTAGGCAGGGAAAGACACAATCCAATCCCTCCCAACAGATGGCCATCCAAGCCAAGTAATGTTACCCCAGAGGAGAAAATGGCCGGGTTCCCGCTCTCAAGCATATCTTCCAATTCCTCGCTCGTAGTGGTCCGACCGGCTGTGAAGGAAACCCAGAAAGCAATGGTTCAGAAGTTCTGAGATCTTGACACCTTGGTCCCTAATAGTTCAGAACTGGTGATTTCTACCCAAGCTGTCCTAACGCAGGCACTCTAGGTCTCCATATTTGGGTCACCCCCGTTTCCATAAAGATGGGATTCTGTACGAGGCGCAGAGAAGAAGGGGGTGAGCCTCCCTTCCTCCTCCATCTGCCTGCCGTCCTTCCTCCCCGTCCGCTTCTGCCTCCCTCCCTCCCTCCCTCTCTCACGTATGCATTTGGATCTGGCTCGTCTTCAAGGCGCCCACACAGTCCTTCTATTCTCATCTCGCCGCCCCCTTCCCTGTCCTGCCTGGCCTTCACACTCCCTCCCACCCACCCACCTGCTCCCATCCTCTCTCTCTCTCTCAGCAAGGAACTCTCCCCAGCTCCCTTCGGGGCAACAGTTTTCTTCCCCGCTGGAATCGTCTTCATTGGAATCGTCTGCCATTCCAACTCTAACCCTAACCTAACCCTCCCCTCACTAAACCAGAAGGTCAGAGTTCTTATCTAGAACTCTGACCTTCACTAACCCTCATTCTAACCCCATCTCTAACTCTAACCATCATTCAAATCCTAACTCTAACTGAACGCTATCCTCACTAAACATCATTCTAACTCCAACCTCACCCCTCACTCTAACCTAACTCTAACCCTCATTCTAATCCTAGCCCTAACCCAACTCTATCCTCACTAGTCATCATTCTAGCCCTATCTCTAACTCTAACCCTCACTAGCCCTCATTTTAACCCCATCCTTCACTCAAATTCTAGCTCTAACCAAACACTACCCTCACTAAACATCATTTTAACTCTAACCGAATCCCTCACTCTAACTCTAACCGTCATTCTAATCTTAACCCAACTCTATCCTCACTAAACCCCATTTTAAGCCTATCTATAACTCTAACCCTCACTAGCCCTCATTCTAAACCAGTGGTTCTCAACCTGGGGTCCCCAGATGTTTTTGGCCTTCAACTCCCAGAAATCCTAACAGCTGATAAACTGGCTGGGATTTCTGGGAGTTGTAGGCCAAAAACATCTGGGGACCCCAAGTTGAGAACCACTGTTCTAAACCCATCCTTCAATCTAATCCTAGCTCTAACTGAATGCTACCCTCACTAAACATCATTCTAACTCTAACCCCATCCCTCACTCTGACCTAACTCTAACCCTAACCCAACTCTATTCTCACTAAACCCCATTCTAAGCCTATCTCTAACTCTAACCCTCACTAGCCCTCATTCTAACCCCATCCTTCAATCTAATCCTAGCTCTAATTGAACACTACCCTCACTAAACATCATTCTAACTCTAACCCCATCCCTCACTCTGACCTAACTCTAACCCTAACCCAACTCTATTCTCACTAAACCCCATTCTACCCTATCTATAACTCTGTCACTTGCCCTCACTCTAACCTAACTCTAACCCTCATTCTAATCCAAAGCCTAACCCAACTCTATCCTCACTAAACCCCATTCTAACCCTATCTATAACTCTAACCCTCACTAGCCCTCATTCTAACCCCATCCTTCACTTTAATCCTAGCTCTAACTGAACGCTACCTTCACTAAACATCATTCTAACTCTAACCCCATCACTCACTCTAACCTAACTCTAACCCTCATTCTAATCCTAACCCTAACCCAACTCTGTCCTCACTAGTCATCATTCTAACCCCATCCTTCACTTTAATCCTAGTGCTAACCAAACGCTACCCTCACTAAACATCATTCTAACTCTAACCCCATCCTTCATTCTAACCTAACTCTAACCCGACTATCCTCATTAAACCCCATTCTAACTATCTATAACCCTCACTAGCCCTCATTCTAACCCCATCCTTCACTCTACTCCTAGCTCTAACCAAAAACTACCCCCATTAAACATCATTCTAACTCTAACCCCATCCCTCACTCTAACGTAACTCTAACTCCATTCTTACCCTAATCCAACTGTATCCCCACTAAACCCCATTCTAATTCTAACTCTAACCCTCACCAACCCTCATTCTAACCCCATCCCCCACTCTACCCTAACTCTAACCCTCATTCTACTCCTAACGTCAACCCTCACTAAACCCCATTCTAACCTCTAACTGAACACTACCCTCACTAAACTCATTCTAACCCTAGCCCTACCCCTCACTTTCTAACTCTACCTTATAACTCATTATACTCTAAACCACACTCTAACCCTCACTCTACCCTTTAATTCTCATCCTGACTCTAACTGAACTAACTTATTCGAACCCTATAACTCTAACTCTTCCCTTACTCTAACCCTCACTAACCCTACCTCTTGCTCTAACTCTAACCCTCATTAGCCCTTATTCTAGCCCTACCTCTTATTCCAAACCTACCCCTTACTCTAACCCTCACTAACCTTAATGCTAGGTCTAATCTTACCCCTAACGGTAGCTCTACTTCACACTCTAACCCTCACCAACCAAATCCTAGCCCTCACTGACCCTCATTCTAACTCTAACCCTTACTCTAGAATTGGAAAGGAATCCCAAAGGCCATCCAGTCCAACCCCCTTCTGCCAGGCACGAGGACACAATCTGAGCCCGCCCAACAGATAGCCATCCAGAGAAGGAGACTCCAAGAGGGCATCCGCTTTGGAGAAGGCACACAGAAGCAAACTCACTTATTTCTAGTTGCCTCTGGATGCGTCCTTTGCAGCGCTCCCGGTAATCGGACTGGGTGGCATTGTACTCTGACATCACCTCCACGAATTTCCGGGACAAAGTCGAATGCTGGTGGGAAAAGCAGGGTTTGAGGTCACTAATGGGAACCGTTACGTGCAATGGCTTTTCTAATAGGTTGCACATTCCTGGGGACGGTGAATGCTTGGACCAGAAAAAGGCCCCTTTTTGGGACGATCCCGATCCGAGGCTTTGGAAGCGCCACCGTTCCCTCTCCCGCCCTCCTTTTGTTGCATTTGGCACGTGCGTTTCAGCCTTTCCGCACTCGATTAAGGAACGAGCTGTTGCGTGTCTATAATTTCCCCAGTCGCTTTGAGTCCATCTGCTCCGTTTTTGGGAAGGAAAGGGAGACAGAAAGAGTGATGTTTATGCTTAAAGTCAACCCTTGGCAAGCAATTTGGAGACTCCGATCCTGTTCTGTTGGTGACAGAGGCAACGTTTTGGCATCCAGACTGGTCACTGGGGTACCTATTATTATTATTATTATTATTATTATTATTATTATTATTATTATTGGAAACACAACAAAATGAGTACACAGCAAACAAGATCACTGTGCTGGCTGTTGTATTGGATCACACTTTCTGAGATTTTGGCTTGTTGTGGAAACAAGGAGGGAAGGCTTCAGTGGAGACCCCTTTTCCCCATGATAATAACTTTTCCAGGAGTGGATTTCCCTTCTTAAAGGTAAGTTAGAGCTCTCTTTCACTTCCTGTTGTCTCAGCCCCATTCTTAACCACGAGTCCATCTAAAATGCAGACGTCTGCGTTCCATCTTAAGAACAGGCAAGCATCTCGAGCTCTTAGGAAACTATCTATGCTGACGATAGTGCCATCACCGCTCAAGCAGGGAGCTTTGAAATGGTTGAACAGAAGCTTCCAAAGCTTTAGGTGCTCTTACTGCCTACTACAGGGAAAACCAGCTGATTCCTCATTCATTAAAATGCAAGCATGTGCTTTCCATCTCAAGAACAGACAAACATCTCGAGCTCTGAGGAAATGATCTATGCTGACGATCGTGCCATCACCACTCAAGCAGGGAGCTTTGAAATGGTTGAACAGTTCCCTGAAGCTTTAGGTGCTCTTACTGCCTATTACTGGGAAAACCAGCTGTTTCCTCATCCATTAAAATGCAGGTGTGTGCTTTCCATCTCAAGAACAGACAAGCATCTCGAGCTCTGAGGAAACTATCTATGCTGACGATAGTGCCATCACCACTCAAGCAAGGAGCTTTGAAATGATTGAACAGAAGCTCTCTGAAGCTTTAGGTGCTCTTACTGCCTATTACTGGGAAAACCAGTTGATTCCYCATGCATTAAAATGCAGGCGTGTGCTTTCCATCTTAAGAACAGACAAGCATCTCGAGCTCTGAGGAAACTATCTATGCTGACGATAGTGCCCTCACTGCTCAAGCAGGGAGCTTTGAAACGGTTGAACAGAAGCTCTCCAAAGCTTTAGGTGCTCTTACTGCCAATTACAGGGAAAACCAGCTGTTTCCTCATCCATTAAAATGCAGGCGTGTGCTTTCCATCTTAAGAACAGACAAGCATTTTGAGCTCTGAGGAAACAATCTATGCTAACGATCGTGCCATCACTGCTTAAGCATGGCGCTTTGAGATGGTTGAACAGAAGCTTTCCAAAGCTTTAGATGCTCTTACTGCCTATTACAGGGAAAACGTTGGTTCCTAATCTATCTAAAACAAAAAGGTATGCTTTCCATCTTAAAACCAGACAAGCATCTCGAGCTCTGAGGAAACTATCTATGCTGACAATCGTGCCATCACTGCTCAAGCATGGCGCTTTGAAATGGTTGAACAGAAGCTCTCTGAAGCTTTAGGTGCTCTTACTGGCTATTACTGGGAAAACCAGCTGTTTTCTCATCCATTAAACTGCAGGTGAGTGCTCTCCATCTTAAGAACAGACAAGCATCTCGAGCTCTGAGGAAACTATGCTGACGATCATGCCATCACCACTCAAGAAGGGAGCTTTGAAATGGTTGAACAGAAGATCTCCGAAGCTTTAGGTGCTCTTACTGCCTACTACAGAGAAAATGTTGATTCCTAATCCATCTAAAACACAAAGGTGTGCTTTCCATCTTAAGAACAGACAAGCATCTTGAGCTCTGAGAATGACCTGGGAAGGAATCCCACGGGAGCATTGCAGCACACCAAAATATTTAGGAGTTACCCTGGACCGTGCTCCGACTTACAAGAAGCACTGCTTGACTATCAAGCAAAAAGTGGGCGCTAGAAACAACATCATATGAAAGCTGACTGGCACAACCTGGGCTTCACAACCAGACACAGTGAAGACATCTGCCCTTGCGCTTTGCTGCTCTGCTGCTGCATATGCATACTCAGTGTGGAATTCATCTCACCACATTCAAAACAGTGGATGTGGTTCTTAATGAGACATGCCACATTATCACAGGATGTCTACGCCCCACACCATACTGTTTAGTCGGTATTGCACCACCTGACATCTGCCGGGAAGGAGCACCAAGAGATGTCACCAAGGCAGTGACATCTCCGGCCCATCCTCTGTTTGGATATCAGCCAGCATGCCAATGCCTTAAATCAAGAAACAGCTTACTAAGACCTATAGAGATACTTGCAGAAACACCTCAGCAAGCAAGAGTCCAAAAGTGGCAGGCTAAACCCGGAACCTCAATCCATAACAAATGAGAGACTCGGGCCTGGGCACACAGAAGACTACTGATACAATAAATAAACTAGGACTTGTTTGTAAGTCAGATGTTTGTAACGCGGGGACAGCCTGTGTATATCTCTTATCTATCCACATTTGGGAGCCTTTGCCGCTCCTCACCTGCGTTTTCCTGATCCGCAAGTCAGCCGAGGATCTGTTCAGCCCTTCCTCGTGTTCAATGCTCTGCTCAATACCTGCAACGAAGCCAGAGAGGAGGCACCGTTTGGAAAGAGATTGAAGAGGGAAACAGGTGGGCGGATGTGACAAACAGATGGTCCTCTCCATCTCTCCGCTGCCAAATATCCGTTCCAGGCCGGCTTAAAAATATCTCCTTGGAACACAGGAGTCTGACAACGACGACAACGACGCAGCCATTTAGAAAATGCATTCAAATATCCCTGTTCCACCTGTTTGACAGACTCTGGGCACCTCAAAACGCGGGCTGACCCAAAGGTGAGCTCTCAGCGGCATCCAGGCTTCATTTGCATTGCTGCTCGTTTCGTGACTCAAAGAGGAATAGAGTTCTGTCCCTTTAGATCAGGGTTTCTCAACCTGGAGGTCGGGACCCCTGGGTGGGTTGCGAGGGGGTCACCAAAGACCATCAGAAAACACAGTATTTTCTGTTGGTCATGGGGATTCTGTGTGGGAAGTTTGGCCCAATTCTATCATTGGTGGAGTTCAGAATGCTCTTTGATTGTGGCTGAACTATAAATTCCACCAACTACAAGTCCCCAATGTCAAGGTCTATTTTCCTCAAACTCCACCAGTGTTCACATTTGAGCATATTGAGTATTTGTCCCAAGTTTGGTCCAGATCCATCATTGTTTGAGTCTACCATACTCTCTGGATTTAGGTGAACTATAACTCCCAAACTCAAGGTCAATGCCCACCAAACCCTTCTAGTGTGTTCTGTTGGTCATGGGAGTTCTGTGTGCCAAGTTTGGTTCAATTCCATCATTGGTGGGGTTCAGAATGCTCTTTGATGGTAGGTGAACTATAAATCCCAGCAACTACAACTCCCAAGTGACAAAATCAACCCCTCCCCAACCCCACCAGTATTCATATGAGGGCGTACCGGGCTTCTAGGGACATCTTTGGAGCTATAAGGAGCAATGTGGGGGTTCGGTCCAGTTGGTGAGGGGCAAGGACTCACTTTTTAGCTTGGAGCGGACTTTGTTGGCGGTCTTTTTTATGTCCGACATCAACTCCTCCAGCTCTTCTTTGGTTTCTGGAAGGGAGAGCAGAAAGGGAAAGGTCTGAATCACAGGCTCGGATACTGTAAATCATCACCTTCTCCTGAGAAAAAAATAATAATTCCACCTCACCCGCTTCATAGGAAACCTGCTACAAAACAGGAGCTTTTTTGTTGAGTTCCAGGGACAGAGAAGCAGATGGCGGAAACAGAAGAATGGCCTGCCTCAAGGGAGCGTGCTCACTCCCATCAATGATCAACATTTACACAAATGACCAGCCACTGCCAGAAGGGATAGAGAGGTTCATCTATGCTGACGATCGTGCCATCACCGCCCAAGCAGGGAGCTTTGAAATGGTTGAACAGAAACTCTCCGAAGCTTTAGATGCTCTTACTGCCTATTACTGGAAAAACCAGCTGATTCTCAATCCATCTAAAATACAAATGTGTGCTTTTCACCTTCAGAACAGACAAGCACCTTGAGCTCTGAAGAAACTATCTATGCTGACGATCATGCCATCAATGCCCAAACAGAGAGCTTTGAAATGGTTGAACAGAAGCTCTCCGAAGCTTTAGATGCTCTTACTGCCTATTACAGGGAAAACCAGCTGATCCCCAAACCATCTAAAATACAGACGTGTGCTTTTCAGAACAGACAAGTATAGTGAGCTCTGAAGAAACGATCTATGCTGACGATCGTGCCAGCACTGCTCAAGCAGAGAGCTTTGAAATGGTTGAACAGAAACTCTCCAAAGGTTTAGGTGCTCTTAATGCCTATTACAGAGAAAACCAGCTGATTCCTCATCCATCTAAAATACAGACGTGTGCTTTTCACCATCAGAACAGAGAAGCATCTTGAACTCTAAAGAAACGATGTATGCTGATGATTGTGCCATCACTGCCCAAGTAGGAAGCTTTGAAATGGTTGAACATTGCATTGCAGCACACCCAAATACCTGGGAGTTATCCTGGGCTATTCTCTGATGTACAAGAAGCACTGCTTAGCTATCAAGCAAATAGTGGGTTCTAGGAATAATATTGTATGAAAGCTGACTGGCACAACCTGGGGATCACAACCAGACACAGTGAAGACATCTGCCCTTGTGCTTTGCTACTCTGCTGCTGAGTATGCATGCCAAGTGTGAAATATTCATCTCACCACATCAAAACAGTGGATGTGGCATGCCGCATAATCACAGGATGTCGATGCTAACAGTATAATTTCTCTGCTGGATAAATAAAATAATTAATATAATAATATATAATAAAAATTAAAATGCAGCATGGCCACTTTGCTCACTTTCGTCGGGGTTTGGGGAGGCGAGGATGGCGCTGTGCTTCCGCTTCACGTCTTCCACGTTTTCGGCGATTTTCTCGATGAAGCCCCGGATCTCTTCCACCTGCAGACAGGACCCAAACGTGTAATGAGACATGCCGCATTATCACGGGGTGTCTGTGGCCTACACTACTGGAGAAATTGAGCTGTTATTGCACCACCTGACATCCGCTGGGAAGTAGCAGCCAGTAATGAAAGACCAAGGCAGTGACATCTCTGGCCATTCCTCTGTTTGGGTATCAGCCAGCACGCCAATGCCTTAAACCAAGAAATGGCTTCCTAAGATCTACAGAGATACTTGCAGGAACACCTCAGCAAGCAAGAGTCCAAAAGTGGCAGGCAAAAACCCAGAACCTCAATCAGTGGCTAAGACCGGATGAGAAAAACTGTACCATCAATTCACTTCTGACACAATACATAATAATTCCAAAGGGTTGGTTCTCCCATCCATTTCCAGTAATAGAAGGGTTTTTCCCCCCCTCACCTGCTCGAAAAACTCATCCATGAAGCGGTCTCGATCCACTCCAACAGCAATTTCGTCATCCTCATCGCCATCTTTCACCTGGAAAAAGAAGCAACTGAGTGAGGCAAACCATTCTCTCTCTCTCTTTATCTATCTATCTATCTATCTATCTATCTATCTATCTATCTATCTATCTATCTATCTCCTCTAACTATCTCTTCTATCAATCTATCTATATCTCTTCTATCTATCTATCAAACTATCTCTTCTATATATCTATTCTATCGATATATCTCATCTATCACTTCTATAAATCTGCCCATATCTCATCTATCTATCTATCTATCTATCTATCTATCTATCTATCTATCTATCTATCTATCTCTTCTATCAATCACATCTATCTATCTATCTATCTATCTATCTATCTATCTATCCTATCTATCTATCTATCTATCTCTTCTATCAATCTGTCTATATCTCATCTATCTATCTATCTATCTATCTATCTCTTCTATCAATCACTTCTATCTATCTATCTATCTATCTATCCTATCTATCTATCTCTTCTATCAATCTGTCTATATCTCATCTATCTATCTATCTATCTATCTATCTATCTATCCATATCTCATCTATCTATCTATCTCTTCTATCAATCTATCTATATCTCATCTATCTATCTATCTATCTATCTATCTATCTATCTATCTCTTCTATCAATCACTTCTATCTATCTATCTATCTATCTATCCTATCTATCTATCTATCTATCTATCTATCTATCTATCTCTTCTATCAATCACTTCTATCTATCTATCTATCTATCTATCTATCTATCTATCTCTTCTATCAATCTGTCTATATCTCATCTATCTATCTATCTATCCATATCTCATCTATCTATCTATCTATCTCTTCTATCAATCTATCTATATCTCATCTATCTATCTATCTATCTATCTATCTATCTATCTATCTATCTGTCTCTTCTATCAATCTATCTATATCTCATCTATCTATCTATCTATCTCTTCTATCAATCTGTCTATAACTCATCTATCTATCTTTTCTATCAATCTATCTATATCTCTTCTATCTATCTATCTATCTATCTATCTATCTATCTATCTATCTATTTATCTATCTATCTCTTCTATCAATCTATATCTCTTCTATCTATATCTCTTCTATCTATCTGTCTGTCTGTCTGTCTGTCTGTCTCTTTTATCAATCTGTCTATAACTCATCTATCTATCTATTCTATCAATCTATATCTCATCTATCTCTCTCTCTCTCTTCTATCAGTCTATATCTCATCTATCTATCTATCTCTTCTACCAATGTAATCTATATCTCTTCTATCTATCTATTTATCTATCTATCTCTTCCATCAATCTATCTTTAGCTCTTCTACCTACCTACCTACCTACCTACCTACCTACCTACCTACCTACCTCTTCTATCTAACTATCTCTTCTATCTATTTATCTACCTATCTCATCTTTCTATCTATCTCTTAAATCTTTCTATCGCAGGAGACTTTGAAGCAGAAGCTGGATGGCCACCTGTTGGGAGGGATCGGATTGTGACTTCATGCCCAGCTTAAGGGGGTTTGACTGGATGGCCCTTTGGGGACCCCCCCCCCCCAGCTCTAGGATAATATCCTTCTGTGCCCCGCGGCTGCATTGCGGCTCTTGTTTCCCGAGCTCATCCCAAAACATCCAGGAGGGATGACTTCATTGCATCGATGGTTGCCAGGCGGCCACCTTGATATCAGCAAGCAGTTGCCATGGTGCTGGCCAGTCCCCAGGGCCACTTGGTAGCCATGCCATAAACCCCCAATGCCCCTCTTGTGCAAGGAAAGGCAGGCAGGAGAGAGACGACGAAAAGCCCCATAGGAGTGAATGAAGGCAAAGAACCCTAGAGCTGGAAGGGACACCCAGGCCCACTTCCTGTTTCAGGATTTGTAGATATCTATATCATCAAATCACAGAGTTGGAAGGGATCCCAAAGGCCATCTAGTCCAACATCGAAGCAGTATATATATGTGTGTGTGTGTGTATCAATATCTACATCTATCTATCACTGAATCAGAGAGTTGGAAGCCATCCCAACTCCATAAAAGAAGGATATATGTGCGTGTGTATCAATATCTATATCGATCTATCATCAAGTCACAGAGTTGGAAGGGATGCCAAAGGCCACCTAGTCCAAATCCATCAAAGCAGGATATAGATGTATGTATGGATGGATAGATAGATAGATAATGGATAGATGGATAGAAAGAGATAATGACAGAGAAAGAAAGAGAGTGTGTGAGAGAGGGAGATGGATGGAGGATATATAGATAGATAGATAGATAGATAGATAGATAGATAGATAGATAGATAGATAGATAGATAGGAAGGAAGGAAAAAAGATGTGGATAGATAGATAAATGGATAGATAGATAGATAGAGAATGGATAGATAGATGGATAGAAAGATATAATGACAGAAAAAGAGAGAGTGTGTGTGAGGGAGATGGATGAAGGATAGATAGATAGATAGGAAAAAGGATAAATAGATAGATAGAGAATGGATAGATGGATAGAAAGATATAATGACAGATAAAGAGAGAGGGGGGATGGATTGATGGAGGATAGATAGACAGATAGGAAGAAAGCAATATAGATTGATAGATACAGTAGATGGATGGATGGATGGATGGATGGATAGATAGATAGATAGATAGATAGATAGATAGATAGATAATGGATAGATGGATAGAAAGATATAATGACAGAAAAAGAGAGAGAGGGAGGGAGATGGATGGAGAGAGAGAGAGAGAGAGAGAGAGAGAGAGAGAGAGAGAGAGATAGATAGATAGATAGGAAAAAGATAGATGGATAGATAAAGTAGATAGATAGATAGACAGACAGACAGACAGACAGACAGATAGTGAATAGATGCATAGAAAGATATAATGACAAAGAGAGAGAGAGGGATGGATGGATGAATGGATTGATGGAGGATAGACAGACAGGAAGAAAGAAAGATAGATGGGTAGATACAGTAGATGGATAGATAGATAGATAGATAGATAGATAGATAGATAGATAGATAGATAGATAGATAGGATAATGGATAGATAGATAGATAGATAGATAGATAGAATGACAGAGAAAGATGGATGGAGGATAGATAGACAGACAGACAGAGATAGATAGATAGATAGATAATTGATAGATGGATAGATAATGGATAAATAGATAGAAAGATATGACAGAGAAAGAGAGAGAGATGCATGGATGGATTGATGGAGGATAGACAGACAGATAGATAAGAAGAAAGAAAGATAGATGGATAGATATAGTAGATAGATAGATAATAGATGATGGATAGAAAGATATGACAGAGAAACAGAGAGAGATGGATGGATGGCTTGATGGAAGATAGACAGACAGACAGACAGACAGGAAGGAAGGAAGGAAGATAGG
The DNA here is from genome assembly GCF_025583915.1 of Anolis sagrei ordinatus. Lineage (NCBI taxonomy): Eukaryota > Metazoa > Chordata > Lepidosauria > Squamata > Anolidae > Anolis > Anolis sagrei. Next base: position 2,443,713 of record NW_026844589.1, on the reverse strand, counting down.
AAGAAAGAAATAAAGAAATAAAGATAGATAATGGATGGATAGAAAGATGTAATGACAGAGAAAGAGAGAGATGGATGGATGGATGGAGGATAGATGGATGGATAGATAGATACAGTAGGTAGGTAGGTAGGTAGGTAGGTAGATAATAGATGATGGATAGATGGATGGAAAGATATGACAGAGAAAGAGAGAGAGAGAGATGGATGGATGGGTGGATGGATTGATGGAGGATAGACAGACAGAAAGATAGGAAGGAAGAAAGTTAGGTAGATAGGTAGATAGATGTATAGACAGGTAGGTAGAAAGATAGATGAATAGATCAATGGAAAGAAAGATAGATGGATAGACAGATGATAGAAATAATGATAGGTAGGTAGGTAAATATCTAGATAGATAGATAGATAGATAGATAGATAGAAAGGTAGATGGATAGAAAGAAAAAATAGTTGATGGTGGATGGGTGGAAAATAGATAGATAGATAGATAGATAGATAGATAGATAGATAGATAGATAGATAGATAGATAGATATTTGGAGCTCCTTCTCCTGCCAGTTTCCACGCTGTCCATGGTGCTGAATCCTACACTTCCCCTTATTTTGGCTTCTTGAAGGCTTTAATGTGGGATCCGCAAGCTACTCCTGCCTCTGGGACTACAATTCCCATTAGCCTTGCTAGCTTGCATAGCTAAGAGTGGGAGCTGCAGCCACAAGGGCTCTCCTTGGGGGAATGGTTGGGATGTTTCCGCAGGGCAACTCCCAGCATCCACAGCCACCATAGCTAGAGTCTAAATACACATGTTTGAAAACATATTGATTGCAGCGCAAGGCTTGATTCGCAGACCGAAGCCTGCAGAGGCTCAGGGAGAAATAATTTCATTAAGGTTCTGCAGACGCCCGAGTTTGTTTTCATTGTGGTTTAACCCACTGCGTCCCAACCCAATGTCTCATTTTGTTGACTAAACCTACTGCATGTTGTTGTTGTTGTTGTTGTTATCTTGGGATATAATAATAATAATAATACGTCACACAGTCCTAGATGGTTGGGAAGTGTTCCACTTGTGATTTCGTGATAC